>OV839567.1:27956090-28434077 GCA_929447395.1 Epistrophe grossulariae
CATTGATATGTCTAAAACGAAATATATAAAGAAATTATATAGATTTGCTGCAGTCGTACAGTAGTTTTCATATATGAAAATGTTAAATGTGGAACTTTGAGCAACGTATATTAGGGTGGAGCGTCAAATTTTCCAATTTAGCTATTCGAATAGCACTAAAAAGTTGCGTAGCTACGTAAGCTACCCGTAAAAAAAAAAAAAAATAAAAACTGTTTTTCTTAGCCCTCTACCACAGGTCAAAGTTTTGAAAAATTGGAAAAAAAACGTCGTAAATTTTTTGCTTTATTCTGTATTTCCGAAAGTACAAATCCTACAAAATAATATTTGTAGTAAAAAGAAAGATAATTAAATTTCCTATAAAAAATGTGCAACAACTTATATTGTATGATTAGCCGTTCTCGAGATATATGTTAAAAGGCGCTACATAAATTCAAATTTTTCATTTATTTGCGCTATGGAAATCTTTTTTAGCTGGAGCGAGTCACAAGTTATATCAAACCCTTTGTTGGATAGAACTAGCGATCAGAATTTGGAAGAATTTATAAAAAAAAAACTCTTATTGGCATGTCATTTCCGGACTTCCTTTGTCACACTCAAGCTGTTGAGCGCTGTGTGAAGATGGTGACCGAAGCTTCAATAACAGTAGCTGGTGAAAAGGCCAGAGACGGGCTAATAAAAAATAAGATATATTCTCGAAATATATTGCCATTTTTCCACAAAAAAAAAAATTACAACCTGAAAAATAAAAAGTTTAATTGGGTTAGTTTCTGAATGGCGTATTTTGAATTTTTAAGTTTTTATTTTTAAGTTTGTGTTCATTTATTTGTCTAAATAAAGTTAATATATTATAATTTGTGTTTTCTTTTTTCATGAATTATCATATTTCGAAATTGTGAAATAATTTTAACGTTTCCGAAAAAAAAATTTTTTTGTTCCAAAAAGTCGAAACTTTGAGCTAAGGTTTTTAATGTCAAATTATTCTACTCATCGAAACGCAAAAAAATGGAGGTATTCGAAATTGATACAACAACTTTTATTTTTCTCCATACATCGACGCTCCACCCTAACGTATATGTATATTTAGAAAACAGCTGTTTACATTGGATATAATAAAGGATAAATTCAAATTTCTCTAAATCCAGATTTAAATGCAAAAGAAACTTTGCATATATCCAACCTCGCACCTACCCCAAATCCTATAGTGTGCCCAAGCAAGGGGGTGCAGGGGGGCAGCATTCCCCCCATATATACCTCACTGTTTATACGCCGTAATGCTGGGTGCTAGCACTGATGAATTTATGTAAGCAAGCAAAAAACAAAAACCTCATAAAAAAGTAGTTTCAGTAATTTTCAATTTTCTCAAAAACTAGAAGACATAGGTAAAACCATTTGGATTTTTTGTTCGAATTTATATTAACATTAATCACAAAAAGCCAATTCAGCACTTCGTTTCACAATTTTGAAAAAAATTGGTATAAACTTTTTTTTTAATTTTTTTTAATCAAAATTTTAAGTTTGCATGCGAATTTTTCAAAAACTGTTGACATAAATAATTTAGTTTAAATTTAGGATTATAGAACAGATTTCTGGCTTTCAAAACCGGAATAGTTCTTTATTTTAAGTGTTTCCGTTGTTTTTTAATATTTTTTTTTTAATTTAAGTCATATTTTTCTAAAATTGCCTCTACCTCCTAAACGGGATGAGATGGACCCCCCTTCCATAATTAAAAATGCTTGTTTTTAACCCCTCTACAAAAAACCGTTATCAATTCTTGGCGCCATAGTAATCGTACTCGATGCCAAAATATCAAACATAAAAAATAGAGGTTGGAGAAAAAATCACCTAAAATCAGGATTATGATTTCTAGAAATAAATTGTATAGTTTCGAGAAGCAGATAAGAAATTAAAAGACCTGTGTTTCCAAAATTTTTGATTTTAGGTGATTTTTTTTCTTCAACCTCTATTTAATAAACGTAGGAAATTAAATTTCTAACACGTTTTCTTCATATTTTTTTCCACTGAGATCAAAAATACGTAGCTATGTGCGAAAACCTAACTTTTTGTTAAAAACATAAATTATACTAATATGCATCTCTGAGAGTTGTGCCGTCTGTCCACGTATTGCAGTCTTTGATTAATTTAAAATAAGCAAATTATAGTTTATTCGTCTGCAGTGAAGGTGTTTTATAAGTGTTTTATAATCAGTTAGCGACAAGGTTGTTTGTGAACTAAAGATTAAAAGATTTTGTGGATATATGGATATACGTACTTTCTTTAGCAAAAAACGAAGAGTTGAAGAGGAAATCAACCACGAAGAACGTCATTCCTCAAAACATATGGAAGCAAAAGATAAAAATGCTATACAAATGATTCAATAGGCCTCAGAGGCTATCAATGAGTCACGAAAGAATGGCAGGCATGGTATTTCTGGCCTTTGAAAAGAAAAGAACCAAGTCATTGGATCTGGATGAAGTCCTTCGTATTTTTAATAATATGGCGAATCGAAGAATTCATTTATTGTAATGAAAGAGCTTGATATTGTTATCCATGTAGGTTAACTAAATATAATATCTATGTTAAGAGACATAATAATACATAATAATACATATGTATATGAATGTTTTGCACTTATCTATCAACAATTGAGTAGGTACCACTTTTACCAGGGGCCTATTTCACCAACTTACAAATTTGTATTTACAAGCGAATTTTGACAAAATTTGTTGAAAAATCGATATATTCTGTTTCAAAAAACGCTTGTATTACAAAAGTATATTTGTAATTTACAAAGGGACATTTGTGGGAATATCTTTATTTTCGTTTCACCAAGACTAATATTTGTTTGTAGTTTACAAGTAAAAATTTGTGAAAACTGGGGTATTTTTGTAAGTTTCTGTTTCACCAAATAAAAGAATTTTACAAAATTTGTTGAATTGTAGAAAAAAACTTACAGAAGATAAATGATGTGTAATATCTTCTACAAATTGTGTTTTCTATATTAAAATTGCTTTTTAAACTTAAAACCGTGTAAACTGTGTGAGTAAAATGTGTTTTGTTTATTAATATCAAGAATTTTGAAAAGCAGAATTTAGTATATAAAAGGTAGACAAATTTTTTAAAATTAATATCAATATGTATGTGAAAAGGAAATATTTGTTGCTTGCTCCCGAATTAATAATAAAGAGATCATAGAATATTTATGAACCTTTTTTTGAAGTTTCTAACAACTTTACACTTTGGTTTGTATATTTAAATGTATTGCCTGTTTCATATTACACATATCTACGACTCTCACAAATTTGTGAGAATAAATGTTAGTTTACAAATCTTGCATATTGTTTGGGTGTAAAAAAGATAATTATCTGTGTAAATCACTTTCAAAATCTCGATTTAAGGAAAAAGCCAACAAAAGTAAGTAAAACGCTTGAAATCTGGTAAAACAGTGAATTATATTTTATTTGCCCTTCATTTAACCTTCTTTATTTTTAAATATATAAATGGCATTATTTACGATATAAATTTGATGTTGATGGGGCATCAATGGTAGTATCCAGCATCCAATTGGATATGCAGCATCCAACATTCTCCCCCCCCCCCAGTGCACAAAGTAAACGATAGTAGGCCTTTTCTCAAAACTTGCACTCATCTGGAGAATCCTTTTGGTTTATGAACTTGCTCACATGTAAAGAAAAATCGGATTACTTAAATTTTTCAAAATATAACACATTATAATATGATTATATATAACGCTTATGTAATTTGTTTGTTTGAATTAATCCTAACGTGTAAATTAACAAATTATTCAGTGTAACATGAGCCCAAACCTAATCAGGTGAGACTCTAGCTTAGCGAAAAAAAACGAGGCTCGAGACTCGAATCTCCCTCCGTCAAACGTCATCTTGAAATTTTTACTATTTATTGTATACATTTCATTCACATGTGGTATTCGTGTTTTTGTAAAAAAGAGAAATTAATTTCCATTATTTAATGATGAGGTTCAGCTTCAGGAGCGATTGTGATGTTTCAGTCTCAGTCTCAGTTTCGTTTGTTTTGTTTTCCATTTGGTTAGTTAAGGATTCTAGGTTTAATCCTGTGATGATGATGTTAGTTTCGGGTGATGATTATGGGAAGAGGCGGGTGATGATCAGGTTGATCAGGATCAGAAGTTGGTGGTGAATTGCATTTAGTTTGCTCCATTGCCAGAGTGATCTGGAAATTTCCGCTGCTCAGTTGACTCCTGTTGATTAATTTCGATTAATAAAGCTTCCTGTTGAGTTATCTCATTGGTTAGTTCAATAGTCTAAGCCGTGATTTCATCTTGTTTAAAGTTGCTTTCAAGGTTGATGATAATATCGGGTACTTCACATTGCTCAATCTTGATTGCTGCTGGTGGTGGTGGTAGGGCTTTGATTTTCGTCTTCCAACGGAGTTATTACCCTTTCAGTTTGAATTTTCAGTAATGGTTTCTGGAATAAATTCCTCTTGAGCTTCTTTGGGTGTTGCAGCTTCCTCTTGCATAACTTCAGGTGACTCGGGAATTTTGGAAAATTTGACACCAGTTAGTTGGTGGATTGTTGGAGTTGCTGAGATGATTGTAGAGTGAATTTTTGATTGTTGGCTTTTCATTCAGTTGAAATTATGAGTGTGAGTGTTCTAAGTTAGATGCGTTTTATGCTTAAATATGTGTAGTGTCGATTTTGAATTTATTGAATGAAACGGGTTAGTGGGCTGTATGGATGTTAAATGAGTGTATTGCGTTGACGCCTTAACGAGACGTGTGTGTTTGAGAGTTCATTTGAATTTTATTTGAATGTTTATAGATTTTGTTAAGTGGATTTTTGTTCTTGAGATTTTACTTAATTTTACTTTTGTGTAGGGTTTATTCTAATATTCTATAGTTTGATTGATTTATAAGATTCTTTCGATGATATTTTTGTTTTTTTTTTTTTTTTTAAGATTTAGAGTTTTGGTTTTGTTATTTTTCCAAATTGTGTTTCGAGATTTTAGATTGTATCTTTCTATGTTTATGATGTTAATGAAGTACGAATTATAAATTTTAAATTTTAGATAAGAGTATCTTCATTATTGATATTGTTGGATGGTAACGGGCAGATTTTGGTGATAGGTCTTTTAAATTCCGTAGTTTGTGTTTTAACTTTGACGACGCGAATCAGATTGTCTCGTCCTGGGTAAGTTTTGATGATCCTTGCCATAGACCACTTCGATGGAGGGAGTCTTTCATCGCGCAGTAAGACGAGGTCTCCAATATTAGGTTGTTCTTCTTTTCGGAGCCACTTCGGTCGGTTTTGAAGCCTCGTAAGGTATTCACCGCTCCATTCCTTCCAAAACGTTTGTAGGGCTGCTTGAAGTTGTTTCCATCTGTCGAGGTAACCAATTTTTTCGTTTGTTAAATCCGCTTCTGGAACTATATATCCTGACGAACCGATCAAAAAGTGTGCTGGTGTTAGGGCACTGAAGTCTTCCAAGCTATCCGTTACCGGACAGAGGGGTCTCGAGTTAAGACACGCTTCTATCTGGGTAAGAAGCATGCTGAGCTCCTCGAAGGTAAGCGCTTGGTTCAGGGCTATTCGTCGTAAATGGTATTTTACGGATTTCACTCCTGCTTCCCACAATCCCCCGAAGTGAGGAGAAGCAGGAGGAATGAAATTCCATTTTGTTCCCTGTTGTGTTAATGAGTTGGCGATGTCGGTATAGCTATACTTGGCAGCGTTGAGCATTTTTTGAAGTTCCGAATTTGCTCCCTGAAAATTGGTTCCACAGTCGCTATATAGGTTGGAACATATTCCTCTTCTCGCTGTAAAACGTCGGAAAGCGGCAATAAAAGCTTGAGATGTAAGGTCGGTTACAGCTTCGAGATGAATAGCTTTGGTTGATAGACAAATAAATATGGCGAAATATCCTTTAAAACGTTTTGAACCTCTTCCTTTCCAAGCTTTGACTTCGATGGGTCCAGCGTAGTCAACACCAGTATGAGTAAACGGTCGAGAGACATTCACCCTAGGGGCTGGCAAATTGCCCATTAATTGTTGCATCGACTTTGGTTTGGTCTTAAAACAGATAATGCATCGACTAAGGTATTTTTTAACATTTCTTTTCAAATTAAATATCCAAAATTTATTTCGAATGTACGAAGTAACTTGTTGTATTCCCCCATGGAGCGTTTTTTCATGTGCATCTTCAATGATGAGTTTCGAAAGGATGTGATTAGGCTTTAGAACAATTTCGACAGACGGCACTTATTGCCATGTTCTATTTTCTTTTGTTTATCTCTTTTTTGTATATATTTTTTAATCTTAAATAAAGAATTGTTTAATAATAATTAATAATTAGAACAATTGGGTGTTTTTGATCATAGCTTAGTGTTGCATTTTCAAGTCGGCCTCCAACTCTTATGATACCGCATTTATCAATGAATAGGTTAAGTGATTTATTAAGTTTCGTTTTCTTAGCTTTAGTTAACTCATTAATGACATCAGCAAACATGTGGTGTTGCACATTTCGAATGATTATTCGTAACGCAATTTCTAATTCTACGGGTGAGAGAACTGATGTCGTTCTGAGAGCCTTTTCCTTTCTTATGTTATAAACAAATCTATTTACCATGGCTATGATTCTTAGGGTTTTGTTGAGTTTTGAATATTTGGATAAAGCATCCAAAATTGCGTTTGTATTTTCAATGGCTACATGTATCTTTATTTCACGTTTTTCTTCTTGGGTCTCTAGTTGTGTTGGTTGTATTGGAGCTGAAAAGTCCCATATTTCTTGAAGAAAGGCTGGTCCTTTCCACCACAGATCATTTCGCATCAATTTGGATGGCAACATTCCCCGGGATGCGAGATCCGCCGGGTTCAATTTTGTAGGAATGTGTCTCCATATACTTATATTCGTAAGTCGTTGAATCTCGGTGACTCTGTTCGCGATAAAGGTTTTCCATCGTGACGGCAACGCCTTTATCCAGCAGAGGGTGATCATAGAATCCGTCCAAGCAAAACTTGGGACGTTTTTGAACGGGAGAACATCTTGGGTGTGTTTGAGAAGCTTTGCGAGCAATACAGCTCCACATAACTCCAATCTGGGCAAGGAAACCGTGTTTACTGGAGCAACTTTCGTTTTAGCAATGAGAAGATGGGTATGTATCTGGTTGTTGTAATCAAGTATCCGGAGATAAACGACGGCTCCATATGCTTTTGTTGATGCATCACTAAACCCATGGAATTCGAGATTTTTAACATCACCTTTGGTGTTAATCCATCGTGGAATAAGGATCCTTTCCAAATTCTTCAGCTCTTCTCGAAAAGAAAGCCATTCTTGATAAGGTTCAGCGGGAATTGTATCATCCCATGAGACACCATGCAACCACAAATGCTGCATTATCATTTTCGCCTTAATAACGCATGGCACAATCCATCCAAGCGGATCAAAAATGCTAGCAATGGTTGAAAGTATCGTGCGTTTAGTAATCCTATCTTCAGTAACGACCTTTTGAAACGAAAAGGAATCAATAGACGGGTACCAACTTATCCCGAGAGTCTTCATATGATCGATGGATCCGAAGGTAAGTGAAATATTGGTTTCTCGATCTTCTGCTGGAATTGGCTTTAGAAACTCTTCGTCATTGCTCATCCACTTCCGGAGATGAAAACCAGCAGATGACAACAACTTAGATATTTGACTAAATTTTTTCTTGGCCTCTTCCAGTGAATCGGCACCTGACACCAAGTCATCAATATACATATCCTCACGCATCATTTGCGCCGCTATTGGATAAGTGGATTGTTCATCAGAGGCCAATTTTTTGAGTGTTCGGTTTGCTAAATATGGTGCTGGGGCAGTACCGAACATCAAAACTTTAACCTTGTAAAGTTTGACGGGTGTGGATGGATCTTCACGCCAAAAGAGAAGCTGATAATAAGCGTCAGCCGGATGAATCTGGATTTGCCTATACATCTTTTCTATGTCGGAAGAGAAGGTAATTTTATGAGTTCTCCACCTTAGAATAATTGAAGTGATGTCGGTTTGAGTTTTAGGTCCAGTCATTAAGTGGTCATTTAGTGAACTTCCGTCCGAAGTTTTAAACGAGGCGTTGAACACCACGCGAAGTTTGGTTGTTGTGCTGGATTCTTTGATGACAGCGTGGTGTGGTACCACATAATGAAATGGTGAATTGAATTTGTGGTCGTGATTGATGTCCACTTCTTCCATTTGATTGAGATGTATGTATTCTGATATGAATTTGTTGTACTCTTTGTGTAGTGTAGGGTTGTTAAGCAATTTTTTTTCTTGTTTGTAAAACATCATTAGTGCATTTTGTTGAGTAGATTTCAGTTCCGGGCGATGGTTTTCTTTGAAAGGCAATGCAACTTCAAAGCGCCCTCCCGGCAACCTTTTAATGTTTTGTAGAAAATGCTTCTCGCAAATAACATCTTCTTCAACCTCAGCTCTTTCGTATGGGGATTCTTCAATTTCCCAAAACTTTCTCATTTGTGAATCGATGTCAATAAATTGGGTATAAACCTGCAACGAACCCCTTCTTTCGATAGGCGTTTTGCCCAAGATAATCCAACCAAATTCAGTTTTTTGTGCTATTGGAGCAACAGGTTCATCTCCTCGGATAACATCCGGTAAAATTACTTCACAGTAAACATCACTGCCTAATAAAAGATCGATTTTGGCTGGTACATGAAACGAAGGATCGGCTAGTTTTAAACCTTTGATATGA
The DNA here is from genome assembly GCA_929447395.1 of Epistrophe grossulariae. NCBI lineage: Eukaryota > Metazoa > Arthropoda > Insecta > Diptera > Syrphidae > Epistrophe > Epistrophe grossulariae. The sequence goes on from OV839567.1 coordinate 27,964,831, forward strand.
TTTAGTTTGTTAGAAAGAATCGTTTGGTTTGGAAGTAGTCCAGTTAGAGTTTTGAAAATGTAGCCTTTTGTCGAAGTGACAAAATTGGAATAATTTGATTGCAAGCTTAGTTCCACAAAATTTTGACATGAGCCGCTCTTACTTTGTCCTAAGACCGAAACGTCGAAGGAAGTTGGATGTTTTTTCAAACCTAATATTTGAGCAGCTGATTCTGTGATGAACGATGCCTGAGATCCAGGGTCAATTAATGCTCTTAGGTTGAACTGAGTTCCATAAGCTGACTTAACTTTCACAATTGCTGTTGCTAACAAAATTTGTGCATTTCTAAACTCATTTAGATGATAGCAATGTGAAGATGTTGAAGCTGGTACATCGTAGGGTTGAAAGGCTGGTGCGTTCGGGTTAATTTCCGTTGCTACATGATGTGCTTGTGTTTGATTTGGGTTATGCGTGGCGGTACTTGAGTGATTAAATGAGTTATGACTACTTTGTTGTGAATGAGTGAGTGAGTTGGATGGGGTTTGATTTCGAGTGAATGAGTTAGTGTTGTTTGAAAATAAATTATTGTTATTCGTGTTGTGTGGCGTTTGATTATTTCTAGCGAATGAATTTTGTTGGCATGATTTTGAATTTGGAAATTGTTGATTATTTATAATGTGTGTGTTGCCAAAATGAAGAAGAGAGTTATGTTTTCTTTGGCAAAAATGACATGTTTTATGGCTTGGGCAGTTTATTGTTCGATGGCTATAAGCTAAACAATTGAAACAGTTGCCAAGTTGTTTGACAAAACGTTGTCGTGAACTTACATCCAATTTTAAAAATTTTGAACACGTTCTTAAGGAATGTACACCTTTATGGCATACCTTGCAAGTAAAATTTTCTGTCTTCTCCGTGTTGATATGAAAAACATTCTTTTGTTTTTTATTTGACGAGGTTAGTTTCTCATTTTGTTCGTCAACCATTTCTAACGTCCGGAACCTTGCTTCTAAGAAGTTCGAAAATTCTTCAAAAGTCGGGATTTCTTTCTTGGTTCCAAGTGTGGTTTCCCATTTTGACTGTAATGTAGTCGGCAGCTTTTTTAAAAGCAAAAAAATAATAATAGCGTCCCAGTGTTGGACTGGCAGATTCAGGTTTGTTAAGGCATGTAAAATTTTCGTTGAATTGTCAAGCAATTCGCGAATGCCTTTCGAGTTTTCTTCTTTAACGACTGGCAACTCATAGAATAACTTAAGTTCGTTATTCACCAAAATCCTTTTAAAATCGTAGCGGGAATTCAACAGCTCCCAAGCTTTGTCATAGCTTGCATCATCTACACTGATGTGTTCCAGTAAGACGCCTGCACCTTCCTTACAACATGATTTTAAATAATGCAACTTTTCGATTTTTGTGAGAGTAGTACTATTATGGATGAGAGCAACGAATTGATCGTGGAAAGAACGCCAATTTTCGTATTCTCCCGTAAATGTCGGTGGTTGAATTTTCGGAAGTCGCACGTCGTGCTGTTTTTGATTATTTGTTTGTTTATTGGTGGTCGAACTCGAATCTGAAGGATTTGTATCTTTTTTAGCTGTTGGTGCTAATTTATCTATCTCGTCTAAGAGCTGGGATCGGTACATTGTGTAGGTTTCATTTGCTTCATTATAAAATCCTTCCGTTGTTGATAAAACTTCTGCATTTAATTCTTCGCTGCAAATAGCTTCTTGAAATTGACTCCTGATGTTCTGCCAATTGTTTTCTAGCGTTTCGAGACGTGTGGTTACATAATTCTTTGTTCTACGCGTTGGGCTAGTAGTTTTTTTGAAATTTTCAAAATCTTTCGTAATTTGAGTGTACATAGACTTAATAATTTTTGCAGCATTCATTTTCAATTATTTATATATGTATTTCAAGAAAATTTAAATTTTAGGTAAGTGAAAAAATACTCACTTTGAATTCGTTTCTGTTTACTTGGTGGTTGACGTTGCTGTTCACTACTACTGCTGTATGGGTACTTGCCAGTGGAAGGCTGGATGGATTGATGAATTTTGTTTTTTTTTTTTTTTATTATTATTTTAACTTTGTGAATTATTATTTTTTGAGTTCTTTAAATGAAACTGTTTTGTAATATTTTAATTAAATTGTTCTCGAACTTTTAACTCAAATTAAATAAAGTTGTAACGAACGACAAGATGTCGGCACAATGTCTTTGAATTACGAATATACCGCCGGTACAATAATTGTTCTTAAATTGTCTTTACAACTCGAAGGACCAAAATGTTTGGGTGTAAAAAAGATAATTATCTGTGTAAATCACTTTCAAAATCTCGATTTAAGGAAAAAGCCAACAAAAGTAAGTAAAACGCTTGAAATCTGGTAAAACAGTGAATTATATTTTATTTGCCCTTCATTTAACCTTCTTTATTTTTAAATATATAAATGGCATTATTTACGATATAAATTTGATGTTGATGGGGCATCAATGGTAGTATCCAGCATCCAATTGGATATGCAGCATCCAACACATATATTGGTGAAACGCATATTTTTTTTATATTGTAAACTACGACTATATTTTGTACAACTTTTTTCATCTTTGTTACAAACTTGTTGCAAATATGTATGTAATTTATGAAACAGAAATTCTGTTTACAAATTCGTAAATGTAGTTTACGTATTTGTAAATTGTATTTGGTGAAATAGGCCCCAGATCATGTTTCATAAAAAAATTTTACTTCTGCCCTACATGTTATCACCGATGCCCTACCTTAAATTCAACTCTAGCTACGGCCCTGGCCATGGTGATTAAATCTGTTTGCTGAACTTTGTAAGAAATATATTAATTATATAAGAAGATTAAGATCTTTTTTAAACAGCATAAAATTTCCTTTAAAAATACGTTTCGATCATTATCTAACAGTAACCGGCTCTAAAGTTATAAAAACAACAAAAAATGTCCCATACGATTTGTTTGGAAAAAAAGAAAATAGCGATGACTGACCCCTAAATTTTAATCTAAAGGGCTGAAATTGTTAACAGACTCATCATTTTACTATAATCTAATATATATATACTATAGTCTAATATATATAGTAGATTCGTATGTATATTAAAAGCTAAAATATGTCATTCAATTATCAGTGCTATCAAAAAACAATAAATATTTTTTCTTAATCAACGATGTGCGTATTATTTTGGACTGTTATTTTAAGCGAATACTTGCGAATATTTAATAATGCACTATAGTAAACGATATAATTTTAACACGTCATTATGTTTTAAGTTACAACTTACAAATCACCTCTTAATGACACTTCCAGTGTAATGAGTATCGATCTTAACACTAAATGTGTGTCAAATCAAATGTACTACTAGAGCTACTCAGTTACAAAACTTAAATGCATTTCCACACAATCAAATAATTAAATTTAATTTAACTAGAAATTTAATTAAACAAATTGTTAGCAGCAAACACTTCTTGCAACATCCTTCTATAAGGACGATTTACAAACAAAGGCTCTTCGAGCATTCATTCGTTACTGCTCCATGCTTGTGTTTTGTTACTGCACCACAATTTATCCACCCATAATCCATCGATCAGCAATTTGTTGATGATGATACTATGTATACTATACAACTATTATGTGTTCTGAACGGGATGCTATTGTGCAGATATTTTATAGGTTGACTGTGTAACCAGTGGATTGATGAGATGGATAGATACTCAGATACTTTATTTGTCAATGTATCCCAACTCCACCCCGTATTTATCCAGACCCTAAAGTAAGATATTGATCGGGAAGCATCAGAGCTTTCTATTTCTACATTTCTACCTCTGCCATCAGGTCCTGCCGCATACCCTGTTTAGTTAAATGTTAAATTAACCAAAATGAATTGCTTGTTCAGTTAGATAAATCTACGTGCATTAATTTTGTGATGGAACGAACCGAACGGATGGAAATCCCTTTTGTCTTGGATTTTGTGGCGATGCTTCCGAGTGAATTAAAATTGTGTTGTAATTGGTTGCTAAAGAGCATAGCTATGACTGCATATATGAAATATATAGAACACAGGAACGTGATTCAACTGATGCAGTTTAAGAGCTGCCTTGCAATGCTATGGCTGCTATGCTTCTTTAGTCTGTTGCTCGTTTAAATTCCTTGTGGTCCTTCAAGCGAATACCTTTAAGGGGAGTTTGAAGAGGAAAAGCACTCCACGGTGTGATTTTATGGGATGTAATTAAGTTTACAAAATAGTTTTGCATTTTTTTATTAGTCACAGAGGTTTTAATGATTTATTTTCAAATTTCCGGTTTTCTTGTTGCTCCAACTTTATTTTGATGGAAGATTATTTATGTTTGACGTTTTAATGGTAAGGATTAAGGAATCTAAAGTTTCTTATAGAAGGGGAAATGAGAAATTACTTTGTGGTAGCTAGATCTGGTAGATAGATCTGAAGTATAAACATAGGTATAATAAGTAAGGAGAACTGATATTTTATTAAATCAAATTTTTAAACTAATAGATTTCTTACCAACATCGTTGATTAAGTTATAAGAAAACATTTTAAAGTATATCACATCAGTACATCTTTACAAGTGCAATCTACCACCAAAAGCAATTTTAGCAATTATACCATTCAATATTTAAGGGCGAATGTAATTCTGAATTTGTAGAAACATTTATTGCTAGAGTAAAAAAATATAAGTAAATCACTACTAGCGGCTAAAGGATTTATAAGTTATAGGGAATCTATGGGCTAATATTAGCCAACAGGGAATTAAGTAGGTATTACAAATGCAAGGCTCCTGGTTTCTTTGATCAATATGCCATTAATGGAAAGAGGACAATCAACAATCTCTTTAAATTGCTTTTAGATAACTTTAAGTACCGATTTGTATCAGAATTATAAATATTCACTATAGAGTTCATCGTTAACATTCAAAAACTTGTTAAGATGCACTTCAGATGATCATATCACACTAGAACGAATTTTTTCCTGCTCTATAGTATTGCACGAAGAAGAAACTTACCTAGACCCGTATTTCACAAAAATATTCCCACTGACATTAAACTTGGTGAAGATAAAGTAGGTAAATGTTTTATACTAACAAAGATCAACTTACTCAATATTTCTAGCAGATGAAGAAAGTGTGTTTGCGGTTCGTATAGGTTCAATACTAGAGTCATAGAGTACCTATATAATATAGGTACTCTATGACTAGAGTAGGGATCATAATCCAGTAGTGCATCGTACACAAGTTGTACGAGGAAATGCAAAGGAATATTTATCACCCCAGGGACAGCTATTCTACTCTTTCTGTCCTCCTAAATACAAGCAAAACGAACACACATGCAAGCAACACAAGTCACACGCAAGCGGAATGAAATATCTTTAATGTATTTTTAAATGAATTATAAAGAGTCAGTCTGAACCGGAGAGAAAGAACTAATAAGTGTTTTTAAGTTATTTAAAATAATATCTTTTATTTAATAGAGGGAGTCAAATTTCCTCGTCTCCGTTCCAGCGAAACCTTTTGTTTACATTTTTTATAACGTGTTGAATAATGAATTCCTATCGGTGCATACATGTTTTCACCTCGGGCAGTGAAAAAAAAAAAGGTGGTGAGGTGAGTATGCACATCTTCTTGGGTATGTATTTGTTCCCATATGTTTTTATGTGAAGTTAATACCTGGCGGCGAAGAGACCGACACACTTAGGCCAATTGATGGCGCATTGTGATACCAGCTTTGGAGAGCTTTTCCCTACTCGTTAAACCATTTTGAGCTTCTTATAATGCGTGTAAGATTGCTTATATCAGTATTTTCTAGATCGCTCGGATCGTCGTAGTAGAACTCACCCAAGTAGAGTCTACGTCTTTGCGATAGTGCAGGACAAGTACATAGAAGGTGGGGAATAGTTTCCTCATCCTCTTCATCCATGCAGTTTCTGCAGAAATCGTTTGAGTAGACGCCTAGTCGCCTGGCGTGTCTACATATTAGACAGTGTCCGGTAATGACACCTATAACGGAGCTAATTTGTAATCTGCTTAAAGATATCAGATCCAGCTTTGGCCAGATTTGTTTTGTCGCCAAACAGGTGTTGAGGTGTTGCCACCTCTGGTTTGTTTTCCTTATAGCATCTTGCTTTAGCATTAATTTACATGAAGCGATACCAATACCAATACTTTCCTTGTCAGTTTTAAGAGTGGTATTGTTGTTCCACTTTTGGCAAGATCATCAGCTTTACAATTTCCTGGAATGTCTCTATGGCCCGGCACCCAGCAATGGTGAATGTTGAACTGTTTCGCCATCTCAACGAGAGATGATCGACAATTTTTTGACGTTATAGAGTTTGTAGGAACAGAGTCCAGAGATTTGATCGCAGCTTGGCTCTCTGAGAAGATGCGGATATCCGTTGTTGATATCACGTTTTCTTTAAGCCAAAATAAAGCTTCTTTAATCGCCATAAGTTCCGCCTGGAACACGCTACAATGATTTGGAAGACGGAATGAGAGACCTAAATTGAGTCTTTCCGAGTACACGCCTCCACCAACCCCATCGACCATCAGTATAAAAATGAATGGATTACTGTGATTACTTAGTTTATCACAGTTTGTAGTTTTATCTAGAGCGGTCCACCATACTGCTACCCCATATGTTAGAATCGGTCTTATTACCGAAGTGTATAGCCAGTGAGTTATGCGGGGTTGAAGACCCCATTTATTCCAAATGGCTTTTTTGCAGGAGAAAAGAGCCACAGTGGCTTTTTTCACTCTTTCTTGTATATTAGGTTTCCAGCTTAACTTCTTATACAAAATAAGACCCAGATACTTTGCTTCTTCTGTGAATGTTAATGGTATACCTTTGATAGAGGGGGGTCTACGTGTGGAATTTTATATTTCCTGGAGAAGAGGACAAGATCAGTTTTGTGAGGGTTTACACCACTGTTGGAAAAAGCCTTACTATTGTACTGAATTCAGTACAATTTGATTTTCTCAGTACGTAAGTACATCTTTGCCATTTTCAGTACAATTTTGAATTGTTTGTAGAAAACTGAATTATTCCTTTTGTTAATTTTCTCTTATCTTCATTAAAAAAATCTATGTGCGATGCGAACATATTATACCCAAAGCCCAATTACCCAATATCAAAACCTTCCCCACTTGGGCTGAATGCGCTCATTTGATTTTAAATAGTGAACATCTGAACGTCAATTCGATGACTTTTCTGCATTCTTTGTTTTTCTTTGTCTTAAGGTCTTAAATGTTAAGTTATATTTCACTATTTTATCGTATATTTCTTAAAAATAATTAATGATATTAATTTGGAAATGCAATCCGAAGATCTAAGAGTACATATTTTGCTTTCAAGAATGAAAGTTATTTTAAAACAATTACGTAGAAATTTAAAGGTAAGGGAATCTTTTGATGAAAATCCAATAAACTCAAATAAACTTTTAGAAAATCACCTACCAGTTATGGAGATATATTGCAACACCGAATGTGCAATCTCATACACTTCGAAAAAGTTCAGTGAAAAAGATATACAGAGCTTCAAAAATCATGCTAAATGTTTTACTTATAACATTTCTGCAAGAAATTAGAAGAAGATTGAATTTCGATGACTTCTTCTTAAACGCACTTCAAAATTTCTCACAAAGTGCAGTATTGGTTGGTCAAGTTAACTCTAACTTTCAATATGTTTTAAATTTTTTTCTAATGAACACAAAAACATTGAAGCTATAAACAACGAATATAAAGCTCTAGATGACTGCGAATATATTAAGAAACTGAGAAATGTATCTGTATAGGCATTTTGGGTTAAAATTGGGCTTTTAAAAAATGAATGCAATGAGTTTATGTTTCAAAATATTCATCGAAGTATTCAGGGTACCTATGTGTTCCTCATTCTCCACCAAACGTTGGAAGAATTTTGTATGGTAAAATATAATAAAAACTAAATTAAAAAATCGGTTACAAGTTCCAACGTGTTCTGCACTGATAAAAACCGAAAAAACAAAAAGGAATGTTGTCACAGTTTTGTAATTAATAAAGATCTTGTGAATTATAACGTGACAAACAATCCTCTTCAAAAAGAATAACTTTTTAAGTACAACTTATTTAATGTTAATTACATAACTAACTTTGTATTACTTACTGATCTAAGGCACCAGTTATACCTATCATTGTAACTGAGTACTGACCATTTAAAATTTCCATTTTTAATTTTCAGATCTTTAGGAAGCAAAATCAGTGATTATTTTAATGGCAAAATAAACCTGATAGTTTAATAATGATTTAGAATTTTAAAAACCTCAAAACTAAAAATCTAAATATACAATGACGATATTCAATGAAAGCTACAACTGGCTCAGCTTACTGTGATACGGGATCCATTCGTTATTTCTTTAGCTATAGTAATGAAGTTCCTATACTATGTAACCTTAATATTTATAACAAGTGAATGGTTCTTGTTAATAAATAAATTTTATTTTTGAATTTGTGTGTTTGCTAGTTTTTATGAATTTAAAAGAGCCCAGTACTATTTGTTCTCTTTCAGTACTATTTTGTTTCAGCGTTCAGTACAATTGAAAAAAGTCGATTTCCATCACTGGTTTACACCGAGCCCACACCGATCTGCCCAATGCGTTAGGTTGTTTAGAGCATTTTGTAGGAGTTCCTTCAGGGTGTTAGGATGCTTCCCAGATACTGCTATGGCAACATCGTCCGCATAGGCTATAACTCTGTAGCTCTCCGCTTCTAGACACATTAGTAGCTCATTTACTACTAAGTTCCAAAGGAGAGGGGAAAGGGCGCCACCTTGTGGCGTACCTCTGCTGACAGATCTTCTGGTAGAAAAGCCGCCCAGTTTTGAGTTAGTAATCCTGCTTGTCAGCATATGATTAATCAGCTCACTAAGGCCTAAGCGAACTATCCCCCTTCAGAGATGACAGCGCTAATGAGATTGCCGATGTGTCGACATTGTTGAAAGCACCTTCTATATCTAAGAAAGCCACCATTGTGTACTCCTTGTGATGGAGGGAGTATTCGATAGTACGTACTAGCGTATGAAGAGCAGTTTCTACCGACTTCCCTTTATTGTAAGCATGTTGAGCGTTGGACAACATTCTCGTATCAATGCTCGGTCGCAGATGGATATCAATCAGACGTTCAAAGGTTTTTAGAAGGAATGATGATAAGCTTATAGGTCTAAGATCTTTTGGGTTTACGTGGGTAGGTTTACCAGCTTTGGGTATAAACACAACTTTGACTTCTCTCCATAGCAGTGGAATATGGGCTAGATTTAGACAGCCTTTGAAAATTACCTCCAGAATAGGCAGAATTACATCTGAATTCATTTGTAATTCAGCTGGAATAATACCGTCAGGCCCTGCGGATTTGTATGGTTTGAAGCTATTGAGTGCCCACTGTAGTTTGTCCCTTGTGAGCCGTCGGCATATTTCAAGCCGCTTGGCATTACTGGATTTTTGGATAGGATTTTCAGTAGTCTCGATGCTTCGGAGGTTTCTTCTATGTTACCACAGAAGTTCCTCCAAGAATATCGTTTGGTCTTCCTTAGTTCTTTTTTGTAATTCTTTAGGGATCCCAGTCTGATACTTCTCTAGAGCTTTTAGCTCGATTGAAAAGTTTTCTACAATCTTTCCTGAGCAGATTTAACTCGGAAGTCCACCAGTAAGGCTTCTTTTTACCCCTTTTTTGAGAAGGATGACAGGAGATGGCAAACGATTTATTGAGGGCTGATGTTAGATTGTTGACTTTGTTGTCAAGATCGTTAATGTTAGACGGAACATTCAAAAGTATAGGCTCAATTAAACTTTTCAGTGTTTCTTTGTATTTGAGCCAGTCGGTTCTCCGGAGATTTCGAAAAACTGGCTGGCAGGGAGGGAGGTTCATCATTTAAACTGAATTGGATGTATCTATGATCTGAGAACGAGTGTTCTTTAGATACCTTCCAATTAATAATCATTTGATGAATGTTGTCGGAGACAAGAGTTATATCTAATACTTCCTGTCTATTTTTAGTAACGAATGTAGGTTCATTGCCTACCCCACACCGTATGATGGGCGTTAGCGTCGCACCCAATAATGAGGCTGATCTTTTGCCTTTCTGCATCAGCGATTAGCCTCTCCAGTGTATCGTCAGGGAGATGACCAAGGTGGTCATCGCCGAGATACACCGATGCCAGCCAAAAAGTACCTTTGGCAGTTTCCAGGCTTGCAACGGTAGTATCTCGATCGCTGAAATTAGGGAGTAAAAATACGTTAGTGCTACTTTTTACCATAATGTAAGATCTAGGGTCACCTTTATCTGATGCATACAGTAAGTGGTATCCAGGAGTCCTGAGTCCACGAACAATGGATTTCACAATCCAAGGTACTTGGATCAGGACGATATCTTCTCCGCTGCTGGATAACCGAAGAAGAAGGGAGGCCGAAGCATTGATGGAATGTTGGAGATTGATTTGTACTAACTGGAGCATATTGGCTACAAGTTACTTAGATCGGCCTCCACAACGGAGAGGTTATGGTCTTCAGAGGATGAGCTTAGAAGTTCTTCCTCATTTAGAAGATCCATTTTGTCGTAATCTTCGGTCTTCATGTCGGATAAACCGTCGACGTTCATGAGAGACTTCGTTGCGGCCAAGGATGTTCCGGGAGCATCGTCGTCCAAAGATGGAAGGTCGATCGATGTGCCAGGGTCCTGGACCGTAACTTCATTTTCTTCGGGGTGTAAAGGCGCGCATGCTGCGTCGCACTCATCTTTTTTGTAAACCCTCAGAGTCATGGTTTCAAACCCGAACCTAATCCCTCCCTTGCCCTGCGCTAGAGGAGCTCCTCCAGTTTCGCGACTTTCCAGTCGTGAGTAGGCAAAGTCGGGTTGGATAGCTGGATTATCTCGAGTATTTCATCAAGGCAGGAGGGTTCGGCCGGAATCCAGGTGCGCGCTCTTGGTCTGCATGGGATGTCCTCCCTAGCAATTACCTCCAGCTTTGCACCTGGCCAGACCTCCCCTAGCTTACTAACAGCCAGCTTAAATAGATCGCACGACCTCTGATCGTCACAAGCGATGAGCTTGACATGGCCTTGATGCCAGCCGCTGTCGCTTGTGATTGGAGATGGTCCCGGGTTTTCGCTCATTATACGTAAGAAGCTAGCCGATAGCTTCAGTTTTACCACCTGCCAATGATTGGAAGAGATCGTGCCATCTACATCGCTCCTGTCGATAACCGCAACTATTATTTTGTCTTTCAGTATGTCCCTGAAAGATTTGCCACCGGTATGGGGATTAAGGGGAGTGCTGGTGTTGTGCACTTTGGGACGCTTGGGGACCGATACGATGCCCTCAATGGACCTTTGACGCTTAGACGTAGAGTCCTTGCTGGTCTCGTCGTATTTGGCTAAGATACCCTAAGCCCACTTAATCCTGCCATCCTGCTTCGAGTCTCTTCCGACATTTGGCTTATCGCCATATGCCTTCAGAATCCTCTTAGCATTCCGGATGTTTTTGTAGATCGCCCCCGACGGTGTGACCTTTCGCCCACTCCCGCTGGGGGACAAACGAATAAATAATTTGGGTTTTTTAAGTTTCTTTTTCCCAACCAAAAGTCATATAAGAAGGTTTTTTTAATAATACAAATTCTATATACTATACTACTGAAATACATCAGCCAAGTAGAAGACTTGGCAAGTTTTTAATGGACTATATTGAATTATTGATTCATATCTTTTGTTTCAAAAATAGAACGCGTTTTAGTGTTAGTTTATACAAGTAGCAACAACACCGTATCGATTCTCGCCAGTGAGTAAAACTCAACTGAAAACATATGGAATTAATTATGCCTTCCGTTTTGGTTTGATCCATTTCGAGCAATTATTTTTCAAATACTGGGCTCTCATCACGTAACAGGATGATCGTCTGACGACGTAGTTTTGACCATTGTTTTCATTCGTGTAATAAAAGAAATGATGAATCGTATAGAAGACGTCGTCTACGTATAAACTCATACCTCTCACATCGCCGCGCCGCTTTACTCGAAGCTCCAGAGTACGAATTTATCCTAAGGGATTCCATAAAAGCCTCGTATAACTACTTGAAAAGTCGTTTGAATGATTACATTGATATTTTACAATCGTCTTGTTCATTTTAATTATTTTAAGTATGGTACATTTGGCATTTTTTCAATATACAAAAGGGAATCAGAAACTGAACGTGCAACATTAAACAGCTGATATTGAAGCTCTAAAAGAAATTATAATGGAATCCATACCTCAACATAAAGACCCAATAGCTTGTAAGACATATAAACAAAACTGGTTTGATTCAGATTGTGTAAGAGCAAGATACAAATCTCGAATAAAGAATAACTCCAACATCTTGAAAACACTCTATCAAGATGCCAACAGTCTGTCAAAGCAAAAAAGTAGCACTTGTACAGCAAAATATCGCGATCTTAAACACTTCAAAGTCCTCGGTACAGTTCTGGAAAGCTGTCAAGTACATAAACGGGCACACGTCAAACATCTCCTTGTCCATTAAATCCTCGAAACTTAGGACTCACTTCGATAAGCTCCTCAATGCCCCGCTAACCTCACCGCTTTTTCATTACGCAGCCCCTATGTTCATTGATGAAAAACTAGACACTGCCTTTACTCTGGAAGAAGTGAAAGATGAAAGAAGTTATAAACAGCTCAAAATCAAACAAAGCACCAAGTATTGATCGCATCCCGCTTGAATTTTATAAGAATTGCACGAACAAGTTTATGGTATATCTTACCACAGAATGTAATCGAATCTTTGATTCTACAAATGTACCGGATGCATTCTGGAAAGTGATCATTTTCCCACTTCATAAAGTGATTACAAAGACACGAAGAACTATCATCTTTTGAGCACTTCAGCCAAACTGTTTGCTGCCTTGATATACAAAAGATTATATGAATGGGTTCAAGAAAATAACATTCTTAATGAATTTCAAGCTGGGTTTCCAAAAGGATATTCTACAATCGATCAGATATTCTGCTTAACCAACATTGCCGAATATTACAAGAGCAAGAAAAAAAAGTTGTACTCATTCTTTGTAGATTTTCGAGCAGCTTTCGATACAATTACACGTGAAACACTGTTTTACAAGCTTACCAAAATCGGAGTACAAGCAAAATTATTCAAATCCTGCGAGCTTTGTAGTAGAATAATGTTGCATACGTATGGGATGGAGATTTAGGCACGAGTACGATAACGCCAAGAATTGATAACGATTTTTTGTAGAGGGGTCAAAAACAAGCATTTTTTATTATGAGAGGGGGGGGGGGGGGGGTTGTGTCCTACTACTTTTTTATGAGATTTTTGTTTTTTGCTTGCTTACATAAATTCATCAGCGCTAGCACCCAGCATTATGGCGTATAAACAGTGAGGTATGTATGGGGGGGCATGCTGCCCCCCTGCAACCCCCCTGCTTGGGCACACTATAAGATATGGGATAGGTGCGAGGTTGGGTATATGCAAAGTTTCTTTTGCATTTAGAGCATCTGGATTTAGAGAAATTTGAATTTATCCTATATATCCAATGTCAACAGCTGTTTTCTAAATATACATATTGCTCAAAGTTCCACATTTAACATTTTCATATATGAAAACGTAATGCATTATAAAAAATTCACATAACCTAGGTACTACCGTACGACTGCAGCAAATCTATATAACTTCTTTATATATTTCGTTTTAGACATATCTATATAATGCAACTGTACCGCTAAATTAATTGCTGTACTTTACTTACAAAGATGAACCTATCATCAACATTAATCCTTAAAATGGAATAACCGTACCTAAATACCAAAAAACAAAAATCATAAAAAGTAGTTTTCGTAATTTTTAATTTTCTCAGTAACTAGAAGACGTAAAACCATTCGGTTTTCTGTGTTCGATTCAGAATTAATACAAGCATTGACCACAAAAAGCACTTCATTTCACAATTAAAAAAAAATGGTTTAAACTTTTTTTTTCGTTTTTTTATAAAAAATTTGAGTTTGCATGTGAATTTTTCAAAAACTATTGGCATAAATAATTTAATTTAAATTTGGGATTAAAAAACAGATTTCTGACTTTCAAAAACGGTATAGAACTTTATTGAAAGTGTTGCCGTTGTTTTATAATTTTTTTTTTCAATTTAATTCATTTTTTTTTATTTTGCCCCTACCTCCTAAACGGGGCGAGATAGACCCCCCCCCTCCCGTAATAAAAAATGATTGTTTTTGACCCCTCTACAAAAAACCGTTATCAGTTCTTGGCGCCATAGTTATCGTAATCTCCCCGAGATTTAATCTCAGAGGAATTCAAAACGTCAATGGGCGTTAAACAAGGCTGTATCTTAAGCGCACTATAACTTTTTATCTTGTATATTAATGATATAACCGATGAAGTCAAAGGTGGAATAAAGTTTCGCGATGTAACAATCCCGGCATTGATGTACGAAGATGATATTGTTTTCTTTTGTGAAACTATCCAAGGTATGCAAATAATGATAAACCGACTTAGTGCATATTGTAAACGTTGCAATCTCACCATTAATCTTAAAAAACAAAAGTCATGATATTTAGAAGTGCAGGAGGTCGCTATTCACGTTTGGAAAAGTGGCAATTGGTTGTGTCCAGATATAAATATTTAGGTATCCTGCTTTCGCTTTCATTAAATCTAAGACCGCACTTTGTTAAAAAATTAGCTGATGCTAAAAGAGCTATCGGTGCAATCTGGGAACCCTGTTTCAAAAACAATTATGTGTCACTAAGTGCAAAACCAACTGTGTTTCACTCGACTGCAGCCTCGATAATACTCTATGGAGCTCAGATATGGGGTTACAAATGCTATGATGAGGTGGAAAAATTTCTTCGCTATTTTTTGAAAAAGATATTTCGGCTACCAAAAAATACACCTAAATATATGCATTACATCGACACTGGAACTCCTCCCCTGCGCCTGTACACCCTCAAAACGCACTTCAATTATATCTTAAAATTATTAGAGATGAACGATTGTAGAATACCAAACATAATATTAAAAAGCATAAACTCCTCCCCTGCGCCTGTACACCCTCAAAACGCACTTCAATTATATCTTAAAATTATTAGAGATGAACGATTGTAGAATACCAAACATAATATTAAAAAGCATAATTGAAAACAATGAAAACATATGCGAGGAATAGCAGAAAATAGCGTCCGAATGCGGAATGAATATGACAGTTCATGTGAATGAGCAACCTCCTGTTAAGAGATAAATTTAACGCTATTTTGGAGAATCTTGGCAGACTTACGTATGACCAATATGTCGAAGAGGCCCAATCGTCATTGTCCAGGAACTACTACAGCAAACTCAACCATTTTTTTAAATGCAGAAACATATTTCCTCAACATTTACTCAGCTAAAAAAATAAGTACTATCTTCAAAATGGGAGGTGAACTTGTCCTTTTAAACTTTGTACCACAACGAACAGATCTTCCAACAATTTGTGACCTTTTCAACATGAAGAAGAAAGAAGATGTTTTTCTTTTTCTTGGCGTTTGTCCAATTTAAAAAGAATTTCGACTATCAATGTTTGGAAAACATGTACTAGATGAGGTTGAAGCAATTAATATTTTAAACTTAGAGAAAGGATGGGATATCCTATATAACTACGCAGTTGCATTGCAGCACTTCGTTATAGAAAGCGTATAATAGAAGGAGATTTTTAATATAAGAACTTCAGTTTATATTTTGTCAACTCTGGTAGACGTCCATAGGCCAAAGGTTATCACAGTTGTATAGTTATTGTCTAAGGCTTGTCTTATACCGTCAGAGACTTTAAGAAGTGCTGAAGTGCAGCTGTGTCCAGCCCTAAATCCTGATTGCAGAGGGTTAAGTAGTTGTTTGTCTTTAATATTGTTTTTTATCTGTTTGGTTATGATGAATTCAAATGCCTTAGATAGGAAAGGAAGGATAGCTATAGGCTTGTATTCTTTATTTTTGCCCTGTTTGGGGACGGGGAAGTAGGATAGGTAGAGGCCATTATTATGGTGTTAAAAATATGAGTAATGTGAGGAATTATGAAAGGAAGGAGGATTTTTATAAAGTCCGGAAGAATATTGTCTAACCCAGTGGATTTCGATTTAATACCGAATATTGCATTTCCTACTTCATATACATCTACTGCACATACAGAAAAGGCATCAACTCTATCGTTGTCTGTAAAGACGGAACGTCTCGTAGTGACTTAAATTGGGGGAGTAGAGAACTTATGATTCAGCTCCTCTAAATCAATATTGTCATCGGAAAGAGAACCATCTTTTCTAAGGCCAATCCTCTTTTTATTTCTTTCCGTTAAAATTTCGTAGATTGATCTGAGTTGAATCTATATTACTATAGTAATTGTATTTCTCGGATCTTATTAATCTTGTTACTAGGTTACGAGATGTTTTAAAATTTCGTAGCATTTCGAGACAACCAAAACGTTTCCAGCGCCGGTATGAGACATCTCTTACTTTAATTGAATTAAGGATTTCAGTAGAAAGCCAAGAGCAACTGCTTGATTTTAAGCGTCGAGTCTTTATGGGAACATATTTGTAAAAAAGATAATCAATTCCTGTAGTTAGACATTCGATTTGATTATTGACAATAGATGTTGTAAAAATTGAGTGTAAATCAATTGACGTGCAATCACTAAATAGATATTCAACGTTGATATTACGAAAGCATTATGTTGGCCAAATAAATTACTGCTTTTAGGTAGTTCTTGACTTTGCCCGAGAACGTCGCGTAATCCAGTATTTACTTTTAGCTTTACAATAGTTTGAGTTCGGGCCATTTTTTCGTTGTTTTGGGAGACTTTGGAATTAACACACTGTAATTAACTTGCCGTTCTAATCGAAAAACTTTAATGTTTTGGTCTAAGAATCAATTATTATTCGGTTGCGAGAATGTCTTGGCCTATTATACCATCGGGTATGTCAGTTAGGCCGTCCAATATATGCCATTTTGGACCAAAATCCTTTTGTACAACTTTACTTGACTGAAAAGTACCTAGCGTTGTGCTATTTCCACCGAGATCGAATGCTCCGCCTAATTGCCTTATTTCCTTCATGCAAATTTTTGTATTGTTTTTTAATGTTCATCTTTTCAAAAGGCTTGTGTTTGCGCCTGTATCTAATAGAACAGTATTTACACCTCTTTTTATCTCTGGGATAACTTGATCTATAAAAACATCATTCTTACTTCATTGTTTTTTATTAAGGAGAGTCTGTTTCGTTTAATGTCGCAAAAATTATTCTTTTAGGATAAATGTAAACTTTTGGTAATTTTCTATAGAAAAATTATATACCAAATCGTATCCTAAAATAAATAAAATTAACATTTGCAACATATAAGACTTAGGAGCTTTTTCTAACGTGTTTTAGCTTAGGTTTATGCAGGCAAGCTCTTTTTTTTTGCGAATTCGAGATATTTTGTTCTTATTTTTGTTTTCTAAATTAAGGTCTTTATTCGGGGATATATTTGTCCAAACTTTTCATTTTATTTTATTTGGTGTTTAGGACTATAGTTTATCCAACAGAAATAGGCAGTTCACGTCTTATTGGAAAGTTTTTTCAAAATCAGTAGCTGCCATATTTTTGCACCATACTAAATTGAGAGAACTCCTCCATAAAAAAGTGTTTGACTGCCCGTAAATTTCCGATTGCATCTGACGCAGACCCAACGTCCTTTTGAGCGCACATCTGAGTGCGGATCAGCCGTTGAAACCACTTCAGATGTCCTTCCTTTATATTCTTTTTCCATGAGAACCAGGATCTCTTAAATAATTGTCAATAAAATTTTTATTTTTGCGATATTGCGGTTGGAATAACCTTTCGAGCTGTCTCGGGTGTATTTAAAGCTTTTCCTTTGCACTTTTTTTTGGTAAAAACTGCACTAAATTAATTTACTTTACTTTGAATTTCACTCAACTACCACATAACACAGATTCATACACATCTGCAGACTTCTGAAGATATAAATAACATAAACAATTTTGTGCTCGACATATATTATATATATATTTAATTAAATAGATAAAAAAAATAATTATTTTTATACAAAATTAAAAAAATATTAAAATTCCGGTTTTCGTTCTTTTATGTAATTTTTATAAAAATTAAATAATATGTTTAAGTTAAAAACTAAATGCGTTTGAAGACAAAATTAAGAGTATTTTTTTAAGTGGTAAATTCAAGAAATTTTTGAATCAACTTGCCCCATTTTATTATCAATCTACCCCGTATCAGGGGTACATTGATAAAATTTTTGTTTTTTGTTTAAAGAATGTAGGATCGGCCTATAACACAATTTTAAAAAAATCAATTCAAAACATGAAGATAAATAGTAAATATTGAAAATGGATATTATTACGTTGCCCTTAACTCAAGTGAAAATATAATTTTTTCATTATTGAATGAAAATCGAATCAATGTGCCTCCTCGTCCCCTACTTTATAGAATATGCGGGCCATTTCTTGTTAGCCCGAGGCCAAGGTTCAAAATGAAAAACAATGGGCCAAATGGCCCGATCGGGCACATTATGGCAACGCTGCTGAGTGTCACAGTTTAGAAAAAATACGTCAAATAAATATTTTCACTTTCGAACAAGTGAAACACTTCCTACTTTTTCTATCCGCTGTCACAGGGGCACATATTTGATGTATTTGAATAAAGAATTCACGGTCATTAAGGAAGCTATACCAATGACGGATGTAAGATGAGGCGAAAGTTAAGTGAAATTATTTTGGAAAGTAGCAAATTTCTCCAGATACTATAAAAAGCTTTTTGGATATCAAGCGAATATGCAACTGTGCAGCGCTTGTCCTCAAGGTTGAAGGAGATGTCATTATGTAGTTTGAGCAACGCATTGATAGCTCTTGGCGGAAACCGAACTGATAGTCCGGGACATAGAGTATCTACCTATATTATCTAGAGAACCGAAACTTGCCCCCTTGCCCAAAACACCCGCAAATTTTATTTGGGCATAGTAAGAGAAAACTCTCTTAAATTACCTGTCCATGAATACGTGTGTATTGTTGATACAACAACAAATTGGTGCCAGTAACTCAAAAAGTTGAAAAATTGAAAAACACTCGATGCTTATATCTTTGGATCGAATGGTCGGATTTTCAAAATTCAAATTAAAGCCAGAATGACAGGCTTGTACCAGCTACAACATTTTCAAAACCGTTCAGAATTTCATACTAAAAATATTGAAACAATTTTTGGAGAATAATTTTCCTCGAGGCAAACGTAACGAGGAAGAGGAATACACAAAAAAGTTTGCTACGGGGGGAGGGTGATAGTAATTCTAAAGACGGTGGAGTGTGTGCAACAAAAACGCATAATCTTGGCAAATTGGGTTCGCATCTGGAAAAAATTTGCTATATTATGTAGGTATGCACGTTTGTGGTAGGTATTTTTCATTCATAATAATTGTTGAGGTGCCTTCATGGTTGGTTTGGTTGGCTGATAACTTTTATTCTGTCGGATCGTTAAGGTTGAGGCCATTTAGGCTGAATAAATCAAAACTTATCCTAACACAAAAAATAACTAAAAGTAATATAAACAAAATTGTATATGTTTATAATTGCATGTTGAATTCAGAATAAAATTAATTAAAAAAAATAACATCATTATCATTTCTCTTCTTTTTTTTTCTTTTTTTTTGTATTCTTATATAAATGTGTGTTTTGTCTTAACAGCTTTTTCAAATTTAATCCAAAACAAACAAAATAGTAGTTACGTAGATTTTGTGTGATATTTAATAAAATTATTTAAGTTTCTGTTTATTTTCCTAAGTTGTTTATCTATTAATATAATTACACTTTCCTTGTATGTATATAGAGGTATTTTTCACTTCTTTTCTTATCTATTTAAAATTCAAATATTTCTTTAGTTCGACAAGATAAATAAAATGATTACAAAATATCGAAAATTAAGACCCTAAAAGTATGCTTTACTTTTTTGTAAATTATTTTTGTAGTATAATTAATAGCGAAATATAGAAAATTTTTCCTTAAAATTATGCTTTACTTTTTTATATATTAATGAACTGTAGTATAAATTTTCAGCGTGAAGAATCTATATAAATAAAAATGTAAATGTACGTTTGTTCCTTACCGCCAATCTCCGAAAGTTCTTCACCGATTGCTTTGAAATTTTGACAAAATGTTGCTTTCAAATACGAGAGGGTTTGTACATACTCAAAATAAGAAAAAAAACAGTGGGATATGTTGGACAAAAAAAAAAATCAGTTTTTTTCTCAAAAAAAAAAATTGAGAAAAAAAATTTTAAATTCATTTCTTCAAGGAAAAGAAATGACCCGAAAACATAGAATCACGAAAACCCAAAATTTCAAAGACCAAATTTTCCATTTAAATAATTTTTCGGGATTTTGGGTTTTTCGGGATTCTGACCCCAACCCTCGAGTACCATGTCGTTTAAAGGTTAGTACCTTTTATTATTTCTTATTTCATTAGGTATTTACAATTTTGGTTTTTCCAAGATTTGGGAAAATTTAATCAATTTTAAACTTTTTTTATAACAGTTTTATATTTATATTGTTTTCTTTTTTAAAACAATAAAATAAGAAAAAAAATAATGGATTCATATGAATAAAAAAAACAATACCGGCAATAAAAAAAGGACCTTGGTGTGCATTTTGATCAAGAGTTTGATTTTCGATCACACGTTACAAAAGGTAATTCTATGTTAGGTTTTTTAAATTCGAATGATTTTAAAATTGCATATATATTGGAGACATTATTTATGGCTTTAGTGTTACCAAACCTTGAGTACTGTTGTGTTGTTTGGTGTCCTTTCTACGAGAATAATTAATATATTAAGAATAGAAAGAATACAAAGAAGATTTACCAGGTATTCGTTGAGAAAGCTAAATTGGAATGGAGTACTTCCCGAATATAAAGCAAGATGTTCTCTTACTGATTTAAAAACGCTTCAATGTCGCAGGCAAGTCCAGTGTATTTTATTTGTTAAAGATATTTTCGATAATCGTATATCTTGTTCTGAATTGCTGTCATTAATGCCTTTATATACCCCAACCCGGGTTGTTCGAAATAGAAATGAACATTTTTATTTAACTATGGGTTGAATGAACCAATTACGCGTTCTCTTAGAATTTTTAATATGATATGCAATGAAATCGATCTTTATACGAAAAGAGATTTATTAAAAAAGATTTACTTAAATTTAAAACATAAGTGCCTGAACTAGTTTAATGTAGAGACTATATTAGTTACTTATTGTTATTATTGTAATCAGCAGATCTTTGATCAATTGATGAAAGAAAGAAATAAATAAATAAACACTGCGTCAACCCCTGAATTAGTTCAACCAAAATATAGATTGTTTGGTCACGTCTTTGGATCTGTTCATTACGGATTCGATTCTCACTGATCATGTATTGCATCATCCACTCCATTTGTCCAACATTTCCAGAATTTTGAGGAAATTCAAAACCGCTGCCTATGTTCTGATTTTAAAATTTGTTTTGCCCTTGTCCCATTCTAGGAATTTCTTTATATATATAGTTTTCTCTATCATCATTTACGTTATATTTGTTCTGTCCTCCTTGAATTTGCCTATTTGCTGGTATTTCTTCCTCTTGTCGTTGTATATCCATCCCCCATCCACAGCAGCCTTACCAACACAACCAACAACTACATTATTTTCCCCTCCAACATTTTAATTTATGATTTACAAGTCTTGCTTCTTTTCGAATACGATCAGCTCGGTCCAACTACAACCTCCTTCTCTCCCGCTCGTATGCTCGTTCATCCCTTGGCGTCACCATGATGTTGAAGATAATGCGACAAGAATTTAAAATGGTAGAATATCCCACTTCTGATCTTTAAGCGAATTTATTATAAGAAATTTAAAAGTCTTTCGTTTTTATAAATAAGTTTTTATTAACTCAAAATCACGTCTGTTCAGCAGGACTTGATGATCAAGATGCCTTTTACATTTAACATACATCTGCTACTAGCATGAGGCAGTTGTCTCACTTTAATTTCTCTCTAACAATCCCTATATAAAATAAAATATAAAATAGAATAAAAAGAATAAGGAAAAAAGGATAATTTTAAGTAAAAACTAATAGGGTTTATAATATAATATAATTATTGTAAAGCTGAATGGTCTTAATTCTTTCAAATTTGATTTATTTATAGAACAAATCTACAGTCAAACTATACAACATTTTAATAACATCAAAACAACATTCAGACAAACCAATTGAAGCGGTGCACCACATCATTGGACATCGTTACCAATTCAAGAAAATATATTATGATGTTAGATACATAACAAAAAACTCAACTAAGCTTTGGTAAGTCATTTCAAGATTTCTGTTATCACATTTGAAAGCTTTACTGGCTGAACACAATGGATACGGAGCTGCAACTGAATAGCTGTCAAAATATTCAATGTTAAAGCCGTTCCACACTATCCCACTGAGTATTAATACAAAGTGAAAAAGAATTCCATGCTACTGCCAAATTTGTGTGAGGGAAATTTCTTTTCATTTTTTGACCACACACACAACAGTTTAATTTAACCTCAATAAAAATGTGATGAAATGTGTGACAGAATTAGAACCATTTCTAAAAATTCTCATGTATTAACACATGTCAAATCATGTAGGCTGTGAATATCATATTTTGTTTCCACACTTTTATACATGATTTATTTCACACTTTTTTGACATGTATTAATACTCAGTGGGATAGTGTGGAAGGGCTTTTACGAACAATGCCCTGCTGCAACTGGTATCGGAGCTGCAGCTGTAACTGCTTAAAAAAAAATGTCGTACGTCGTTTTTTTTATATATTTTAAAAGAAAAAAAAAACAACCACGAGTTTATTATTCACTTTTTTTATTTCCAATATTTTTCTTTTAATTAATATTTTTTTTCACGACACAAATGAGCACTAAAAACTTCAATATTTTTTTGCGGCTCTTTTTTTCTTCATATAAATTGAAACGTCAAAAGTGCTGCACGTGAAAAAGTTAAAAGTTGGTGAACCTTTGCAGCACCGACTGCAGTTGCGTTGCGTTGTGTTCGTAACATTGCATTTGTGTGTATTCAATATTTTGACAGCTATTCAGTTGCAGCTTCCAGTTGCAGCTCCGTATCCATTCATTGTGTTCAGCCAGTAAAGTAGAACTATAATTGTTGGAACGCAGCGTACGCAGCCGTACGAAGTCGAAAGACTACAAGCAATATAATAGGCCCTAATTGAGTTTGCATTCGCTTCGTTCAGTGTTCGTTCATTTTTGCTTTCACACCGTTCGGAAGAAAATTGACAGCTATCTGTTAAATTGGTGCCAGAGATTTTTTTGTTGATAAATTAAACTAGCCATGCCATTGAGCCATGCGTTATGGGTAACGTGTGGATTTGACGTTTCGGAAAGAAATTTTTCGTTCGGTTATGGCATTAGTTTCCGACAGCGTCCGCCTATTATAGTTCTACTTTTACGACGAACTCGAAATACTTTTTTTATATTAAACTAGCTGTTAGCCCGCCCGCTTCCCTGGGCGTTATTTAAATTAATACGAAAAAAAATTTTGAATTTGTAACACATTTTGTTGTTCTTTATCACTGAAAATTTTGTCTATTGTTTTATCTTCTTTTTCTAATCTTGAATCAAAAAATAAATTAATTAACATTCTATAAAAGTCTGTACAATCAGTTTTAAACTTCATTGATTTCAATTTTAATGGCCATATAAATATTTTTAAAAACTTCAATCCTTATAACATTTTGTTTGACCTTAGAAAGATGCATCCTCAAATTTTTTTATTGCTGGCATCTTTCTGAGGTCAAACAAAATGTTTTAAGGATTGAAGTTTTTAAAAATATTTATATGGCCATTAAAATTGAAATCAATGAAGGTTAAAACTGATTGTACAGACTTTTATAGAATGTTAATTAATTTATTTTTTGATTCAAGATTAGAAAAAGAAGATAAAACAATAGACAAAATTTTCAGTGATAAAGAACAACAAAATGTGTTACAAATTCAAAATTTTTTTTCGTATTAATTTAAATAACGCCCAGGGAAGCGGGCGGGCTAACAGCTAGTTTAATATAAAAAAAGTCGGTGCTGCAAAGGTTCACCAACTTTTAACTTTTTCACGTGCAGCACTTTTGACGTTTCAATTTATATGAAGAAAAAAAGAGCCGCAAAAAAATATTGAAGTTTTTAGTGCTCATTTGTGTCGTGAAGAAAAATATTAATTAAAAGAAAAATATTGGAAATAAAAAAAGTGAATAATAAACTCGTGGTTGTTTTTTTTTTCTTTTAAAATATATAAAAAAAACGACGTAGGGTAGAGCGGGGCTAGTTGGGCCACGGGGCAAGTTGGGCCACGGGGCAAGTTGGCCCACGTGAATTATTCACAAACTAAAAGTACTACAAGAAAATGATCATTTACGAACAAAGCGTGCTCTCTTACCAGCACGTGCCATACCGGTTTCAGTTGCATAGTGCCCTCCGAAGATAAACTACACACAGATCTGTCTTTTTCAAGTGTAAAAGTAAAAAATGCGGATAGGATAGTTTTTTTATTTTCCTAGTGAAAAATCCAGGATTAAGGACTGTGGTTAAGTTTTTTTATAAGTGAATATATTGTATTTTCATATTTTGTGAGTTAAATTGAACAGTTTTGAGTATTTTTATATTTATGACTAAATATGCTTCTCAAACCAGGTGTGGGGTTAGTTGGCCCAGGTGGTTTTTGTTACAAAAATAAAGTTCTGAAGAAGAAGAGGAACTGGGATATTTTTGCCTAATGTGGATCGAATCATTCGCTGAAAGATTGTAGGGTTAGGAGTGGATATACAGTACCATACTTGCAGAAAGTGGGCTCATGCAAACTAAGCAGTAGCCGGAGTTGGGTCCTTCTTCGATAAGTCAATTGCAACAGCGATTACGATTCCAAAACTTATTTTAAACCTTAATATATTTCTATTATATTTATTTTTAAAGTTTTATTTAAAAATTTATTTTTTAGTTTGTTTGACCGTTTTAAATAAAATTCCTTATAAAATTTTGGATTTGTTTCCCTTTATGAGACTTGCTTTGCCACTTTTCAGGGTTTGGTCCAACTAACCCCACACACTTGCACTTGATCCATTTAAGGTAGCTTTATTCTTCTGCGGTTACATATTTTCAAATTTTTAAGATTTCATTTAGAAGACAGAAGTTTAACCTTTCTTTTGATACCAACTCCATAGTTGTACTATGAGTAGTTTGATAATTGTGAGACTTCAAGTAAAAAGTGGGCCAACTATCCCCGCCCTACCCTACGACATTTTTTTTAAGCAGTTACAGCTGCAGCTCCGATACCAGTTGCAGCAGGGCATTGTTCGTAAAAGCCCTTCCACACTATCAAAAAAGTGTGAAATAAATCATGTATAAAAGTGTAGAAACAAAATATGATATTCACAGCCTACATGATTTGACATGTGTTAATACATGAGAATTTTTAGAAATGGTTCTAATTCTGTCACACATTTCATCACATTTTTATTGAGGTTAAATTAAACTGTTGTGTGTGTGGTCAAAAAATGAAAAGAAATTTCCCTCTCACAAATTTGGCAGTAGCATGGAATTCTTTTTCACTTTGTATTAATACTCAGTGGGATAGTGTGGAACGGCTTTAACATTGAATATTTTGACAGCTATTCAGTTGCAGCTCCGTATCCATTGTATTCAGCCAGTAAAGCTTTCAAATATGATAACAGAAATCTTGAAATGACTTACCAAAGCTTAGTTGAGTTTTTTGTTATGTATCTAACATCATAATATATTTTCTTGAATTGGTAACGATGTCCAATGATGTGGTGCACCGCTTCAATTGGTTTTGTCTGAATGTTGTTTTGATGTTATTAAAATGTTGTATAGTTTGACTGTAGATTTGTTCTATAAATAAATCAAGTTTGAAAGAATTAAGACCATTCAGCTTTACAATAATTATATTATATTATAAACCCTATTAATTTTTACTTAAAATTATCCTTTTTTCCTTATTCTTTTTATTCTATTTTATATTTTATTTTATATAGGGATTGTTAGAGAGAAATTAAAGTGAGACAACTGCCTCATGCTAGTAGCAGATGTATGTTAAATGTAAAAGGCATCTTGATCATCAAGTCCTGCTGAACAGACGTGATTTTGAGTTAATAAAAACTTATTTATAAAAACGAAAGACTTTTAAATTTCTTATAATAAATTCGCTTAAAGATCAGAAGTGGGATATTCTACCATTTTAAATTCTTGTCGCATTATCTTCAACATCATGGTGACGCCAAGGGATGAACGAGCATACGAGCGGGAGAGAAGGAGGTTGTAGTTGGACCGAGCTGATCGTATTCGAAAAGAAGCAAGACTTGTAAATCATAAATTAAAATGTTGGAGGGGAAAATAATGTAGTTGTTGGTTGTGTTGGTAAGGCTGCTGTGGATGGGGGATGGATATACAACGACAAGAGGAAGAAATACCAGCAAATAGGCAAATTCGAGGAGGACAGAACAAATATAACGTAAATGATGATAGAGAAAACTATATATATAAAGAAATTCCTAGAATGTTACAAGGACAAAACAAATTTTAAAATCAGAACATAGGCAGCGGTTTTGAATTTCCTCAAAATTCTGGAAATGTTGGACAAATGGAGTGGATGATGCAATACATGATCAGTGAGAATCGAATCCGTAATGAACAGATCCAAAGACGTGACCAAACAATCTATATTTTGGTTGAACTAATTCAGGGGTTGACGCAGTGTTTATTTATTTATTTCTTTCTTTCATCAATTGATCAAAGATCTGCTGATTACAATAATAACAATAAGTAACTAATATAGTCTCTACCATTGAATAAATACAAATAGAAGGTGACACTCCACAACTCAAAGCGCCTCATAAATCCTTGTGGTGAAATTTAGAAACGAAAAAGACGATGAAGGATTTTTGTAAACACAAACCAATTTCCAAAGGGATATTTAAAATTTAATTGTTCCTTTTTGAATTGGTTTCCATGACGATGATGCTTCAATATTTTGTTTTGTTTTGAAATTCGTTTACAAATTTTGGTTTCTGACGACAAAAAATGTGTATGTATTTATCTTTAGCGGTATGGGTTTTTTTATATTTTTGTTTACTTGAGGATTTTTTTTTTCAAGCTATGTTGAGGATTTTGTTTTTATATTGAAAAATAGAAAAACTATTTGTGAATAATTTTTTTTTGTAAAAATGAGAGACGACTATTATGTATGTTTGCAGTTTACAAAGTCTATCGTCGGACAATTTTTATCTTCATATTTTAAAGCAATTTAAACCGTGTTTTGTTTAAAGTATAGTCAGCTTAGCAAAGTTTTAACATTATGTAGTTATAAATACTCTATTGATTGTAAATAAAACAAAGTTATTTGTAATTGTTTGGGATTTTACTCGGCTGGATACACTTTCAGCAAAACACGGATTTTTATGTTTATATGCATATTATAATATGAAACAAAATGACCGGATAATTCGGGGTATATATATAGTCTATCGCGCTCCACGAATATCTCTATTTATAAATTTTGTGTACAGCTGCCCATCTTAATTAAGTGAAACTAAATACAAAACAAATTGATTTCTTCTAACAAATTGAAAAAATTATATTTCGAAATAAGATCTTATTGCTATTATTGTTAAGGCTATAGTTAAACTTGTTTATTTACTATTACCTGTTAATATTCTTTTTGCATGATTTAAAAATAAAATACAAAAATAAGTCATTCTAAAAATTATTTTTGCTTTTGCGGGTTTCTTCATTTTCTATAAGAAGCTTTTAGAATTTGTTATTTTTTCGTGTGTTTATTAAAAACGGATAAAAATGATTTATTGTGATTACATCGGATGTAAATATAACAAAACCTTTGGCATTCCCAGATTTTTGTTACCAAAAGACCATCGTCGTGAAAAATGGTTAGTGAATTCTGGGAATAGTTTTTCTGAAAAACTTATTTCCAATCAAAACATTTATATATGTGCTGATCATTTTGATCGAAAATTTGTGACTTTTTCCTCAATCCGTGTATCGAAAAGCGCCTATCCCTTTTCATTTCAAGAAAACAGGGATTTCTGTGTCAAGAATCATACACAAATGACTGCTAAAAACAAGCAAGAAGTCAAATACACGTAAGTTTTAACCTTTCTTTAGTTATAAGATTTAAGGAAGAGATTAGGGGACGTTAACGTTCTTACTAAGAAATAAAATGCACAACTAGGTCACCCGAACTCGAGCACAATGTTTTTTTAAAGTCTGATTATTTTAAAATAATTGTATTAGTTATGGGAACATATTATTATAGTTTATACCAACTTCCAAAAACGTAGTTAAATAAAAGTTAGTATTATAGTACATTAAAATAAATAGGTAATACAGCGAAATTAGGCCACTGATCTCTATATACACTGGATAGTGTATTCATACAAAATTTTTGAGGCAAAAATATAGTCGTGGCCGGTACCCTCATATAACAGTATAACAGCGGCGCCAGCGGAATGGATGCTACTGGACCTGCATTTTCTTTTATTTTTTTCAATATTTACAGCCGCAATGCTTCTTGACATCAACTGATATCAAATAAATGCTCAATTTCGGAAAATATCTTCAATCTCTTTCTTCGTTTGTATAGAGCGAGATATGAGGTCGTGGCCGGTACCCTTTAAAAAACTTGCCTCACAAAAACTGTTATACACTATAGGCTATTCACTATCCAGTGTATTATAGAGATCAGTGAATTAGGCCCCAGGAAATAAAGCCCCAAAGTAAAAATGAAATAAGGCCCCAAAATAATGTATACAAAACAATAACATCGAAAGTTCTCAAATTTTGGGGAGTTATTTCATTTTTGTAGCCTTATTTAATTTTTTTTATTAGGGCTTTATTTCATTATGAAATGAATTTTATTTCTTTTATTGTAAAAAACATTTTGGGGCTTTATTTTATTTTGCTTTGCAAGAAAAGAAATAATGGAGGTTGTACTTTAAATGGCAATACAATTGCAACTCCAAATCCACTGTCACCTTCAGAAACTAATACAAATTTTGAGGTCACCAAAAACTTTCCTGTTAGTGTATTCCAATATTTTTAAAAATTTTAAAGGAACATTATGCTCTGAAATAAGTGAAGAACAATTTCCATCTCTCTCTACCGAATTTTTCCAAAGACACCTCTCGGAAATCAAAAAGATTCTGATGCAGATTTGGAAAGGCTTATGAATGAACTACTCCAGTCCCCACCATCAAAAAAATCGAAAATGAAGCCGGAAATAAACTTTAAAACTTCAGTTGCTGATATGGTTGATGAAGTGTTGGAAAACAGAAGTAAGACTGTTAGCACTTTTGTGAAATACCAACTCGTACACAACAAAAATGTTAAATGGAATGCGGAAGAAAAGGAGATGTTTTTAAGATTTCATTACAAATCCCCATCGTTATACAAGTTTCTTCAAACGGAAGGATTCTTACTGCCATCGCTACGAACTATTCATCGATGGTATGACAAACTAAGTTTCGAAACGGGTATTTCTTTAGAAATAATTCATATGCTGAGATTGAAGCTCAATGATCTTAATCCAATGGATCGAAAATGTGTGTTGGTTTTCGATGAGATGAGCACAAAAATTGAATTGGAATATAATTCAAAGGAAGACAAAGTGTATGGCTTTGAAGATCTAGGTGAATTTGGAAGAGCGAAATCATTCGCTAGTCACTGTCTTCTTTTTATGCTGCGAGGTCTCAATAGATCATGGAAACAGGTGAGGAGTCTGATGGCAACAAAATTATCCAATTAATCCATAATTTTCAGTTAATATGCAGTTAACTGTGAAGTCACAAATGGTTACAGTGCCCTAAGAATTTGACCTATGGATACAATTCAATGAATTTTGTCTAAAATGATCATGGTTTTTAGACAAAGAAGAAATTTGTTTTAATACAAATATTTCAAACATATTTGTTTTAAATACAAAAAAAAAAAACATTTTTCCAAAAACCGTTCAAAACAGACATTTTTTTTATGACAAATATGATATGTTTCGCAAGGATTGTTTATATTTTTAACAGTTGTTTTTATTTAATACAGTAGACGCTCGATATAGTGAAGTAATTAAAACCAGGCCTGTTCACTATTTCGAGAGAGAAACTAAAAAGGCTTAACAATGTAATTTTGATACAAAAAAAGTCCACAATGCTGTAAACGCATTGCTGCTGGCATAACCTTGATAAATATTTAAAAAAATGTAAGTTCACTATATCGAGATACCTTTAGTTCACTATTTAGAGTTGTCTGTATAAAATTTTGTGTGTTCACTACACTGGATAGTTCACTCTACCGAGATTCACTATTTCAATTGAAGACCTTGCAAGAACATATTTTGCTGGATACATTGCCCAATTTGTTTTGAAAAAAAATTACTGCATGCATTGTAGAAAATTTATGTGTAAAAACAAAACAAACAAATATAAAGACACCGAAAACCTTATAAAACTAAAGCAATATGAAACAGCAACCCAAGGAGGTCCAACGGAAGAGTTAAAGGAAATGCTTGACGAAATAATTGCCTGTTTCGAAAAACAATTCGATATTTTATGTTATGAATGCAAGATAATTGAAAAACTCCAACAAAAGTGCATCGGCA
Source organism: Epistrophe grossulariae (assembly GCA_929447395.1). Lineage (NCBI taxonomy): Eukaryota > Metazoa > Arthropoda > Insecta > Diptera > Syrphidae > Epistrophe > Epistrophe grossulariae. Next base: position 27,995,592 of record OV839567.1, read on the forward strand.
TCATTTCACTTCCATGTCTTCAAATGGAACATACAAATCATCTCATAAAGTTTTCTGTGACAGTCCTTCTTAGAGCAAAAATAAAAATTTTAAATGCTAATGCAAAAAACGGAAAAAGAAAACTAAAAAAGTTTGATATTCTAAGCCATATTTAGGATGGTTGCTCTTGGAGTATGCCTTTTGTTAAAAGATCAATGATCATTTAAATAATAAAAGTAAAACATTGAAAACAAGTTTTTTTTTTGTGTATTTATAGTAAGTTTCTTCAATGCTTTTGAGTGAAATTTGATCGTATATCAAAGAAAACCTAACATTAAAGTAAGAAGAAAAACTTTAAATTGTTTCCACAAATTAAAAATAAAGGAATTCTAAAATGATGTTAAACTATTATTCTTCGATATTCGATATAGAAATGGAACCTAATTGTAACTGGATTTGATTGAATTGACCTTAGAAAATTGATCTTAAAAAATTCAAAAAATCCATAATTTTTCTTGAACTTAAGGGCTACATTTTTAACTTTCCACTTCTTCAGTACGCATTTCAATTAGGTAATATCTTTATAATTGTATGCACCTTCCAGTATTTTATTAATTTTTAGCTTTCATACCTGTTGCGGCTGTATAATATTTTACTTGTATGTATTTAAAGAATAAATAATTAACTCATTATTTGATAACACAAGCCTTATCTCTACATATAAATTCAATCAATTCAATAGCCTTTTAAAACTTTGAATTTGAATATCCTGAAAAAATTTAGAAATGTGTGTATGTACATACATTGTACAATGAACATTGTTCATATGCGTAGAAATATATTTATATTTCTTAATAATATCAAAACGTTTTTTAAAACTTTAAATTGTTTTTTTTTTTAATTTTTCTGTAGCTCACAGAATTTAGAAATTCTATGTTCACACCATTCACCCCCCCCCCCCCCTCCCTTTCACTAGTCCAAAAAAAAAGTACCATGAATGTAGCTTGTTTTGTTTACTGCATTTTAAGAGTTTTATCTTGAACATCAGATCAGTACAACTCAATTTATACATAATGTACATACCTAAACAATGCAGTTTTCATATCACGAAAAACAATATATGTATGTAGCCCCTGATTTGATTTTAATAATTTCACCTCGATCCCATCCTGTTTTAGTAGAACGATCTTTGCGATACACGTTGAAAGAGGAGTTGAAAAGCTCCGATGAGTTAAAATTTGAATTAAACCATGTTTCAACTATGATAATTGGCGTTTTTCTTTTTAGTTTTTTGGCTCTGAGCAGAGGCTGAGTAATCAGAGCAAAGCTCTGAGGAGATTATAATCAGAGCCCTCAGATTTAATTATGAAACACACTTGAGCACTGTACTGTCATTTCATAGGTGTGTTGGGTATCGTGAAATTTCTTGCAAATTTTTACAAATTTGCTGTCAAACCACATAAGAAAAAAAAAAAAAAAATTGGTAAAATATTCAAGTTACCGAACAGACCTATTCAAAATTTTCTGACCAGCTGTCAATCTTATATTTGTTTAATTGAAAATTGAAAATCTTTCGAAATTGTTATTTATTGAAAAATGCAAAGAGCAACTGTGTTGCGAGAAGCATATAATTTATATTTTGAAGATGTTGAAGATGAAGAAGAAAATATTGAGGTTAATCGTTCTCGTGCACGGATAGTAAAAAATCAGAATTATGCGGAAGAAGTAGTGCCGAGGTTTTCTGATAGAACATTCAAAACACATTTTCGGGTGAATCCCGATGTTTTTGATGTTATGCCGAGAAATACACTCCATTGAGGAAGTTCAATCAGGTCCCGGTAGAGAACCAGCAAAAATTGAAAAACAATTAATGATTACTCTGTGGTACTTGGGAAATCCCGAATGCATGAGGTATGGTATTTTACTCGTATTTATTATACGTAGGTACTCTAGATTAAAATTTTGAATGCAGATCTATTGCAGACAGGTTCGGTGTTTGCATTGCAAGTATCTTCCGGATAGTCTCAGACAAATGTGACAGCCTAATCAAACTCAATAGAAAGAAAAGATTTATAAAATGGCCTACGTCAGCGCATTACCGTTCAAAAACTCGGTTTCCAGGTAGCAATCATAAATTATTCAATACCATTTTTTATCTAAGTATTTATGATCAAAATTAAATTGTAACAGGAATAATTGGATCCATCGATGGTTGCCACATACAAATAAGAGCTGCAATTATTTCACATAACTCGTATGTTAACCGAAAAGGATTCCATTCGGTTCTCCTACAAGGAATTTGCAATAACAAATGGACACTGGCGAGGCAGGCTCAATCCACGATGCCCTTCTGTTGAGGAGATCCTGGATTATTGAAAAAATCTACACAGGTTAGTTTTACTCTGCATATTTTCAAGCATTGTATTAAATTAACCAAAATTAATTAATTAAATTGAAGGTGACTTCTTAATCAACGAAGAACAACATTTATTGGGAGATTCCGCCTATCCACATAAAAAATTCGTTGGTTACGCATTTTAAGGACAATGGGTATTTAAGGGATGAGCAAAAAATATTTAACAGAGTTCATTCCAAATGTCGAGTGACAATTGAGCGAGCATTTGGTTTGCTAAAAGGAAGATTTCGCCGATTGTTTCATATTAGTTCGCTAAAGCCAACATCTATAGTAAAATATATTATAGCATCATGTATTTTACATAATATTTGCATACGATACAACGATAGCGCTGAAGACTTCATAACTGTTGAAGAAGAAGAAAGTAGTGCAGATGATCGTGATGCAGATTCCATTGATTTGTAAACTGCCTAAACAAAAAGGAATACTTTAATGAATGCATTGTTTTAATAAATATAAATATACATATATGTATGTATATAAAAATAAATATGTATACCTAAAAGTATTTGAATCAAAAAAGTATTCTTCGATTTTATTTTTAGATCTTACCAACCCTTTATTACAAAATAAATCCAAATTCGATATCGAGTTAAGGTATAAGAAAAGGGGTAATGTGGAAGGATCCTGATTTTATAGAGAGATAGAGACTTCAAAACGTGAAGATATGTCGAAATTTTCAATTCGCTATATATCCAATTACAATAACTTCCGATTGGAAGTTAACAAACTATTTAAAAAAAATGTATTTATTAGAAATACTAGATATATTTTATTTTCCAAACAAAACAAACAAAAAATTATTCAATACCTTAATTATTAAATATCTTATAGTTAAAAAAGAAAATAAATAAGTGCACTTAATTAAAGAAAAAACAAAAACGTTTTAAAATAGACTTCATTCATGGAATTAATGATAAATAAAAAATAAAAAAGGTTGGATACGAATGTAATTTGTGATGCATCTTCGTTCTCAGTTCCATTTAGATACGAAATCTTTTCCAGTTCTTGATTTTTTGATTTCCTATTTAAATTTAATTTATTATTTATGTAATTGTGTAATTACATATTACATACATAAATAAAAAATCAAATTTAAATAGGAAAACTAAAACTCAAGAACTGGAAAAGATTTCCTATCTAAACGGAACTGAGAACGAAGATGCACCATAAATTACATTTTTTCAATCATTTTTTCAAATAAATTTAAAAATTTATTTGATGCTGCCATCCTCTCTTTATCCCTTCTTTCCACGGAAGTATCTAATTGGCTGCGTCTTTTTCTTGGATTAGCTGGAAGTGCACGTCCACGTCCCTTATGTGTCACGTCCTTTACGCTGGCTTCGTCTTCTGTATCCACCAAATCAACAAAAGACGTGGAGTCAGTTTCAAAATTGTTAACTGTAACTTCCGTGTCCTCGGTTGACATTACTGCTGGTGGAGTCACTTCAGGTGATTTTCCTAAAAAATCATCCATTTGCTCGTAATACGCCCAAAACTTTCGGGACTTTGAGCGATTTATATTTTGCATCCACTTGTTCGTGGGTGAGGTTTACTCCGAAGGACGCATTTATATCCCGCGCTATTTCTGCGAACAGGGGCCGAATTACGGCATCAGTGACTGAACGACACGTGAGGGAAATTTCATACGAAATATCGAATATTATCGATATTTTGTATGAAATTTCCCTCACGTGTCGTTCAGTCACTGATGCCGTAATTCGGCCCCAGGATTTTCTTCACGTCCGTCTCCAACCTTAATTTGTTTTATTTTAGCAAATTAATTAAAGAAATTGTCATATCATGTGTCCACTTAGCTCCTGAAAAAAAATATAAATTATTTGTTTACTAAAATAATAAATTTTTGTTTACCTGAATTGTATTGTATTGTATTTTATTGAGACTTTAAAAATCACATTTGGAAATATATACATGAATTCTTAGATCTATTTCTTGCTGTTAATATAAACGATACGGGAAGCGGAGGATGTAATGTATGGCCGTCCAGTTCTGTTGTTTTTTAATTTTTCGGTTGCCAACATGGCTTGTCTTTTTCTTTTAAATGGAATAGTCTGCTCTTGCTCAGGAGCAATATTTCGGTTACGTGTTGGCTGATGCAACGGATAAAAAATATACATATATACAATACCTACAAATACAAATACCTTAAAACTAATATGCCATAGAATATAAATATACATACAATTACTTGTTATAGAGCGAGAGCGCTCTATGTAGAATTTTCAAATTTAATGAAATCACTTTTGAATGAATAGGTACATTGAATAATTTAAGACAATTCTCTTTTTACATAAATTCACTTCTACGAGTTGTTATAAATGATTTTAAAACAAATTTTAGCGGCAATAGATTGCATGATATTAATACTGAATTATTTAAAGACAGTTTCGATTTTTACATAATTTCACTTCTTACGAGTTATTTTAGTTGATTTTAGATCAAACGTTAGTGGCAAAAGAAAATGAATAATATAGAATATGTATGAAGATATAACTTAGTAGAAACACTAAAAACAATAATAATTGAACAGAAAAGATAATTCACTGACTTTTAACACATTATGAGCAGTTATAAAGAGATTCACGTTATCGGTTATTTTGTTGATTTGGTATGATGCAGGGCGATCATCCTTTGTCCATTGTTGTGATGAGGGTTAGTCATCTGTTTTAAGCACGAGGTTATGTGGTGTTGGTAGCCAGGGGGCTAGGTCAGCAGTTGCTGGAGTGTATGATCATCTCGGGATTTGATCCACTTGGAATCCTTCCCACAGAGGAGTTCCATGCTAGGTTTTCATGTGGGCAACACGTCGGTCACGGTCACATGATACAGTTGCTAGCGGGTAATGTGATACCACGCCAGAGTCCCGTAATTAACGGGATAGGCTTTAAGTCTAGTTCCAGCGGCACTACTTGGAAACTAGCTTATCAGTTGCTGGAGTGTGTGAACAGCTCCTGTTACCATCCAGGTGGACACCTTCCCCACGGAGTACCAACTTTCGATGGAAAGAAAGAAAAAATTATTTTAAAATAATTTACTTCACTGTTTTAATAATAAAACTGCTGGTTGTGCCACTAGACACAACCTGCCTCGTTGCCTGACCAATCGCTCTCTTGTTTACCTGAAGTGGACGGACGACTGGTTTGAGAATCCATTTTTAATTTATGGCTTTTGGTTTTTTTTTTTTTTTATGTCATGTCTGTCAAATCACATAAAAAATAAAAGTGAAGTTGGCTTCGCTCAGCGTTTTGCTCGATTTGCTCGGTCATTTTATTCTGAGCATACAGATCATGCTCTGAGCTAGCTCAGATGGAAAAAAGAATCACGACTTATGTGCTCTGATTTGTCTGAGGTAAAAAAGAAACACAGAATTTATTTTTGACAGTTAGGTGATCTGCTCTGAGGTAAAAAAGAAAAACGCCAAATGACTTCAAACTCATGAATCGAAGGTCATAAAAAAAACTGGTTTGTTTTAGTCCGCAGGCCACCAGCGTTTTGAAAGTATACACGAACTTCAGTCAAATTTATACTAGGTGTTGAAGCTTTTATTATTTCGCCTTGGAAGTGTCCTCCTTCTTTGGAAAATTTACAATTTTTTTTATTTGCACATGAATTTGCCAGATTGATGGATCCAAGGCTATATCAAAATAGTTTGCAGGAATCCCTAGTTTGAAATTGACTTGGCGAAGTGAAGTACAGGCTGCGTATTTCTTAATTAGCTTCGAAAAACGTAGAGAGCTTTTCGGAATATTTAATTTTACCGCAGCATATTCCATTACATTACCTTCAGTCACATTATTGTTCAAACCAGCAAGATGCAGAAATCGCAGTGAGGGAACAGAATGTAGTGTGAGCTCACCTTCCACAACAGCAGCAGTACCAAACATTGTTTTTTTTTGGAACGATGACCAACTGAGTTTTTCTTTTGATTTACGTCATTGGTGGTACTTCTTTTCCGACCGTAATTCCAAAATCAACATTGGATATACTGGTATGATTGTCTCCTCCAGCAGCCACACCAACCAAAGGCAAAATAGCTGCAGCATCGTCATCAATGCCAACACTGAGAACGACAAAATTTTCATTTTCTACACCAACACCCACGCCTTTATCATCACAACCATTAACACCATCACGATCCATACCAGCAGCAAAAACAGCAGCAGCAGCAACCATATCAACAGCAACCTCTGATATTATTTTCTTTTCCGTCCTCCAGAATTGCATTATGAAATGAGCTTTCATCATTTCTATTCTATCAGAAGCAGCGGATAGAGATGATGGGCAAAATTCATCAGTAAAGGTCATCTCATTTCTTTTTGATGTCGATGCTTGCACATTTAAAGCATAAGAAGATCAATATTCTGCGAAGAAGAGTTCGAATTGCTTGTTGTTATTGTATTTTGCTTCGAAGTAACCGGTTTTTTAACTTTCGCGAGGTTTTTGTTATTATTGTTCGCACCAGATTTCGTTATATGTGACGGAGAGGGAGTAATTTTATGTAATGGCGAATAAGGAAAGCGGGGAGAGGAAGAAATGCTTTTATCTTTCGAAAGGTTTAATTGTTTGTTATTTTTGTTTAAATGTGTATGTAGTGGTTTAACTTGAGAGCGTGTTATACGCACTGGTTTCATGAAATTATCGAAATCCGATTTATGCTCCATAAAAAAGTGATAAAAGTCTTTTATTTTTGGTATGCAACTAAGAAAAGATATATTTTTGCATATACTGCACTTCCAGAAAATGTTTTCATTTGATTCAAACAAAGCCCGATCGGAATCACTTATTTTAGTACATTTAAAATGAAATCCAGATAGGCAAATTCCGGAAAAAATTATATCACTTTAACCCGTAATTCCCTGCCGTAGTTCAAGAAGGCGGGCGAAAAACCGGTTGATGAGTGCTTACTTGTATTTATAGCGAAGGTGAGCTCGGGCAGGTGTTCGTCCCAGTTCCTGTGATTCTCTTGAACATATTGTGCGATCATGGTTTTTAGTACTTGGTTCACTCTTTCTGTGGGATTTTCTAGTGGCGTATACGGGGCGGTTAACTGCTGTTTTATTCCTAGTTCTTGTAAGAAAGTTTTAAATTGTTGACTAACAAACTGAGTTCCATTATCAGATAACAATACATCAGGTATGCCGAATTGATAGATGATCTTTTCTCTCATACTTTTTATTAACGCGGCTGACGTGGTTGCCCGTAAAGGTATCGCTTCTACCCATTTCGTGAACTTGTCAACAAAAACTACCATCATAGTCTTACCCTTTGTGGAACGAGGTAATGGACCAACAAAGTCTACAGAAACGGTCTCCCACGGACTTTCTGCCGTCTTAGAATGCATTAACCCACTGGGTTTCATCTGAGGTACTTTGTATTTGTTGCATGTGCTACATTTCCTAACGTACTTAAAGATGTCACGAAACATCCCTGGCCAATAGTATGATCTCATTACCCTGTCGGTAGTCTTCGCTATCCCTAGATGGCCGGCTGTGATGGCATCGTGGTTTTCCCTTAGGACATTTCCTCGTTCTTTTAATGACACACACAATTTCCAATCATGTTCATGGTTTGCTAAGGGGTGAGCTTCGAACTGCCTATATAATTGGTTATCTTGAATCTTGTAATCGGTAAACTTTTCAGGGTTAACTTGTATTTGTTTGATTCGGCGTTGGGTCCAGTCTGTTTGTTCATCGTTTATGATGGACAGGTCACTTTCTTGTAAGGGTAAAAGATCTCTGGATAAGGCGTCTGCCACTACATTCATACAACCTTTCCTGTACTGAATATCAAAGTCGTATTGTTGTAGCTCGATTGCCCATCGTTCTTGATGAATCTCCTATACCACGACGCAATTCCTAGAATACGGCGTAACTCTTTTACGTTTTTAGGAGACTTAAGTTCTTGTACTGCGGTGATCTTATCGGGGTCGGTGCTTATGCCTTGGTCACTCACCACGTGGCCGAGATATTTCAGCTCTCGCTTGCAAAACTCGCATTTTTCTCGATTGATTTTCAGATTCACTGCTTGAAGACGTTTAAAAACTTCTTTTAAATGTTCCATGTGTTCTTCGAATGTTCTGCTTATTATAATGATATCGTCGAGGTATGCAAAAGCAAATGGGTCTATATCAGGTCCCAATACTGAATCCAGCATACGTTGGAATGTTGCTGCTGATGAGTTAAGTCCGCATGGCAGTGCTTTCCATTGATAAAGGCCACGGCCTGGGACGGTAAAAGCGGTAGCAGGACGAGATTGTGGTTCAAGGGGTATTTGCCAATAACCTTGTTTTAAATCGATGGTGGATATAAATTTGGCCTGCCTTAACTTATCTAGTATTGCTAGTATCTGAGGTAGGGGATAGGCATCCATTATGGAAACCTCATTCAATTGCCGGTAGTCAACACAGACTCTCCAGCAGCCATTCTTCTTTTTCACCAAAACGATAGGTGAACTGTAAGGGCTATTGGAGGGTTCAATTCTATCAGCTTGAAGCAATTCATCGATTTCATCGTCTATTATTTTCTGCATAGCGGGATTTCTTGGGTAGTACCTTTGACGGAACGGTTTGTCGGATTTTAGTTGTATTCGATGCACGGCAGCGTTTGTGGTATTGGGTAGTTTCTCGAACTTTGGTAACTCTTGCTTAAGTAAGGCATTAAGAAGATCTTCTTGGGTTTGTAAAAGAGGTTTACCTCCTAATAGACATAACTGCTCTCGTTTTTCTGTCGGTGGGTTCGGTATCGTCAGGAGCTCCGTACCTCCTAAGGTCAGTGAGAGATTTAATTTCTTAAGAAGGTCCATGTCAAGTACAATCGTGTCAGCTAATTGCTTTAAATACGTTATTTCCCCTTGAATCTGTTGGCTTCCTACGAGTATATTGACATCGTAATGTTCTTTACTGCTAACTGGGGTACCATTTGCCAAGTGCACGGCATGAGGCTGGTAACGGAGTGGGATCTTTAGCCTTCTTAAGAGTCTGCGCACCTTAGTATTTATAAATGATTTCGTAGCTCCGGTGTCTAACAGGGCGGTGAATGTGTGGCCATACAGATTAATAGGTAGAAAATAACGGGGATCTGTCCACAATTCTAAATTAGGTGGTTGATGTTGTATCTCTGGGGGTTGGGTGATTGGCTGTTCCTTTCTTGAGTCGTCGGTCGAGAGAATTGGAGCTGTAGGGGGTTTGGTTCTCACTTCTGGAATTTCTGATGTGGTAACTTCGGCTAAGTCTGTACGGAAAGGGTTTTTATGAGGCATAACTTCGCAAGTTATGGCCTCCTCCGACTCTTGGGTCGGGATGTTGGGGTTGTGAGAGATGTCGGGTATAACATTTAACATAGCAGCTCTATGTGTATGGCAAGGGCAGAACATGCGGAAAGGGCGGCGGCAATTGGCCTTTGCGTGACCCTGCTGTTTACAATTCCAGCAGTGGGTCGTTCGATCATACTGTACTGCTGGCGGGGTTGGCGTTTGATTACTTGGTTGGCGGGGTAAGCAAGTGCGGGTGGGGAGAGTTCTTTGCGCCACTGTCCCAACTGATGTTGAGGTTGGATTCTGGCTTTCTGCTCGTATTCTTCTGCTAGCCCTGTTAATTCTTCTAATGTTTTGAAATCCTTTCGCCGGATGTACAGGTGATATTCTGGCCTAAGTCGGTCATATATTCGGTCGATATATTCGCTAACTCGCATCGTAGGGTGCTGGTGTATCAAATATTGCGTTGCCCGTATGAAATCCTTTGCCTTTTCTCGAGGGCCTTGCCGCTTTTTGGCGATTTCATCTTCCAGCTTATTAATGAATCGGACGGGAAGATAATGGTCTAAGAAAGATTTGTAGAAATCTGGCCAGACTTTAAATACATCCCGGTTAATGCGGTACCATTCTAGGGCGGTCCCCCTAAAAATTTCAGGAAGGGTACGCAGCATGTCATTGGGGGGTATTTTGTAACACTCGGTAAGCTCTTCAATGCGCTTTGTAAATTCAAGTGCATTGCCAGTTCCGTCAAACTTGACGCCCCATTTCCTCACCACGTTCATTACTTCGGCCGTTCGGCGTTCTATAAGTTCCTTTTTGTTGAGTAGGTAAATAGCTCCAATGCTGGCGAATATATCAAAACCTTCTTCGGTGTCTGACATTTTGGTCTTGGTTTTTTTTTTGTACCTCGTGGGTCGGCTCTTGGTTCGGTCAAGATTGGCTTATCAATCTTCAGGTTTAAGTTCGGTTAAGATTGGCTTATCAATCTTCAGGCTTCGGTTAAGACCGGCTTATCGATCTTCAGGTTCGGTTAAGATTGGCTTATCAATCTTCAGGTTAAGGTCGGCTTATCGACCTTCAGGTTCGGTTTAGATTGGCTTATCAATCTTCAGGTTAAGGTCGGCTTATCGACCTTCAGGTTCGGTTAAGATTGGCTTATCAATCTTCAGGCTTCGGTTAAGATCGGCTTATCGATCTTCAGGTTCGGTTAAGATTGGCTTATCAATCTTCAGGTTAAGGTCGGCTTATCGACCTTCAGGTTCGGTTAAGATTGGCTTATCAATCTTCAGGTTAAGATCGGCTTATCGATCTTCAGGTTCGGTTCGGTGAATTTGTCTGGAATGGACCTTAAAGTCCCTGCTCGGGCGCCAATTTGTGATGTACTTTTTTGTTTATATCTGAGGTTAAGCTCGCCGGCTTACCGGGGTTCTTTCCAAAGAAGTACGTAACTTTAGATTTTAGGTCTTTTCCTTTATTTATTTAACTTAACATAACTAACAATGATTTTAATTATAATTTCGTTATAACTTGGAATTCCAGGATGTCTTTAAATCTCAGCTTCTGTTGGTGTTTCCTTGCGTTTTCTTGTCCTTGTCCTTCTGGTTTGCGTCTTAAAGATTTTGTTGCAGGAGTCCCCCTTGTGTTAAGCTCACACCGTCTTTATCCGGCAAACAACTGGCAAACCTGGCAAAGCAACGGACGAATCCGGCTATCAACGGACGAATCCGGCTATCAACAGACGAATCTGGCTATCAACGGACGTATTCGGCAATCAACCGACGAATCTGGCTATCAACGGACGAATCCGGCAATCAACAGACGAATCTGGCTATCAACGGACGTATCTGGCAATCAACAGACGAATCTGGCTATCAACGGACGTATCCGGCAATCAACAGACGAATCTGGCTATCAACGGACGTATCCGGCAATCAACAGACGAATCTGGCTATCAACGGACGTATCCGGCAATCAACAGACGAATCTGGCTATCAACGGACGTATCCGGCAATCAACAGACGAATCTGGCTATCAACGGACGTATCCGGCAATCAACAGACGAATCTGGCTATCAACGGACGTATCCGGCAATCAACAGACGAATCTGGCTATCAACGGAAGTATCCGGCAATCAACAGACGAATCTGGCTATCAACGGACGTATCCGGCAATCAACAGACGAATCTGGCTATCAACGGACGTATCCGGCAATCAACAGACGAATCTGGCTATCAACGGACGAATCCGGCAATCAACAGACGAATCTGGCTATCAACGGACGAATCCGGCTATCAACCTTCTATTTTAATCTCGAGACCCCTTACCGCTGGTGGGGGGAAGTCTGTTAATTAATGTCGGTTGTTTTCTTACCTATGAAGGTCGGTTCTTTGTTTCGGGTTCTTATTGCTCCGATGTGGGCTCGACTGATGCCTTCGATGAACTGTCTTTGGTCGTCTGAATGACCTCCTTCTATATAGTTAGCTTTTCGGAGGAACTAAATGTGAGTTATAATTCACTAAAAAGTTATATTGTATGAGATGGCGAGTCCCTAGCCACGTCATCGCTTTGTTGTTTATGCGACAGCATTGTTTTCTTCTTACTGGTGGAGAAAGGTAGTGAAGGGGGTGGTGAGCATCTAATGACTACCATGCCCTATATTAAGCCTATATGTGGTTAACATCGTATTGTGAGTATATTGTTCTTGTTTAACTTAGTATTCCAATCACAGTGCATGGTAACAGAGGAAAAAGGGGAGATGCATGCATTCTACTGTATAGAATTCACCATCAAGGTTCGTTGATCGTTGTCTAGTTGTTATCCTCTGTGAAGATCTTACCAATTGATAAGCAAATGTGGTATATCTTCACCACGCTTAATGCTGTATTGAGTGGTGAATTTTGTAATGGACATTGATATGGTTTTTTTGTTATTTAGTTATTGATGACACCCTGCTGTGCTCATGTGTCTATGGGAGCGTGTGGCTGGTTGGGTAAGTATATATTTTTTTGAACTAAGCAGGTACGTAGGTAAGGGGGGGTAGGTGATTATGTATTATGTGTTTGACTAGTGGTCGGTAGGTATTTTTGTGCTGGAAGGTGTAAAGGAAGTAGGTTCGTTTAGGTTGTCGGTTCTTTATAGTAAATTATACTAAATGACGCAGGCGCGTAGGTGGGGGGGGGAAAGGATTGTAATGCTTCATTACAAAGTATAAAAATTACATTGATGTCTATTAGGAAAAAGTAAAATTATATAGAAAAAAGTCTGAGAACTGTCTGTGATGAGAGCGACAACTGAAGTGAAAATATAGAAAAGAATGCCCTGCTGCGCAACTGGAATCGGAGATGCAGCTGCAACTGCTTTCAAAAAATGTCGTACGTCGTTTTTTTTATCTGCCTACAATGAGCTGTACAGCTTTTTATATATTTTAATTATTATTTGTATTTTGTATTTATTGATAAAAAAAGAACTTAACATTAAGATAAACATCTTTTAGAAAATTAAGCCTTATGGTGGAATTACGTTATGGATATTAATGAATGCATAATAATAACATTAATAATTGAATAATAGATAAATAAATATTAAAAAAAAGTTATTTACAATTAAAATTATATAATTATTTTTAAGAAAAAAAAAAAACAACCACAAGTTTGTTGTTGAAGCAGATTTAATTAATAAGCTTGCAATTTCTTCCATATTTTGCAACTATGTACTTATTTATTTATTATTCAAACTCAGGGATCATGGATGGTCAAAATCAAATGTTTCAATTCACAGATATTCCATTAGATTTCAGCGATACACATGAGTGAAAATTTGTAGTTTAAACACGACATGATTGTTCACTACGCATTGAAAAGTCACAATCTAAACAGGGTCAATTTCAATGACCGCGTTAATTTTTTCAATATATAGGATAACCTATCTAAAATACTCGAGTATCCATATTCCATGACCCTTTTTAGATTGTGACTGCCCACTCTTTTTTTTTTTGTCTTACTGTGTTATGTGTACGATCCAGGGCCGTTGCTAGAGTTGAATTTAAGGTAGGGCATCGGTGATAACAGGTAGGGCAGAAGTAAAAATGTTTTATGAAATATGATCTGATCTGGTAAAAGTGGTATTCCCATACTCAATTGTCGGGAGGGGGTGATAGATAAGTGTAAAACATTCATATACATATGTATTGGTTTTTATTATTATGTCTCTTAACATAGATATTACATTTAGTATACCTACATATGATAACAATATCAAGCTCTTTCATTAAAATAACTGAATTCATCGATTCGCCATATTATTAAAAATACGAAGGACTTCATCCAGATCCAATGACTTGGTTCTTTTCTTTTCAAAGGCCAGAAATACCATGCCTGCCATTCTTTCGTGACTCATTGATAGCCTCTGAGGCCTATTGAATAATTTGTAGCATTTGTATTTTTTGCTTCCATATGTTTTGAGGAATGACGTTCTTCGTGGTCGATTTCCTCTTCAACTCTTCGTTTTTTGCTAAAGAATGTACGTATATCCATATATCCACAAAATCTTTTAATCTTCAGTTCACAGCAATAAACAGACAACCTTGTCGCTAACTGATTATAAAACACTTATGAAACAACTTCACTACAGACTCTAGAAACTCTAATTTGCTTATTTTAAATTAATCAAAGACTGCAATACGTGGACAGGCGGCACAACTCTCAGAGATGCATATTAGTATAATTTATCCACCAATTTAACCGCACTCAAAGTATTCATAAATACTCTATTCTATTTTGAGTCTCTTACACTTACAACAATTTTTGTGCATCCAATTTAAATGTAACCAACAAATTCTAACTGTATCCCACAGCTATGTATACTTCCTAGTTCCTACCAATTATAATCAACTCAACAAAACTGTTAATATTTGCATTTGGGAACGAAATTACGTGACTTTAGGATAAGAAGGTTCTAACTGCACACACATTACTTTCAAGAAAACTAAGGTAGAATTTTTTACGTTGAGTAACTTTTGTACATTAATTTTAATCAAAACGTGTAAATGTGTACCTACACTTTATTTTTTGCTGAATCTTTTACAATTAATTATACATTTAAAATATATTTAATAGTTATTTAGTTATTTAAGTTCAAAAAAATCGATAGAACTTTGTTGCTCAACGGTAAGGCACTTGGGCGTAGGACAAGAAGGTTCTAAGTGGCTGATAGAACTTTATATCACGATTTTTGTATAAATTCAAACTGATTGGAATAATGGGATGCCTTGGAGCAAGAGGGTTCTATCTACATTGCCAAAAGGTTCTATCTACGAAATAATTTGGTTTTCTTAAGTACGCAATGTTCTATCTGACTAGTAAGAACTCTTTCTGTTGTTTCTTCAATTATTTCCGAAACCGTGAGAGATAGAGATATGTGGATAGCGGCAATCGAAAGAGCATATACTTTTTAGTACGATGCAATGTATAACTCATTTTTTTCAAAAATGTCTGTTAGAACCTTCTTGTCCTAAGGTCGCGATTAATGTGTACGTACTGAAAAGGTGAAAGAAAACACACACAAGAAAAAAAAATAGTAGGCTGCGCATCGTATCTGAGACATATATTTCGTTCAAATCAGCTATGAAGCACTGATGGAAAAAGCCTTACTATTGTACTAAATTCAGTACAATTTGATTTTCTCAGTACGTAAGTACATCTTTGCCATTTTCAGTACAATTTTGAATTGTTTGTAGAAAATTGATAATTTTCTCTTATCTTCATTATAAAAATCTATGTGCGATGCGAACATACCCAAAGCCCAATTACCCAATATCAAAACCATCCCCCCTTAGGCTAAAGGCGCTCATTTGCTTTTAAATACTGAACTGAATATGTAAGAGTACATATTTAGCTTCCAATTTAAAAGTTCAAGTGACCTCAACTCCAAAAGTTACGTTTCGCCCAGGTACGACAGTTGGGCTCATCATATATTCAATCGCTCCACTTAAACTGAAGTAGTTTTCTAATAATCTTCATCTACGTTATTATTTTGCTTCCAACAATGAAATTAATTGTTAAACAATTATGTAGAAATTTTATGGTAAGGGAATCTGTTGATGAAAAGCCTTTATTGGCTTTTGCAAAATCACCTACCAGTTATGGAGATATATTGCGTCACCGAATGTGAAATCTTATACACTTTTAAAAAGTTCAGTGAAAAATATAACTTTTAAGATTTTCGCGGTTGTTTACATAAGATATTTTTAAATTATTCGGATTAGCCGCGTTATAAATATTTAATATTTAGCGAGTTCAATGTAGTACTCACCCCGAACGTTTCACTTCAAATTAAATATTTATAACGCAGCTAATCCGAATAATTTAAAAATGTCTTCAGTGAAAAAGTTATACAGGGCTTCAAAAATCATGCTAAAATGTTTTATATAACATTTCTGCTCAGATATTAGAAGAAGATTGGATTTCGATGATGTTTTCTTAAACGCACTTCAAAATTTCTCACAAAGCGCACTCCATCGTTCAATTTGTTTTAAAGTTTTTTCCTAATAAACACAAAAATATTGAAGCTATAAGCAACGAATATAGAGCTCTAGCTGACTGCGAATATATTAAGAAACTGAGAAATGTAACTGTATCGGAATTTTGAGCAAAAATTTGGTTTTTGAAAAATGAATGCTGATAGAAACCAAAAATCTTTTTAAAAGGAATTTTGTCACAGTTTTGTAATTAATAAAGGTCTTGTGAATAAAAACGTGACAAACAATCCTCTTCAAAAAGAAGAACTTTTAGAGTAAAAAAAAATGTTAATTACCTAACTTACTATTATTTTCTTATCTAAGGCACCAGTTATACGTAATAATCATTGAAAATTCTATTTTTAATTTTCAGATGTTTAGGAAGCAAAATCAGTGATTATTTTAATGTCAAAATAAACCTGACAGTTTAATAATGATTTAGGATTTTAAAAACCTCAAAACTAAAAATTTAAATATTCAATGATGAGATTCAATGAAACCTACAACTGGCTCCTTAATGTGATACGGGATCCGTCCGTTATTTATTTAGCTATAATAATGAAATTCCTTTACTATGTTACCTTAATATTTATAACAAATGAATTTTGTTTTTGTTCTTGTTAATAAATCAATTTTATTTTTGAATTTGTGTGTTTGCTAGTTTTTATCCATTTAAAAGAGCCCAGTACTATTTGTTCTTTTTCAGTACTATTTTGTTTCAGCGTTCAGTACAATCGAAAAAAGTCGATTTCCATCACTGCTATGAAGTATGAAGTAGGTTGTTTTAATTAATGAAAAAAATGCTAGACAAAAAGTACAGTATGGGCCATTTCGTTACACTGCTTATGAATGAGGGTATTGTTTTTTTTGGTGCATTGTAGGAAAGGAAAAAAAATTGGGAAACGAGGATATTTTTTTTTGGTGGAACAAATCTTTGTACTACCTATACAAAAAACGAATTTAAGAGAATAGGAAAATCGTTACGATAGTTGCTTTTTCAAGGTAGGGCATTGCCCCCTAATGCCCCCCCCCCCCCCCCTCTAACTACGGCCCTGGTACGATCGCACATAATACTAAAGATATGATTGCAAAATATGGACAGAGGCGTTCATCGTACCCTTAAAAAAGGAGTTTTATCTATGAGCTCTATGAACATGGTAAAAATCTTTCAGAAATTGCTAAATTAATGAAAAGTGAAAAATGGTCTACAATTTGCTATTAATTTGGCAAAAACTGATCCTGAGCTCAAAATACAAAATTAAATTCGCAAGCCCCGACCGACCTCGCAAAAATTCAATACGCATTGACAGAGCCATCGCTGGAAAGTATAAGTTCGATGCTTTTTAAATCTTCCGGCATTATTTAATGTCTACAGCAGATTTTTAAGAAGACACCTCAAAAATACTAAGTTGTAATATGGACTATGGAGGCGTAAATTAGAACAAAGGTGTGTTATTGTGAGTTTTAAAATCAATAGTACTCAAAAGGCTTCGAAATATCATATGTTTGCTGTTTAAACGACTTGTAAGGTACTGTACTTCTAAGAAATTAAGAATTAAATAGTTAAACAAATTTCAGATATGTGTATTTTTCAGAAATTCAATGCCAATCCGAAAGCAGAAGGAAACATCTGATTTTTGTGAAACTTTCTAAATTAGTTTATGTAACCATTAAGCACATTTGAATTTCTATTAGAAGTCAAAATAATAACATTTCCTCCATACAAAAGTGACCCACCTTAATGTATAATGTAACAGAAAGTTCTATTCTATTCTATTTAAATTAAATCGATGACAAGGCATACAAAAAATATACCGCAAAGCGAAAACCAACGAACGCCCACCGGGATCCCAAATTTGACATTTGACACAGTTCCGAACAAAAGAAAAAATTGAAGGATAACGACGAACGATGGCTGTCATGTTTACCTTACTCCCACAAAAACAACAAAATATAGCAAACAATATCCGTCTTCTTTAAAATCCTTTAAATTGTATGGTACTAGTGTTAAACGGGTTATCTAACCTCAATTTAAGCAAACGTTTAATCCATAAAATGTACACCTAAAAAACAGCTCAACAAAAAGAAAACTTCAACAACATAGATACCTATATATCTATACATACATATTTGTATACCTACTCGTACCAACGTAGACAGGCAATGGAAAAAACGTAACAAACGACTAAAACAGAGTGCAATGGGGGCCTTAATCTAAAACAAACGAGGAAACTCAGAAAAACGAATCAACTTGCATTCAACTCTGATGAAACAATTATACCTACCGATTGTCCAGACGTTGTCCTGGGTGTTGTGGGCTGCTGTTGTTATGTTATCCAGTTTGATGGACGATGGACGATTGGAAAAATGGAAACTGGGAAGTTTTCTCTCTTCCTTCTTCTGAACTCCGAATGCCTTGGGGCCCATCGTTTTATTTAGCTGTCGATTGTTGATTTCTACGAATAAAGCAATGAGCCAGACGAGGAAAATGTTGAGGGTTATGTGTTTCAAGACCAGAGGGCTTTCATTTGTTGTCAATGACAAATTTTCAATTTCCTTGTGAAAGGTTTTCACGTAACTGGGTTCTCGTCGGTCAATGGTGTCAGGCAAATAAGAAAGAGACTGACCGAATAAACTCCGAACTGGAAATTCTTGGGATTTGGATTGGTTTTAGGTTGCTATATATAGTTTGTTTGGATCGCTTTTGACCATTTGATTTTTACGTAGAGGTATCCGACAGGCGGTTTGTGGCATTTGGCAAATGATGGCTTTAATTGGATTGACCAGTGCAGAATAAAATTTTAGCTGGACTGGGATAGGCTAAGCCAATAAGAATGCATGAATGTGTGCATGATTTAAGTTAATCCCACGGTTATACATTTTGGGTTTCTGTTTATTTAATCCCATGGGTTACTGCTGGCCTTGGTATTTATTTCGTTTGCTTTTAAACTTTGTTGTTATTGACTGACGAAAAGTTTAAGGGAATGTCAACTTGTAAAATATTTAGATATTTCGAATTTAAACTTTTCAAACAAAAAAATTATTTAAAAATTTCAAAACTGATAAAAAAATAAATTAAAAAAACTTACATAGAATACGTATATTAAGTAAATAAGACTTGAAATTTGTATGAAAAAGTGTAAGAACTCCAATTAAAGAAAATAATTTTATTAAAAATTGTTTCATAAACAATTTAAATTTCCTATAATGTATAATGTAATGTACATTGTACATAACATATTATATAATAACATTTACTTTGGTGTACCTTGACCCATGTTAACAAAAATTGATTCTAGTGGTAGCAACTTCGTTTACGACTTTATTTTTGGGGGAAATACTAGCCTTTAAAACTGCGTTTTATCTTTTTTACAGTGGTCCGATCCTTTTTATCTTCCACCGTATGAACATGGGATAAATCTTCTTCAGATTCAAACTTAGGCTCAGAGGAGGGTTAATAATGATAGGTGTGTTTTATTCATTGCTGCATAGCCAGCGCAGCACAAGTCTGAATAAAACTATCACTCACTCTATACGTTCATTTCAATAATTGAAAGCTCTATCGCCAGCACAGCCATCTTTTTTTTTACTGACTTCTTTTTCGCCAGCAATACAATTGTTTTTGTTTGCCAAGGGAAATTTTGCTGCGCTGGCTATGCAACAATGAATACAACACACCTGATATTGTGTTTATTCATCAACTTATTATAGTGGTGTCATTGATAGTACTGATTTGTTAAATTGTTTGAATTTCAACTATCGTGGGGGCGCTCACAGCCTTCGGAGTTTGAATTTAATGAATTTACCCCACCATCGTACTAATTACGAATTGCATGAACCTTTAACTCGCATGTGCAAGTTACTGAATTTGAATGTAAATATTTTTGATTTCAATTTTAATAAAATTAAGCTTAAAAGTGTGTTGAAGACAGATTTTATAGCACTAAATAATTTTTATAATACTGTTAACTGGCAGGATTTATTGGAAGGCAGATCTCTAGAGGATATGTTTACAAGATTTAAATGTATTGTTAATGAAGGCATTGAACGATTTGTTCCTACCTTAACCAGAAAGAAATCGTTTAAGCTTCCATGGTTTAACAAAAGAATTAAAAATTTGCAAAATGCTAAAAATAAGGCTTTTAAGCGTTTTAAAATAACAAATCTTTCAGAAGATCGTGCAATATTTTGTCAGTTGAGGAGAGAATTTGATTTTCTCAACAAATTTTTAAATAGACAATATATTATCAATACCGAATCCAATATAAGAAATAATTCAAAATCTTTCTGGGTATTTTTGAATTCTAAGAGAAAGTGTTCATCTTTTCCTCAATGTATGGACTACGAGGATTTAAAGTCCAACGATATTCAGTCCTCATGTGATCTTTTTGCCCGGTTCTTTCAAACTTCATATGTTGATGGCTTATACCCTGACATTACTCCTTTGATAGATTTTAAAATACAAAGTTTTTCAGAACAGGATGTCTTGGAAAGTTTAAAAGAAGTTGATGTGTCAAAAAAATCTGGCTTTGATATGATTCCTCCTATTCTTTAGTCAAAATGTTCTTATTCACTTTGTAATGCTTTGACCCTTACTTTTTAATAAATCTTTAAAAACTGGTGTTTTCCTTAGTGAATGGAAAATATCTTACATAGATCCAATTTATAAGAGTGGCCTTAAGCACTTAGTGAAGAACTATAGACCAATCTCAAAACTTTCAGTTATACCCAAACTTTTTGAAAAAATGGTCACCCAAAGACTTTATTTTGCTGTTAAGAATTTGCTACCTCAAGAACAACATGGTTTTGTTAAAGGTAGATCAACTTGTACTAATTTAAGTCTTTTTGCAAATTACTGTATTAATCATGTTGAAAAGGGTAAACAGATTGATGTCCTATATACTGATTTTGTAAAGGCTTTCGATCGCGTTCATCATGGTCTTCTCCTGCAAAAGCTTAAGATGTTGGGATTGGATGTTTCTTTTTTAAAGTGGTTAGGATCATACTTGACTGACAGGAAACAAGCTGTTAAAATAGATGAATGCATTTCAGATCTTATAGATGTGGTATCGGGACTTCCACAGGGCAGTCATTTGGGCCCACTTCTTTTTATAATGTTTACCAGGATTTACCCACTATTTTTAATTATTGTAACTGTTTGATGTATGCTGATGATGTTAAAGTATTTACAGCAACATCTTTACTTACTGATTGCATGTTAATTCAGTCAGATATCAACAATTTTCTCAAATGGTGCGACTACAATCATCTTGAGCTGAATTACTCGAAGTGTAAAATTTTTCATGTATCTAGATCTTTATCTCCCATTGATTTTGAATATAAATTCCATGATGTTAGTCTTCTTAGGGTAAATGAAATAAATGATCTTGGAGTGATTTTTGATTCAAAGCTTGATTTCAGATCTCATGTTGATTATATAGTTTCTAAAGGAAATTCGCTATTAGGTTTTTTGAAACGGAACTCCAAAGATTTTAAGGATGCCTATACTTTGAAGACCATATTTATGTCTATAGTTTTACCGGTTTTGGAATATTGTTGTGTAGTCTGGTCGCCTTTTTACGAAAGTAATATTCTGAGAATTGAAAGAGTTCAAAAAAGATTTACTCTTTATGCATTACGCAAACTTAATTGGGTTGGGTCTCTGCCAGATTATAAATCAAGATGTTCACTTGTTGACATAAAAACGCTTAAATGTCGAAGGCAAGTCCAATGCATTTTGTTCGTTAAGGATATTTGTGATAATCGAATAACCTCTAGTGAGCTGCTTTCACTAATGCCTCTTTATGTTCCATCAAGAGTTTTTCGCAACAGAAATGAGTTATTTTATGCTCCCCTTCATAGAACCAATTATGGTCTAAATGAACCAATAACACGTTCTCTAAATCTGTTCAATACGGTTTATAATGAAATTGACCTTAACATGAATAGAGATTGTTTTAAGAAAATAATTCTTCATATATGTAATTGATTAATTAGTTTTATATAATTTTAATTTATTAATAGCTCTTGTAAATATGTATAAATCTTTTTATCTTTATTATTTTTGTTAATTGTAATTGTAATCAGCAGATCTTCGAATCAATTGATGAAATCAATAAATAAATAAACAGTGAACCACGCTCATAAATGTTTTATAAATTTAAATGTTTGTTCTTATTTTAATAGTCTTCCTTGTATTAGTTTGTATTTTTTGGATTTATATTAATATGTATTTGTATGTTTCAAAGTGTTTTAAATAAATGTATTCCTTAGTGTTCGCTTTGTAGTAGTTTGTTGCTTACTAACTACTAACACGGACCCCAAAGGCTCTATCCTTGGGCCCCACTTATACAACCTTTTGCTTCATGACTTCCCCCATCTTTTCTCTAAAAACAACCTAGACTCCCTGGGTTTACTGTATGCCGACGACACCATAGCTTATTCTTGTCATCGCGACCCCGAAGTCGCACTCAAACACTTCTAAAAACACATTTCTATAATCGATGCATACTATCTGACTTGGGACATTAAGATTAACAACCAAAAATTTGAGTTAATATGCTTCCACAATGCAAGTGGCAAAGGTCCTATGGAGGAGTTACTAAAGTCAGCAAACTCTTAAAACTGAAATTCAAAAACGTCCTTAAATATATGGGAGTCAACTTTAGTAACCTCCTAAAATTCAATAAACACTCGAGGTTTGTTCTTAACAAATCTCGTAAAATGCCGTTTCTGAGGCACAGACTGTTCAACAAACGCACCAAATTACTTTTTAACAAAACTCTCATCCATCTGACTCATACTTACCTACGCTTTCCCAAATATGGTTCTCATGCACTCTCCACACCTTTGCCATGGATCTCGAAAAACTGGAACAAAAAATCCTCAGACTCTGCTGTGGTAAAAACTAAGAAACTCGAACTAAACGCTACTCGAATGCTTTCATTTATAACGACATCAACACAATTACGTTAATATGTTATTCTCTCAAACTCATGAACAAAACTATTTAAAAACTCAACCTAATTGACAACTTTCTCATCAATAATCTTCTATCCTCTTAACGCTATTCTTCTTTGGACAAAAACACCTATCCCTTACCTACTGGAGTTTCTCTATGGTGTCTCTTGAAGCCTCCCCCTGCGCAGCTACGCTCCCGTCTTTCTATGTCACGCCCAATGAGCCTGAGGCCAGAATCGTGGCTTACCCATAAACTTACCTATTCTTCTTTTTTCTCTCTTCCCACCTCATCACTATACCATGATCGGCATTGTGGACCATCACTCTCTACTTTAAAGTTCACTCGACTAAAATACTTTTTCCTTCTTTTCATCTCAAAACTAACGCCCATATTATTCACTCGATACATCTAGATTAAAATTTAAATTTGGATGTATTTAAATTTAATTTTTAAGATAACCATCTGGATTAAAGTTTTAATCTTTAATGGCGGTTAGTAAAAAAAAATAAAAAACAATAAAAAAAAAATAAAAAAAAAGATAAATCAAAAATTGAACAAAAAATAATTTGTAATAAGGATTATAAATATAAACTAACCACAAATATTTTTTACACAAGAATGAATCGAGGCATACATAACTCACTTCCTATCTTAAGCCTAGTACGCTGCTGATGCGAAACGAAAAATCCCATACAAAAATGACACAACGAAATCATAAACGGAAAATTTCGTTCTGCTTTTCGTTTTGCAGTACGCTGTTCGAAGAGCGAAATTTATAATTGTAGCAGATTATTTGGAGAAGTCTCCACTCCTTTTTCGCACTGAATTAATTATACAGACTATTTATTGTGTGCGGAAAAATGACATTTGAGTTTTATTTGTGTTTTTTTTTAATTTATCATTTTATTACATCATGGGTTTCTCTGATTTTTCGCGTTTATGTTTGATTTTGTTTTTGGAATTAGTGAAACTCTCCAAGGATATTTTCCGTTGTGTTTTCGCAAACGTTTCGTTGTCTGTTTGGAGATCACAGGAAATTTTCGTTTCGCATCAGCAGCGACAGGGTTACCTCTGAATATTTTAAAGAGGAGTCAAAAAAGGAGTCCTGGGTGAAAAAAAAGAGTCCTCTATAAACTTCAAATAAAACACGAATAATTAGACATAAACTCTATATTTCAAAGAAGTTTAGTTTTCAACTTTATTAACATAAATCTTCTCTTTTATACAACATAAAAAAGTTCAAAAAAAACAATTTTCCATATAAAAATGAACTTAAAAAATCGTATATTAATAGCCAAATTTTCACTAGTCAGTATAAGCAATGAGTTAGTTCTTTTGCTAGATTTAAAAGACTGACAAATTGGCAGTATTTCTGTTACAAAAGTGGTAAAAGAATAGAATAATTCATTTTGACATTTTGTCTGTTTTTTTACAGAAATACTTCCATTTTTTTGGTAAATCCAGTATTAATCTCCATGCAGTAAAATAATAAAAGAAATAGTCTGTCGGATGTGAATATTATGGTATCTGTGACAGATCCAAAAAGTTAACTTTCACAGAATATTTGAAATGGCACCGTATAAGAATGGCATTATAAGAAAAGGGTTGAACGAATTCATTTCGAAAGCATAGGTGTATTCACTTTATATATTCTATTTGTTGGTTTACAAAAATTCCCCACTTAAGGTAGAACCGCACTAGGCGGAACTGCACTTCAGCGACACCGTGCGCACTTTTGCACGAAACTGAACGAAACTTCACGTCGCGACACAGTTGGTCAGATTACCAACTTTATCGCATTGTGTCGCGCCGTGAAGTGCAGTTGTCGCTTAATGCGATATAGCTCATACAATTTCCTACAAATAAGTCGTGAAGTTCAGTTCCGCTGAAGTGCAGTTCCGGCGAGTGCGGTCCTAGCTTTAAGCTGAATCAAATTTAATTTTTTTTCAAAAAGATGAGTCCTGGAATATGACTCTAACGAGTCGTCCCGAAGGTCATACTACGTTTTCACCAAAAGTTAATCTTGTTAAGATTTAATAAATCCTAGGAAGTGTTTTCAACGCACAAAAAGATCTTAAGATTAAGAAGGAGATTAACTTTGACAGTACCTTTCAAATTGCAAATATTGTTTCATTTTTTCTTCTCAAGTGGAAGTTCGATTTGTATCAAACGATGAAAAAAAAATAGATTCTCGAAAATGTTCTCTCGATTCTCGAATATTGTACTGAATATTGCGATAGGGGAATAGGTGTGTTAGATTTGTAAAATTATTGGCTCTATGAACATTTAACAAGTTAACAAGGTTAATTTCTAATCTTCTTGGTTTGAAGATTAAATCTTTGAAATTTGAAGGGGATTTAGGGTAAACCTACTTAAATCGCGGTTTAGCGGTCGGTAAAAACGTAGAAATGAAAAATGAAAAGGGAACGGTAAGAATGACGTTTTAAGAAAAAAGTTGAACGAATTCGTTTCCAAAGTATTCAATTGTATATTTTTTTGCTACATTTACAAAAAAGAGTCCAAATTTTAAAAAGGAGTCAAATTCCAAAGAGATGAGTCCTGGAGTCCCATCGTTAAAAAAAGAGTCAAAGTGACTCTAAAGAGTCCCGAAGGTAACACTGAGCAGCGTACTAGGCTTTATTATTTAGTTCTAAAATAATTTACTCTTTAGGGGAGTTCACATTCAACGTCATGTTCATCAAAACGTGTCGTGTCGTTAGATTTTTGTAATGTGAACACCAGTCAAGGGACTGTCGATCAAGCAAGCTTTGTAGTTAAATTTTTTTGATAATATGTCCTGTCGAACGACCGGTGTAGTAAATGTGAACTCCAGTAGGACGACCGAAAATTAAATTTTATATCTTATTTCTATTTTGTTCGTAAGATAAAAAGAGAATAGGTCGAAACGAAAGTAAAATAATAAAACAAAAGTAGAAACAAATAAAATTAATATACGCTACTATTGGTGCGAATAATGCAATTCTCGATATGTTTGCTCTTTGAAAAATTATTTTCAAATGATTTCGATTGTCGGTACGGAAGTCGTTAAATGTGAACGCCCGCAAAACGACTCGGTTTGGACGACACGTCGTTGAATGTATAACCACACATTACTTATATTTTATTATACTATATATATAATTAATCACATATTTTATGTTATTGAATTATTTTCATAATTTCCTTACTACTTAATCTAAAAATTCTGTGATCCTTGGTGCTTTACATGTTATTGCACTTCATGTTATACTCCATGTACCTCACTTAAGGTTCCCCCACACCAACGCGAATCTGTCGTGGCGAATGCGAAAACAATAATAACAACGTGTTGTTTTCATTGACAATTACGTGTTGTATTTATTGTTTTCGTCGTCGCCCCGAAAGATTCGCGTTGGTGTGGGGGAACCCTTAAGATACGCTCGAATTCAAACTCATAAATCTTCTATAATAAAAATACTTTCAGCCGTATCTATAAAGAAATTTTAAAGCCATCTTAACTTTAAAATACCTCTAAATAGCTCTTAAGTGCGAAATCGGTATCTATAATCAATTTTCACATTAAAGCACCATTACTTAAAGGGCTCTTAACTTAAACGCCAATCATGGAGTTTAGAGGTTACTTAAAGCCATTTTAAATATATTTTGACATCTGAGAAGAATTGTTTTAGTGTATTTATTAGAGAAATATGTATATACAATATACATAATATTCTGTATGTATGTAGGTAGAATTTTCAGTTTTGTGTTCTATTAAATAGGTATGAATAATAATTATAAAAAATATATATTTATATGAAACGCCTGAAAAAAAAACAACAAAATTTGTGAAAATAAAAATACGTCATAAAATAAAATGGAGTCTGGTTTCATGTCTTTTGCTTTGGACTACATTCCTATTACCTGCAGTTGCTTCTCTTTCTCTCTTATTTGCTAATGAATTGAATTGAATTTTATTGAGACTTCTTATAGACTATTACAGAGTTTGTCTTATTAGCTGCGTTTTATTTTCCCCCAGATCCAATCCAGATCAGATCATGAAAATAAAACAACCCAGGATCTCAGTGACAACTTGTTATATACCCAACTCTTTTTTCCTTTTGTTTTTTTTATTTGGATACACCCGTTGTCTTTTTTCTTTACACTACTGACGACATTTACAAATTAAGGGTGTGTGTTCAAAACGGATTTGGAAATCCAAATCCAAAACAAAGTTGGATCTTGTGTTGTTTTTGTAATACATGTATTTTCGTAAGCAAATCCAATCTGGTTCGGATCTCGGGGAAAATAAAACACAGCTATTATAAAGAAAACTAAATTTGTACAAAATTGGCGTGGCTGTAATGTATGGCCTTCTTTTTCGATTACTTAATGGTAAGTCTCGTGGCAAAAATTATTATATAAAAATATATAGTGATACTACTTTTTCTCATAAGTCATAAGTATTATTGTGTCGCTTCAGAAAGTCACATAATTATATACAAAACGTACCTATACTAACTAACAAACTAAACTAAACTAAACTAAAATACAAACGAAAAATGCGCCAGAGCATTGCGAAAATATATTTCTTTCAGTTACAAATTTGATGTTTTCTCTTTTATTATTCAATATTTTTGTTTCTTTTTAGAGCGAGAGCGCTCTAATAATGTATCACATGTTGTTACCAGAGAGAAGGAACTAATAGAGAGAGTCAAATTCGACGGTGGCTCTCTTTTAGCCTACAAGCTACGATGTTGCGACTAGCGCACCATCTTGCATATGTATAATTATTAACTCCAGCCGTGTTTTTTTGCAAGCCCGGGGGGAATTGGATGAAAAAAACGAAGTCAGTGCTAAACAATTAACATGTTAAATGCAACAACAACTAATCCCAGAGAATTCTTGGGGTTTAACTTAAGCGCACCGAAAAACTGTGTTACCAGCATGAATTGCATACATGTTATCGATAGTTTGTATGAAAACTCCATGTTTTTTACTGTCATGGCGTCGCTAATCCCCGCTGTCGTTTTTTTCAACCAATTCCCCCCGGGCTTGCAAAAAAACACGCCTTCCATATACAAAAAATTTACCCGATTTGCCATTCCAGCATAGTTGAGGTACATTAGAAATGAAAAAAAGCATTTATGTATTTTAAAACTTTGAATAAATTCTTTTTTAAATTTGCTCTTCTTCACATACAAATCTGGAAAGCCTACGAACAGGGTTGGCCGAATTAACTACACTACATTTTCTATATCATTAACTACGCATAGTTAATTTAATAAACTACACGTCTTATTTTCTACAAATTGTTACGTTTTCATATACATACGAAGTAAATTTAGAGAAATAATAAAATTTCAATAAAAATTTGAACATTTTAACTCAAAATTCAAGCTTCAAAGTTACAACTGACAGATCATTTGATATTTGAAACTAAGTTTCCTACAATTTGTTTCATTAACTACATTTAACTACGTTTAACTACATAAACTACGTAGCAAATGTGAAAAATGTTGTGGCCATCCCTGTCTACGAACACTTCTCCTTTTTTTGGTGTCCGTTTTATCATTTTCTTCGTATTCTGTTTCCTCAGACCAGTAAGAACATAGCATGAACGCTTCTGTTGATTTTTCAGATTGTAAAGCCTAGTACGCTGCTGATGCGAAACGAAAATTTCCTGTGATCTCCAAACAGACAACGAAACGCTTGCGAAAACACAACGGAAAATATTCTTGGAGAGTTTCACTAATTCCAAAAACAAAATCAAACATAAACGCAAAAATCAGAGAAACCCATGATGTAAAAAAATGATAAACAAAAAAAAAACCCAAATGTCATTTTTCCGCACACAATAAATAGTTTGTATAATTAATTCAGTGCGAAAAAGGAGCGGAGACTTCTCCAAATAATCTGCTACAATTATTAATTTCGCTCTTCGAACAGCGTACTGCAAAACGAAAAGCAGAACGAAATTTTCCGTTTATGATTTCGTTGTGTCATTTTTGTATGGGATTTTTCGTTTCGCATCAGCAGCGTACTAGGCTTTAGTAGGTATGCCTCCGCAGTCCGCTTAAACATTTCTAATGTGAAAATGTGGGGACAAATACATATGCAAGAAGATGTGCATATCTCACCACCTTTTTTTTTGTTTTGCACTGCCCGAGGTGAAAACATATACACACCGATATTAATTCAACACGTTATAAAAAATGTAAACAAAAGGTTTCGAGGGGACGAAGACGAGGAAATTTAACTCTCTCTTTTAGTTCTTTCTCTCTGGTTGTTACTATCACAGTATACTGGTGTGTATAATTTATGAGAATATTAGCCGTTTTTTATTACGACCCATGATCTATATGGATCATCCTGCGAAAATAAAACAACCTCACAGTGGCGAGAATCAGAATATAGAAGATTTATGACTGTTTTCGGATCATGAAACGTGAACCTGATAAAGAGCTGGTTCTTGTGTTGTTGTTGTTATGTATGTTGTTAGATGATCCATATAGATCAATTCTGATAATAAAAAACTCCTATTAATTCTTTTAATGAATGATTTGAAGACTCGATATACAGTTTTCTGAGATTCAGATACATTTTTAGCATACAAGATTCTTTCTCTTTTTTGATGAACAGATAAATATATTTATTTGAAATAAAATATAGATAATAAACTCTAGACTTATAATACAAAATACAATAGTAGATATCACAGATTAGTATAGGGACATGTTACGAACGTTAAAACATTTAAAATAGAAATTTGGACTGGATGGCGTAATGTTTTAATAAGAGACTAAGGAAATGTTACAAACTTGTTTCTTAATTTATAAAGTACCAAATATATCTTTAGAGATTTATTACTATTATTGATTGATATAGTATTTAAGACTTGCCTACCTAACTTAATAAAAAACAAACAAATAAAAAATAAATAGGAAGTATGCTAATATCCCAATCGAATTTATATCATATTGCTGAATCTATCCTAACTCTATCTTAAGTATCTAACGTATAATTCCAGTTCCATTCACGAAAAGATGTGCATTTTTTGTCAAAAGATGTGCTTTTTTCTTATTTTAAGAGTTTCATTGCAAGAAAAAGAGCAATTCTAGGTCAATTCTCAACACGAAAGGAGAGCTCTCTCATGGGGTGAGAAATTCGATCTGAATACACAGCTTTTTCTATCATATGAAAAATACATACATATTTTGTTGTATAAAATTAAAAAAAAAAAATAATAACCTGCAATGTTTTTTTTACTTCTTTTAAATACAAAAGTCAAAAATTTAAAAAAAAAAACTAAAAAAAGTTTAATTAAAAGTTTCATTCATTGATTTTGAGATGAAACTCGCTATAAGTTTAGGAAAAAAAATTAAATAAAATTTTATAAAAGAACAACATTCATCTGCCATCAGCTAAAAGTATCTTATTTTGCATTAATCTTCGCTATGCGCATTCGAAATTATTATAAAAGTACCTACACCTCTATGCATACTGTGTATGCTTTCCTTCTATAATTTTAGTAAGTTTGGAAGTTATTTTTAAGAAAAAAAAAATGTTACCTATATTTATGTGACAACCAATCATGACGTTATCGCACACAGCTCCTGAGTAAGAGCAGTCCAACCCTAACACTTCAGCCATGAGGCATTCTTTAAAATGTTAACGAAAAAGCAGACAATACTTAACAGCCGCAGTAGTTTGTTTTAGTTATCGCAACACCCACATATTAGGTGTGTTCCTTTACTTTGAAACTCTGTGCATTTGTGTGAATTTCTACGTCATTTTATTTTTTTTTTTATATGAACTTTGACAGACTTTGTAGAAGTTCGCAGTTTTGTACAGAAAATCGCAGAGTTTCAAAGTAAAGGAACTAGGCCATTGTAACTCTCTTTTATAAGTCTCAATAAAATCAAATCAAAATAAGCGAATCTCATATAAAATATATTGACAGCCGAAAGTTTCGTCATCGTTCCGAATTTTTCGCGTTAGTTTGGGGAGCCTTAGTTCGTCTTTACTATAATCTTCATCTTCGACCCTCGAGTTTCCTATAATCTGCATTCATGAAGATCTCTTTCGTCTTCTATCTCTATTCAACAAATGTACACAACCCTTACATCCCTTGTTTTTTACCGAATTCGCATTGAGATGAATGTAAATCCACCATTAACGAAGCAATCATCGAACACCCTGTTTTTATAAACCTACAGCGTCACCTAGCGCCAAATAGCATTCTAGAGACACATGCACGAAAATGACAAATAAACAGCTGGTTATAAAATTACACAACAACAACACTTACCTATCAAACTAAAATGCAAAGTCAAACAGTTCAACAAAAGCAAAGTAAAAACAAATAAAGTTTCTTTAAAGCCTTTGTTTTATGTGCAGTAAATCAAAAGT
The DNA here is from genome assembly GCA_929447395.1 of Epistrophe grossulariae. Taxonomy (NCBI): domain Eukaryota; kingdom Metazoa; phylum Arthropoda; class Insecta; order Diptera; family Syrphidae; genus Epistrophe; species Epistrophe grossulariae. Next base: position 28,027,122 of record OV839567.1, read on the forward strand.
GGTATAATTAAAAATAATTTACCAATAATTTGTTAGCTTATTTTAATAAGCATGTGATTGTGAAGTAGGTAGTTAACATTCCATAAAAAATCTGTGCCGTGTGAGACTTTGGACATAAGTAGAATAAAAAAATAAATCTTACCTACATTATATACCTAAATATTATTATGTAGATACAAATTTAGCGTCGCTCGTATAAGTTTAAAGGATTTTACTATTCGTGGGAACAATTAAGATTATCAAATACTAATAAACGAATAAATTCTGTAAGTGCTAGTTGCTACGCGTAATGAAGAAAATAAGTTATCAATATCGCATCATTTCACTCTATTGTCTTGTTTCCTTTCATTTTTTTTAGTTTGAAGTCTTTAATAGATTACACCTACTGTTTTGTTGTTCCTTTATTTTTTTGTTAAAGTGGTTTTATTTATGTAATTGTCTTTTTTTAAACAGTTAAGTTTTATCTAACCATAAATAAATAAAAGTTCAGAGAAATTCAATAGGTGCATTTACTATTCCGAAAAATTATTTTTTTCTTTGCAAAAACAGACTTTAAATTATTAAATTCTACCTGAAGACCAACTTCTATTTAATCAAAACAGGACAGAAAACCTACCCATATTCGTCTTCGAAATAATCACCATCTGCTATACCTAATTCATAATGAATTGATTAATTAAAAAAATAAAAAAGATTAGTGAAATATGACTTTTTAAGAGCAATAATGGTAACTAAAAATTTTCAAATAAAGTCAAAAAGTAAGAATTTAAAGTTTTGTTTGTCAGTTTTGCAAATGTTGTTGCAGCCTTTAAAGTTTAATGTTCAAAATAATACATTTTTTGGCTTGTTGTCTCCAAGTTGTGTTATATATAAAAATTATATAATAATAAAAATGAAAATTAAAATTAAAATACGAGTTTTTTATTTTATTTTATTTTATTTTATTTTTATTAATTTTATTTAAAACTCTTATTAAAACTCTTTATTTAAACTTTTATTTATTTTGTTCTTGCGACGCGTTTCGGAGTGTTTACTCCATCCTCGGGCGAAATATTTTATTTTTTTCAGTCAGTTTTAAATAAAATTAATAAAAATAAAATAAAATAAAATAAAAAACTCGTATTTTAATTTTAATTTTCATTTTTATTATTATATAATTTTTTCAAAATAATATTTAAATGATTTGTTTTCCTCTGAATTTACTGTATTGATAGTTGTAATCAAATCTTGATATAGGTATATGTATGTATGTATATAAATTTCATTAATCTAAGAACTTGTAGGTATACTAAATTTTCCGATTAACACAATTTTGCTTGAAAAACAAGCTATTAAATTAATTTATCTACCTGACATTTTAATCAAAATCGACACTTTTATTTCATAAGATTAACAGAAACGGAATGTATGTATGTTATATGAAGTGCTAATATCAACAAACTTGAAGCTCCATAATGTTCTTTGCATTTGTTGTTAATTTCAATCCAATGTCTGAAATTGGAAATTTGCCCGTACGCAAAAAAATAACAGTTTTTTCCACAAAAAAAGGCTCACGGGAGATTAAGACATATCCCCTATCTCCGATTTTCTGTTCAAGAAATTTCATTGGACAGAAATTCACAGTTAAGCAAAATGTCAGTCATATCGCGCTCCGTGAAATTAAAAGTTGAAATGAAGTAATGAATTAATGCCCATGTAATATGGCTCGAACGAAAATAAAAAAAAAAAAAATGAAATTAGATCCCAGCCCTAATCGTTATACAAATATTTGCATACACACTTTTTTAACGCTTACAAGGCAACATAAAAGCTACAAAAATCTCACTATTTTTGTCAGACATTTTGTTTCCAATGATGCTTTTCATTGTAAGGATCGTTTTGAAAACCATCAGCGAGTGACAGCTGAAAATTTTTCTGTTATTGTTTTGTACATACATATACATCGTTTTGGGGTCTTACTTCACTTTTTTGGTCTTATTTCCTTTTAATGAATATGATTTTAAGATATAGGGCCACTTCAAAATTCCGCCCCTTTAGGTGGGAGGGGCAAATTTAAAACAAACATTTCATAAGATTCAAAAAAAAACATTAAAAAACAACGGCAACACTTACAATATCATGCTATACCTTTTTTTAAAGCCAAGAACCCATTCTTCAATTCTGTTTTCAAATTAAGTTATTTTAGTGCTTAGTTTTTGAAACAATTGTTTTCAAACTCAAAATTTTGAAAAAAAATAAAAAAAAATTTTATTATGCTTTTTTTGCAAAATTTTACATTATTTAGTACTAATTTGCTTTATTATTTTCGATAATCTTATTAACTTTTAATCGAATGCTAAAAACCAAATAGTCTTAAGTCATTTAGTTTTTTAGAAAATTGAAAATTAGCATAACTACTTTTTTCTTAAAACCGTCATTTTTGAACATAAACAATGGATTTTGACTTTATTGTTTAAATTATAAAATTAGTTTAATCAATAGACCTACAATAGTTTAGGTAGTTATGAACTTTTAATATGTTATTTAATATGGTTGTTTGATGAAAAAACAAATTACGACAACCACGCCTCATACGGCCGCCTTCACAATTCTGAAAAACTCACACTCTTTTCGGTCTCTTGCCTATAACTTATTCTGGTTTTTATTTAAGCAAAAAAAAAATATTTTGCGACAATTACAATCAAATGAGAATTATTACTAAGATCTATTGCATGCACCCCATCGTTTTTCGTTTTAAGTGTATGGGGAGAAATTGTTTTATACTTTTTAGTATAAAACGTATTATATTAAGATTTTAATTTTTTTTATTCACTTAATTAAGAAGACTTTAGTTGTTTTATAATATAAAAATGACATAATTTGGGTGTAATTTATACAATTTGTCTCAATTGGTTACGGACAGTAAATTTTTTAATCAACAATAGTGTACATTCATAAACATCAAACATTCGCTTTGTTGCGATGCTGATGCGCAACGCAGCTGATGCTGATGTAATACATCAGAAACTACGCATCGCATTTTCTTGATTCTAGTTTTGGTTTAAGTTTGAGCATTATTTGATGCAGTTTGCAATAGTGAACACTTTACATTAAAACTGATACTGGTTTGATGACTTTATGAATGTTTGACACAAGTGATTGTGTCATCTCTGCGACGATGCGTTTGTGAATTGACATATATTTTTCAAACCATTTGTTGATCTTACTTTGGAAAATCGTTAACGGAATGAAAGAAGGATTTATAATGATCATTCCGGTTTTGTTCAAGTTCTCAATCTCTGACCCCCATATCCCCATTTACGCCACTTCATGCGTTCTTCAAAGCCACTTGGGCCCTCTTATCTTTGTTCTAACAATAAACGATATTGACAGTCAATATAACTACTGGTTCATATCGTAGTTATGTAGTTGATATTAAAATCATTAAGGTCAATTCAATTTATTCCAAACTTGGTGCGAAAAGAATTTCTTAGAACTCAACATTACTTTCAATCTATGTATAACCTTCTCCCGTATACGGTTTCCCTCAACCCCTAGTACATATTACTTTCGCAACGTGTCCATTCCCATAATTTAATTCATTCAAGACTTTGGAATTATTTGTGACAGTGAGCTTAACTTTCGCTCCCATTTTGGTAACATAATTAACAAGGCCAATACCTCTGCCGGCTGTATTAATAATCTTATTCCCACAGATATTTTGTCAACAACTACTGATTACTTCGCTCCTATTCTGTGTCTCAGTAAGGATTTTAAAGTTGTTTTCCCATCCAGACAGGACTGGAAAAACGACGTCGTGACCAAAGACTTCGACACAACTATTTTTACTGATGGTTCAAAGATGGAGTGTGGGGTTGGTTCAGGAATATTGTAAGGTACTCAAACAAGACCCCTACCAATACCGAAATACCACTATCCTGACAGCTGTTAAAGCCATTAGCTCAGCTGCATCATCTTCCAAATTGGTGCAGCAATGCCGTGATGACCTCGCCAGCCTAAACGTAAATCTCAAGGTGAGGGAAACGAGCGGGCTGACGAACTGGCCAGGCAAGGTTCCCCCCTTCATGACTCACTTGGAGTCATGTAGGGCAATATATTCTCTATTTTTCTTACCGAATCCAATCGCAGGTGGAGCAATTTGTCAAATTCCATCATTTATAGGAAGATTTGGCCCACCTGTAGTAAATCCCGAACAAACGACTTAATTTGCAGACCCAGGCGAGACATAGCCAGGTCATTGCAACATGAACAGGATACTGGCCAATCGGAGAGCATGCAGCGAAGCTAGATATTCCCCACAACTATCACTGTCGTAGTTGCGGGGACCAGCAGGAAAAGGAGACAGTCATTCATTTCCTCTGTAAATGCTCCGCTTTGGCCAGAAAAAGAGCTCAGTCACTTGGTAAAGCTTTTTTCCGTGACCTTAACGAACTTTCTGAGATGAGGATCAAAGATTTGATCTCCTTCCTTAACGAAACGCACTAGCTCTAGGATAAACTTCAGTAGGCACTGTACATCTTTCCTAGGACTAGATGATCGTTCTAAGGGAACAAACCTTGTAAGTCTCTGAGCCAACCGACAATCTGTTCAATGTGGCATGTTGCTGCGAGACTCAAACAATCTACCATTTCCATCCGTAGGTCCTATGAGTTATGGTATCAAAACGACGCACTCTAGCTCTAATTGGCTCAATAAGCTAGGTGGCTCGTGACCGCCATTTCGATCTACCTACCTACCTCTGCTGGCTTTTGCGGCCTTCCGTGGACCGATAACATCAGCCCCATTTGTACTTTATTTCTTGTCTCAAAAAGTTAAAAATCGTTCGCAAAATTTGTAGCGGATCGAAAAGAAATCGGTTTAATTGAAAATGAAACGTTTGAAAAAAAAAAACACTTTCTCAATCCCCCCCTCAATAGAGGTATTCGTCGCAAATAAAAGTGGTACCAGTAATTTGTATGTGATCAAATTTTAAATTTATTCAGAAGACTTTAAGGGGTGCGCTGTACTGTGCGAAGAAACTGAGAATTTTACAACTAACGGAATTTTAGGTTTTTATTGGAGCTTAATGGTGTCGATTATGTACAAAAATACCATGAGGATCATATTTGTATCTTCATTTGTTTTCTACAAGTCGCAAAATAACTTAAAATACATATACCAGAATGATGTTCAAGGCAAAAGACTGAAAAAGTGATGGTTTTCTGTGATTTTATTATGATACTGAAGGGGGGGAGGGGCGTGGTTGTGAAAATTTGTTTTTTTCATCTACCAAAACTTATTAAGTAACATTTTAAAAATTTATAACTAAATACATGACCTTTAATAGTTTTATCGATTGGACCAATTTTATAATTTAGACATGAAAGTCAAAATCCATCGTTTTATCGAAAATGAAAAAGCAAATTAGTACTTAATGATTTAAAATTTTGCAACAAAAATCATAATACATTTTTTTTTTTAATTTTTTTTTCAAAATTTTGAGTTTGAAAATAATTTTTTCAAAAACTAAGCACTAAAAACACTTAATTTGAAAACAGAATTGAAGAATGGGTTCTTGGCTTTCAAAAAAAGGTATAGCATGATATTGTAAGTGTTGCCGTTGTTTTTTAATGTTTTTTTTTTTCAATCTTATGTAATTTTTGTTTTAAATATGCCCCTCCCACCTAAATGGGGGGAATTTTGAAGTGGCCCAATATCTTAAAATCATATTCATATAATGTACCAACAATGAAAAAAATTTTATGCTTTTATCACAAAGTGCACAATTATTTAATAAGAATAAAGAATACTGTGAATACTGTGAATTTGCGTTCCCGTTCTTTTATCAATTTGCGCAGTTTTAAAATATTTGAGAGATTTTCTTCCTTGATCTTTAAAAATTGCACAAAATCGAAACTACTAATTCAAAGATCCGTTTTTAAAAACTACATATGTATATAAAGTAGGAGCTTAAATTTCCCTTATACTTCATAAAACTTTCGAAAACGGAAGTGCCTGTTTATGTACATAGATGTAACAAAGTAGATACATATTGGGGCATATTCATAGTCACTGTTTAAGTTGTTTCTAAAAAAATACTGGGTTTATCCTATCTAATTTACATTGGATAAACTCCAGGCTAAGGTAAACTGGGGTCTAAAAACGACTATGAATATGCGCCATTGTATTTTCGTAAAATTTTACAAAAAGTCACGCACCTTTGTACTATGAACTCGCTCCAATGTATTTTAAATGACTTTCTACTCAGTTTTAAGTTCCCCAGGGTTTTATAAGAGCAAGAAATCAGAGATGCCAAATTCAAATCGATATGTAGTAGTCTTTCCATAATTAGAAAACTTAAAACTAACTAGTGAAATCTCTCTTAAGTGGACACCCATGGACAGCAGTTTTTGCCCGCTCAAGAGGAAAATAAATTGTATGAAATGTCATTACCAGGAGAGATCTAAAAAATCAAGGCCGTCTCATCCTCATCAGTACTGCCTTATTCTTTAGTATCAATTATCATACAATGCTCTGATTTCAATCATACCGGAGGAAAAATTATCACACGCAAAACAGAAAAATTTCATTTATTGAATGAAAAACGAAAATTGTTCTAAAACATTTTAAAAATTTTAATTTTAATTATTTAATTTTTAATAATTTTTTTAAAATTTTGTTAGAAATATTTTGAAAATTTGGCTTGTTGATTTAAAAAAAAACCTTTTCCCTTTTTCAATTTTAATGGCTTTCGAAGGAAGAGCTGAAAAAAAATTGTACCAATTTTATTTTTTTTTTAATAAAATACCAAACAGAACAATTTTTACTTGCGATATAGATACTATACATCTTACATATTTATTGCAAGTTTTGCATTCGCAAAAAATCGAGATTTTGATCAAACTTGACATTACGATGAAAGGAAAGAAGTGGGGCTCGTAATCTCGTCAGTCTGTTTGTCTATTTAACTCCAGCGTAGCTGGATGGGACAATTTTCTTGAAACCGTTTTTGGACATTCCCCCGACACATTTTTAGTACCAAAAATAACGGTACCTTTCCTATATTTATGTAATTTTTTTTATCATTTTTCAATAATCTTATTTTTCTCAAAACTGGCTTCACAGGTTTTTCTAAAAAAAAGTCAATAATTTTTAATGGTAAATTTGGTGAACGAAAAAATTTCCAAAAAATGTTATTCATGGCAACTCCCATAGATTTTCGATTATCTCAAAAACAATTCGACTAATTTGGATAATTTTTTTTTATGTAAAAAATTTCAGAAACTTTAATAATTGTGTACAAAACTTTCGAAAAGTTTAAAATTTTTTTTGAAAATTCAAAAATTAATAGTTAAATTAAAAAATTTTGTATACCAAAATTAAAAAATTTTTTTTTTTATTTTTAAAAAAAGTTTTAAGTTTTTTTGTTGGGAACTTAATAATTCGAAAACGACTTGATCGATTTTTATCAAACTTGGAACCTAGCAGTTTGTTAGGATTATCTAGCAGATTTTTAATAAAAAAAATTGGTATGACCAAAAATAATGGTGTTTAAAAACCGGTAAGGAAAATTTAATTTTTCTCGAAAACGACTCCTACTCCTGTCAGCTTATATCAGTCCCATCTACCATATTTTTGGAAAAAAATTGTATCTATCGATTAGAATGGTATCTCTCATAGAACCATTTTTTTGGTCTATCTCATTATTTATTGAATCTATTTTAATGAAATTTAATTTTGGATTTTTAAATAATTTTCAAAATTATTTTTTGAAGATTCGAAATTTAGAAAATATATATATGATTTTTTTTCAAAATTATTTTTATAATTCCGCATTAATTACCTGTAATTGTGCAGTAGAAAATGTTTTATAAACCATTTTCGGCAAACATTTTTGCTGAAAAAAGAAATATTATAGATAGATGGTTTTAATTTTTATGTTTTTCCGTTGGGTGCTTCCGCTCCCGTAAAAAGTCACGCTTCGTGCCTGCTGCAATGATATATCTGCATATCGTCGGCAAAATACGTAAAGCTGCTAAGTCCACTTTTGCAAATTTTACAGGATAGCAAACAAACAAAGAAAAATTGCATAAGGCTCCATACAAAAATTGATTTTCTCTTTAGGATTCTGCAACAACTACGATGTATTGGATAAAAGTAATTAAACCATTTTGTGCAGAATGTGTTTCTTAAGAAAATGGCATCAATATATCAATTTCGGCAAAAAGTGGACTTAGCAGCTTTACGTATTTACTATTTAGCCACGTAAAATTTTGTAAAAAATAGTTTGAAATTTTTTTTTTTAATTTTGTTTCTGAAAATGTATTTTTCCAAAACTATTTACTGAAATAATTTAATTTAAAAACAGAATTATTAGATGGATTTTTGGGTTTAAAAATGGTATAATATGATATTGCAAGTGTTGCCGTTGATTTTAAATAATTTTTTTTTATAATTCAAGTCGATTTTTTAGAAAATTGTCCCTTGTGCTTAAACGGGGGGAAATAGACCCCACCTCTAATACGATTTTTTTCTCGTGTTGACCTAACCTACATCCACTACCTTTTATGGCATCTTACGAAAAACACTCTGAATACATATACAGAGTGTCCCATAAACAATGGTCCAAATTGATACTGGTGATAGGTCAGGTCATGGCCACTCAGAATTTAGTAACTTATCCGTACCGCATCATTACGGTTTTCGAGTAACGGCTGTTTTTTTGAAATTTCGAAAAAAACCCCTACTTTGACCCAGTTTTTTGGTAAGCCTGTCCATAATTGATTTTTGTTTTTTTTAATTTTTACACTTAAATATTGCTTAATAGTGAATTAAAATATTTTAAATTTTCTGTACCATTTTTCTAAAAATTAATAAATATCATGATGCTTTGATACTTTTTTACTTCGATTTTCAAAAGAGCACCCTGAAAAAAAAAATCGTATGACTTAGAACTGGTTTTTACTTTTAAAAATTTGCCACATTTTTTATGTTTTTTAAAATGTATAAAACTTGCCAATATTAGCCTTAAATCAAAAGTTATAACCCTTTGAACTCAATAAAACACGGTTCTAAAATAAATCTTTTTTTTTAATAATAGCTGTTTTATTAATTTTAATTTTTTATTTTTACGGTTAGCTTAAATTTTTTCTTACTTAATTTAAAAAATTGTACAAAATGGTCCTCAATTTGCACTTGTTTTTTAATGTTTAATGTTTAAAGTTTTGTTGTGTTGTGAAGTTTTGTTGGAGTTCCACAGGGCAGTCATTTGGGTCCAGTTCTTTTAATATTATTTGTTGATGATCTCCCGTCAGTTTTGAAGTACTGTAATTGTCTTATATATGCTGATGATGTAAACATATTTAAATTCATTTCTGATAATCTTGATGATAAAATGCTTCAAATTGATCTTCATGCCTTATATGATTGGTGTCAAAGAAATTGTTTGTTGTTAAATATTGACAAATGTAAGATTATAAATTTTACAAGAAAAATTTCTGTTTTGCCTTTTGACTATAGCTTTAATGGTGTAAACTTGTGAAATGTAAATGAGGTATCTAAACTTAGTGTTTTGTTTGGTAAAAAATTTTAATTCACACAACATATTAATGTGATTTGTAACAAGGCAAATTCATTTTTAGGTTGAATTAAGAAGGAATCACGACAGTTTTCTGATCCCTATGTTATCAAACAGCTATTTTCCTCATTCGTTAGGCCCATCATAGAGTATCTATGCTTGCCAGGTGTGGTCTCCCTACTACAGCTGTCATAAATTAAGAATTGAACGATTTCAAAAAAGGTTCTTAAATTTAGCTCTCAGAAATTTAGGCTGGCAGAACCCATTAAATCTTTCATCATATAACTCTCAAACTTATTGATCTACCTACTCTAGAGAGTAGAGGTTCATATTTATGTTTTATTTTTATTGTTAAACTTATTGCCGGATATATTGATGCTTTGAACCTTTTGTCTCGCGTTAACTTTAATATTCCAAAAGTTAATCTAAGAGGTCTTCCTAACCCTATTTATATAACGCAGGATCGTAACAACTACGAACGGAGTTCACCTTTAAATACTATGTTGAAATTGTATAACGTTAATCATTATTTATTAATTAATTTTTATAATGTATCAAAAACTGACATTAAAAGAATATTTTATAATTAATAGATTCTAAGAAACATATTGTACGCTAGATATTAATTAGTCTAATTCCAATAAATAAATTATACATACATAGTTGGTATTATATAATATTTTCATATATTTTCTTTAGCATTATTGAATTATCTTATTTTTCTCAAAAATTGCTCCACAGATTTTTCAAAACAAAATTCATAACACCATGTACATATATTAAATGTTAAAGTTAATTTTAACAGTTAATGGCTACCTTTTGAAGAATTTTTGTTTCCAAAAAATGGTTATATGTATTATCTAATGGTACCTCGCATCGAAACATTTTTTTAATTTTATATTCTCCCGAAAACTATTTGACTGATTTTAATCAATTTCCTTATCGTAAAAGTTTTAATATTGTTGTGACCAAAAATTTTCGAAAAAATATTTTTTGGAATTTTAAAAAAAGTTTAATTTTTTTTTTTCAAAACTCAGTATTTCGAAAACAACTTAAGCCAAGTACAGACGATTGTCAGATCTGTCAGTGAAAAAACTGTTCCAAATGTCTTACAATCGTCTGAACACACAATTTTGTCTGACACGTCATTGTCAGACGACAATCTGACAAAAAATTGTCAGATATCTTACAATCGTCTGAACACACAATTTTTATCATTGTCAGTCGATTAGGACATTGTCAGACTTATTGGTCATTGTCAGATGTTTTAATTAAAAACATCTTACAATTGCTGACAATTTCTTCATTGTTCGAAATGTCAATGAGTTGGTTAAAGAGAGATAAAAAAATAGCTGACAATCAAATTGGGAAGAAATCTACCAACCGTGTGAACGGACAATTTTTAAAAACATTTGGTGATCTTTTTTTCTCTTTCTTTTGATTATAATTTCTGTGTATGTAGCTACTACTATTAGTATGATCCATTTAACAGAAACAAATTTTACATTAAACCATTGTTAACAGTACCTTTCATTATTTTAAATTTCGACTTACATAAGAGCAAGTTCGTGCATTTTAGTTTTTACTGGCACGTCGAAACAAAATGAATGTGTTTTCTGATTTTAAAATCAATTGTTGAAAAACATAATGTTTGTATGCATGTATATTGTATACATATGTATGTAGGTTAAGTAATCTCTCCTATTTAAAAGATTTTAAATAAAAACATTTCCACAAAAGTTAATATGGAATAAATATCCTTTTGGCCACTATATTCCCGAACCGTATGTCGAACAAAGCGATTATAATAAATCGCTTTGTTTACTCCGATCATTATTGCAAAGGCGTGCCTGCTCCCTTAATCTCCAATATCACGTTTTGCCACAGTCATAGGATTTTTGAAAAGGTAAAATTTAAAATAAATAAAAAAAACTTTATTTTTGTTTTGCAGAAACAAGACTATACTGCTTTATTTTGAGGTTAAAACGGGTTGAAGATATGTATAGTATGGGAAAATTCCATGGGATAATAATAAGTGAATATATTAGCCGCGTATACAGTCTACATCCCTTGATTAGGGTCATACAAATTAAACATATTTGGATATCTAACTTTTGGTTTTACTTAATCGAAGTCATAAACACCAATAAAAGCAATTAATTAAAAAAATATTTGAATTCTTATTCAGAATTAATGAGTTAATAATAGTATATTTAAACATTTTTCTGTGCGACTTCATTTAATCTGTTTTGGCTATAAACCGGAGATATTAAACTAAGAGACAATAATAAGTTTCATGAAGTGAACTTATTTCATCAGATTTGCGTAACGCGTAACATGCGATAGATGTTCAATATCGCGACTGATAAACACTGTGAACGACGCGACGCTTTCAAAAGTACAACAAATTAATCTCTAACACGTTATAGGAAAAAGGAATACGTCTGCCTCTTTGATAATATATTACAGAAGAATTAAAAATCGAAATGGTTCCTTTCACTTCGATGACAATTCGGAAAGCATAATATAACAAATACAAGTAAATCACAAATGTGGATTTGTGTAAATTAATTAACTACGTTTTAATTCACAACTTTTATCGCCAACTAATCTCATAATCTCACTAATGCGATGCGATAGTTAAAGAACACGGGCGTATTTCGTTTTTTAGTTCTTTGAGATATCTATGACCCTGTTTAGATTGGGAAGATTGAGTCCGGACTGTTGAGTCTCATCCCTTTTACAGGTGTGTTTTTTAGGAAAAGTAAGTACCGCGGAATTTGTCTGTAAATAGCTGTTTTAATAACAAAAACTAAAATGTTTAACATATTAAAGAGGCACACGTAATCCTTTTATGTAGTTATACAGTATGGAATTTGAATGCCAAGTCTATAGAATATATTCACTTATATGAAACATATTGGAATAGTTAGTTTGCCGGATATACTGGCTGTTAGACTATGATATTCTTTCTGGTGAAAATTTCTAAGATGTTTTGTTTAATTATATGAGACTTAAATAAAGTGACACGCTGTGTATTCTTCATATACCTACCTTATCTTATCTATGCAATCGATTCAAATAATCAGCAAACCAAACCGAAATACACTCAATTCGGCTTAAGATATGCTTCTGGTGCTTCAATAAGTTAAGCTGATTATGTCATAGTATTAAGTACATATACCTTAAAACAGTTCGACACTAAAGCACATTGAGACAACAGCCTATAGGCGCCCATTTTAGTATCAATTCTATCTTCTAGGCAATAGTAATAAATCGAAATCACCACGTTTTCGTGCTTCATAATAGGTGCTTTATTTATTTGAAGTTCGAATTGATAGCATTTTTTTATTTGGCCTTTGACCGCGAAACTGTTTAAGACAGCAGTTTTGTATCAGTGTGGTTTACCGGCAGATCTTTTAAAAGGTTGTTATAATGTGTACATATTTGTTTTTCCTAAAATTATCTATTCCATACAACTTTAAAATATTGAAATAGTAATTAGCCCTCCCTATAATTAAACAAACAAAGAGTGTATCGAGAGAAAAAATATAATTGTGAGACAAGATAAAAATCATATGGGAGAGAAAGTCTATTTCCTTCAGTTTATTCGGGAAGAGCAAAAAATCGACTTGAATTAGAAAAAAATTATAAAAAATCAATGACAACACTTAGGGTCAGTTTCACAGTGCATACTTTACTAAATAAGTGGCACTTAATTTTCCCATTCATGGACTTTAGACGTAGTTTTAAGGTCCGATAAGTTTACACTGTGAAATTGGGCATTAGTTTTCCATATCTGGAACTTAAGTGACACTTTACTGTGGAACTGGCCCTTAAAATTCCATGTTTTACCTTTTTTAAAGCCAGAAATCTATCCATTAATTTTGTTTTTAAATTAAATTATTTTAGTGAATAGTTTTGGAAAAAAATATTTTTAGGTCAAAATTTTGAAAAAGGAGTCCCCAATTAGTGAACAATTAGTGTACGCTGCAATGCAGACGCCCCCCTTATAACGATTTGTTCCGTGTTTATACAGCGGTTGCAGTTTAACAAAAACTGACGTTCTGTATATTGTGTGACTATATTCAATCTCCTCCGTCGTATAATGGGGTCCATTAAAGTTATGCATATAAAACTGTGTGTGTGGTTTAAGTATCTATGTATAGGATGAGGATGATATACAAACTTAATAATAAGGGAACATAAGGCGTGTTTTTTTCCAAGCCCGAAAGAAATTGGATGAGAAAAACGATTCGGGATAAATAATTTACTTGTTAAATACAAAAAACAACTAATCCCCAATGAGCTTAGCTAAATCCAGATAATTTTCGGGGCTTAACTTAAGCACGGAGAAAAACTGTATCTGTTACCGGGGAATTACATACTTCTTATCGATAGTTTGTATGGAAACTCCATTTTTTTCAGTAATGGCATCGGTAATCCCCGATATCGTTTTTTTCAACCCTCAGGGATTGGAAAAAACACACCTATAGTACCTATAGGGTTGTTTGGACATTCCCTCGACACTTTTTTGTTCACTACTTTAGAACCGAAGTACCTGCTATTTAAAATTTTGTAGCATTTCGGAAAAACCTTAATTTTCTCCAAAATAACACCAAAGTTTTAAATAATCTATTGATTGTAAGAAGCTAAACTGTTGTTAAAAAAATACTAAAAATGGTTCTTATCCCATAGAATGTTTTCGAAGAAGCTTAAGCTAGCTCGTCATAGCTTTTACTGATAGTTATAAGCTGGACAGTTATAGCTTAAGCTTTGTTTTATGTAATAAATAGATTACATTAAATAGGTTTATCTATTATAGCTTAAGCTTTTATTTTCAGTTTTCGTTTGTTTATTCACATGTTTGGGCTAAGATAGCTTTATCTAAAACTTTTATAAACCAGGAAGCAAAACAAGGAGGTTTTGGATTTTGTTTTACCAAATCTTTTAAGTTTATTTATTGGTAAAAATGTGTATGCAGATGTCAATCAAACTTAGCATTACGATGATGGTTGAATTTCCAAAAACTGTTTTTATCATACCATATTTAATAAAATTAATAACTTGTTTAATATTTGTCTTCCTTATTTAAAAAAAAAAAAGAGTGTGCGTACTTATGTACACGCGCTAGAAGTACCTAAAACTTCTTTCACGACAACAGGGCAAGTATTTTTCAAGTCCTACCACTCAGAGCACCCGATTTGAAACTCAGAACCGTTGCAAAATCGTGACGCTGAATTTTGTAATTCGTGACGGGAATTTGTATGTCGGTTTGACATGTCACTGACAGCTCCATAGAAAAATTTTTTACCCCCATGCCGCAAAAGAAGTTTTACTTCAAAAATTGTGTAACAGTATTTATGGCACGACTGCGTATAACAAATATAACTTTATAAAAAAAATGTATGGTATTTATTACCATGTCACCTCCCCCCCCCCCCATTGTAAAAAGCTATCTACACCGCTGGAAAGAATCTTCATATTTTTGTAGCTTTTACTATAATATTCTTGTTTAAGCTGAAAAATAGCTATAGCTACATGAATCTAGCATTGGTTATTATTAAAATAGCATATTACTATTCTTTTATTCACCCAAAACCTATCTTTTACTTAAAAATCCAGGTCCAAGCTTAACCTTTTTGATGTGTAAACATCTATACTGGCGGTAGGGTAAAAAGAAAACGTAACGTAACGTTGTAATCGTGATCGTGGTCGTGATCGTGATTCTGAGCTTTACGAAAATTGAGTGCGTTCAACAATATGTACGTTCAGTAACTAAACGTTGAGTATATATGAAATCGAAAGGTCGAGTTCAGTTCGGGTTGAAATTTGGTTGGCTGCTTAGAGGATATATTAAGCCCCTATTACACGATGATTCTTTGCGTCTGACTCTATTCGAACATAATGAGTGCGAAAGAGAAAAAAGATAAGATGGAAGACCAGTTGCCCTGTGAGTCGTGGGCCAAGTTTTACGAGACTCTTTTTAAAGCTTCTTTAGCATTAGGCTACGCGCAAACCAACGCGATGGCGGTGGCGGTGGCGGTGGCGATCACGATAAAAATGTGGATGCCTCATATAAAAATCAAAGCACACTTCAATTATGTAGATGTGTGCCTTTCCTTTGATTTATGTGTATGTCATCCACAATTTTATCGTGATCGCCTCCGCTATCGCGTTTGTTTGCAGCTACCTTTATCCGTATTTTGTATTCTTTGCATTACTTTTTTTCAATTACATGACTGCTTTGAGACCAGGGGCCTATTTCACGGAACATACATCACATACATAGTATGAATGTATGTACCTTAAAGTAGACGCCAAAGATGGCTCAGTGTAAATTTTGAATTTTTTGAAAAACTTTGCGTCAACTTAGAAAACGCATAATTAAAAAAAAAAAATTAAAATTAACGCACTCTCATATTGAAACTATTTTACGTCAAATACATTTCTGTAATGTATGTGATGTATGTTCTGTGAAATAGGCCCCAGAGCGGTTTTTCAATTTTGTTTTCCTTTCAGTTCCAGAGATTTTTGATGTGTAAACATCTATACTGGCGGTAGGGTGAAAAAAAACGTAACGTATCTCGTAGTCGTGATTCTTATCTTGTAGCCGTGGTCGTGATTTTGATTCTGAGCCAGAGATTAGTCTGCTATTACACGATGCTTCTAGACGCATGCGACTTTTCGAACTACGTAAGTGCAAAAGAGAAAAAAAATCGAAAAGATGAGACGGAAAAAAAGTGACCGGTGTCGCGTGAGTAAAATTTTCGATGCAACTATTTGACGTTTCTCTTTTCTCTTGTCGAGTTCAGTTTGGGTTGAAATGTGGTTGGTTGCTTAGACCATATAGAACATGGACTGCGCTTTCATCATGGCTGCAGGGTTTCAACATAGAAGGCCGCCTTTTTTGGCAAATTAGACGAAATAAGGTCATTGACTGGAAAATATTTTTAAATATAATTTTAATGATTGGCTAAGAGTCCACTGCTGTTTATGGGTGTGAGTGATCGCAAAAATTCACTGGTATGTTTAGATAGATCTTAACTTTTTATAAGCGTGGTTGGGGCCTTTGTCGGTAAACTAAAAAACGCATTTTCCATGCATCATTACCGATTTTCAAATTTGCTTATGAAAAATACCAGTAAATTTCCACACCCTAAATTTGATGTAGGCTCTCGGTCTGTGAGGCATTCGGACGAATGTTGATGTTTACACATCTTAACCGTGAGTCCCGGCACTCACACATTGTTTTTTTACTCAAAAGCCCCATTTTGTTAAACTTATTTTAATCAAGTTTTTTTTATAGAGAATGTTTTAAAAAGTGTAGGTGTACCAATTTTTTTTGAATAGTAGTAGTAAAAATTTTCAAAAATTATTTTTTAAACTTAAAAAGTTTCTGTTTTTTTTAAACTTAATATTTCGAAAACGACTTGGTCAATTTGTATATAATATATGTACATTGTACATATACCTATGTATTTATACAAAATTATTTTTACAACCAAAACTAACAAATGTTTCGCATTATCGGCCTAACCGATTTTAATTAAATTTTTTAATCAAAAACTTTAAATGTAAGTTTAAATAATATGTATAGCATATCAATAAAATTTGCCAACCAACTTCATTCCAAATGGTTAAAACTTCCATATAGAAATAAAATGCACGATTGGGTCGCACGAACTTGCAGTTATGTACGATCATAATAGCAAGTTCGTGCGACCCAATCGTGCATTTTATTTAATTATTTATATGTTATTTTAATATAAAGTGAGTAAATAACTGCCGATTTTTAACAGTTTTGTTTATAAAGGAATTGTTTATGCGGCCCCGCAAGATCAAGGCTCTCCATCAAAGATCATATTTTGGGCATATAGAGTTTTTTTCAAGTCGCGCGAATCGAGTTAATTCACATCCCATTATTAAACTGTTGTAGATTAAGCTATTCTCTATTTTTGAACTTTAAAAAAATGCATTTAAATACTTATATGTATGTAAATATCGCTCCATATAGCAATGTAAATATATATATATGTATATGTATACATAATTTACATATATGTAAATATGTATTGTTAATTATACAAATCACTATTAACACAAAAACATTGTAATTAAGTAGGTACGTAGAATAGAAACGATCTAACGTTGACAAAATTTTCAAAACGCAAAAAGAAAATTATCATATATATGTAGGTGCCTAAGGTGTTAAGGTGATTTAAATCTAAAGCAAAAATTTATATTATTAAATTGAGTTTAAAATTTAAGTAAACATAATAATAAGAATTTTATTAAGTTAATGTATATATTATAACATAATTATATATTATATATATTACATAATACATATATGTATTCAATTCTATTTATTTTATTTTTAGAACAACAAACGAAGTCATGACGAACGTACAAAGCAAATTTTCGCCGATCTTCTGCACTTGCAGAGAGTTCTTACATCCCTGGACAGAAAGTTGCACAATTTCTACAGCTGACATTCTTATAAACACGGTTCCACAAAGTATGCGAATCTACACAGTTGTCTACGTAGTAAGTTAAAGTTTAACAATAAACAGATCTGCATGAAGAAATGTAATTGCTTTTTCACAGCTTTCCCTTATAATGCGTCACCGAATCCCTACACTGCTCGACCTAAAACGAACACTGATCGGCATCATACAGTCCACTGCATTTCTTTCCACTAACAGCTTTACATTCGTCCTTTACGTTTGTCTGCTGCGAAACGTTCTCGGAAAGTTTTACTTCCTGTCAAATACTTTCTTGCCGGCCTATATGGCCAGTCTCACTGCTATTTACATCGAACGGCCTGTCCGAAGACCTTTACTTGCACTCTACGTGGCAAATGTTGCGACAGAAACTTTATGGCGCATGGCTGAATCTCGTGGTTTTATCAAATCTATTCCCAAAGGCCAAGCCTTAATATTTGGTATTAGTGTATCGGTTTTGTTGTATCTTTATCGCTTGGGCCTCCACAAATCTGAACCTTGCAAAGATTCGATTTTTGACATTTTACGAATATTTGTAGGAAAAAATGAGGAATGTATGAATGGAATAGAACGTCCAATGGTGCCACCTTCTGCCGTCCAACCTGAAAGTATTGACTACACTAGTATTACGGGAGTATTTCAGGCATATTCCAGGGTTATTAGATGGCTGAAAGGCAAACATGACTGTTGTCCACACAGCGAAGGATGTCTGCTGTATGCGCTGATGGGAGGCTTGAAACCATTTGTTGGTGGAGTTGGACTTCAAGTCGTCCTCAAAATTGTCTTGAACATCAGGAAAATTCTAACAGGACGAATTAATTTGCAGAAGAATATTTTCGATTCGAAAACCCTCGGTTTGGGTATATTTTTGGGAAATTTTTCTTTCTTATTTAAGGTAAACAATGAATGTCACATTAAAGTGATTAAAAATTAGTTTTTTTTCTTACTAAGGGGGTATCTTGTACTCTTCGGAATACGATGGGCAAAGATGACCCACGATACGCAATTCCAGCCGGATTTGTTGGTAGTATTGCTTTTACACAATACCCGGATATCACCGTTGCTTTATATGTGATGTGGAAAACCCTGCAAATTGTCTACAACTATGGAGAAAGTAAAAAGAAGTTACCAAAAGTACGGGGATTCTTGATTTTCCTGTATTGTTTCTGTACAGCAACACTTTTCCATGCAGCAATTATTGAACCGCTCAACCTGCGTCCAAGTTATTACAAATTTCTGCATTCACTATCTGGAGGACGGTGAGTTGATTTTTGTTTTGGGTATCCTATCTGGCATAGCCTAACGTTCATTTCTTTTTAACTCTTTTTTAGAGTTGGATTGTTTGATCGAACAAAACTCGATGTCTGGGGCATGCAATCAAGCGACGCTCTACGGGAAGTTATTAAGCGAACTGGAACGGAAAAACTAACAAAAAAGCTTTTGGGCGCTTGATATGTTTATTTTTTTATTGTTAAAAATGTGTACCTATTATGTAGGTTTTAACTCCTACTAAAGATTGTTTATGCAATTAGATATTATTTTTTGTTTGAAGGAATAATTTAATATTTTTTTTAAATTAAATATTTATAATATAAGTGTTTCGTTAATATGTACTGTAGTAAAATAGTAACATGCAATGATATTACTTATACAAATATTATATACATATTTATAATAATAGAACAAATTAAATCTTAATATTTTTATATCTACCTATTAAATTTAAATAAAAAATATTTTTTAAAAATTTGAGTGTTCTGTTTTGGTTTAGTGGTTGTAATAATGGAACTTTTCTGGAAACACTTTTTTGAATCAATAAATCATAAGAACCGTTTAACCACTAACTTGGCTGCCTATATAAATTCGCGTTTTTTAAGATTTTTTTATTTAGTCATTAGTCCAGTCAATAAAGCATTTGACCCGGAAAAAATCGCCAGAAAGCTGGATTTTAGTATATTATAGCCTCCTCATGGTGCTATTAAAAAACTGTCAAACATTTTACGGGTGGTTGAAGGCCCCCTAAAATGGTTTTTCAGGAATAACTCCCAAATGGTAAGTTGTACAAAAAAAATATCATAGATTATAATTTGTAGCTTGGATAATTTCCTACAAAAAATATTAACATAATTTTTTTCATAAAAATAACTGTTTCCGAAAAAAACCAACTGGAAGAGTTAAGGTTCTTACTTTTTATATACATAGTTGAACGGCTTAGTTAAAAAATTGTGCATTTTGTAATAAATGCAACAATTTTTTTTTGTTTGTGGTACATTATATGAGCATGATTTTAAGATATCGGCCCCCTGCATTTGTCCACTCCTTAACGTGGGAGGGGCAAATTGAAAAAAAAATACTGCAAATAGAAAATGAATATAAAAACACAACGGCAACACCTACAATATCATATAACTTTTTTTAAAAACCAGTAATTTATTCTTTAGTTATGTTTTTGAATTACGTTATTTTAGTGCTTAGTTTTTGAATAAATGATTTTTGAACTCTTATTTTTCGCATTTTATTTGAATTTTATTCGAAAAATTAACCGTCGTATATCTATTACATTTTTGTTTACTTACACATTTTCCAATGTTGGACAATTGTCTAAAGTTATACAACGTTTATAAATAAGACCGTAAGAGTTTATTCCAATTCAACTTTAAAGGTCCGTGCGCAGTTTTCTGATATTTCATTATTTACACATTAAAATTAGAAAAAAATTACGAAAAAATCTGAATTTTTGAGAAAACCTTTATTTTGATGTTCTGAACATGCCCTGAAAAGTATTTTATATTTTACGCACCAGTTTTTCTTATGAGGGGGTGAAAAGGGGCAAAAAGGGGTTTTGTCCCGTTTTTTTTAACATAACTTGATGTTTATCAATTTTACGAAGAAAAATATAAACACCAAAATTAAAGCTTATTAAATTCTACACAAAAAAGATTGTATTTTCCTAGACCCAATCGATTCAGAGATACAGGCTGAGCTTAGTCCGAATCAAAAATGTTCCTTAATCCTTCAATATTTTTGTTATAGTCTGGGGAACACTAACCTTAACTCAAAATCCTATATGAAAAAAGGTCTTAAATCCGAAAATTCCGAGTATGCTTCTCATACCCTTGAACGTTTTCTGATATGACGTCACCAATAAAGGACTTTTAGAAAAAACGCTGCTACTATAGTGTATCTACATTAATGAAAAATTGTGATCAACATTAATTTGACACTAGGAATACAGATTTTATGAGTCTCCAAATGCAAAAATAGTTTTTAGATTTTTTGGGTGAGGGGTAAACGGGTAGGAAAGGGGAGGGGGTGCGAATGAATGAAAAACTCAACTATTTGGAACTGGGTCGAGTGGGGTATCGTTTCAATATATTTTTTAATGCTGGATCAAATATCGCCACTCAATTTTCACTAAGGTTTTCATAAAAATTATGTATATATATATACCTTACATACATATGTTCTTTCAAATGTTGATCTAACCATTTCAACAATTGAGAGTGAAAACGAAGGTATTCTAGTTTTTTTTATTAACTCTTCGTGCTGAACTCGGTCAAAGGCCTTTGAAAAGTCTGTGTATAATGACGTCAACTTGGCTTCCTCGTTCAATCCCTTTTGTATAAATATTTGAAAAAAGAGACAAGTTTGGTGTAGTTGATCGTTGATCACAAACCACTGTTTAATATTTTCATAAATCCTTTTCTTGACAATGGCTTCAAAAACTTTTGGAATTGTTTGAAGCTTAAAAATCGGTCGGTATTTAAGGACGTCCTGCCTTAGAGCCTGTTTTATGAATTGGTGTAATAATTGATGTTTTCCAAGTACATATTTAAGAACTGACCCAAACTGAGGGATAAATTGAACAATTTCAAAAGAGGTTTCGATAAACTATTCTTACACATTTTTAAAAATAAAGGAGCTTTTACATAATCATATTCAAATCATTTTTATGAAAATTTAGCTTGCAAACAATTTATCTTGATCTCGGCTTTATGGTATTATAGAGTTCCTTAATAATGGTTCAATGGCAGGATGTACTAAAGCTTCTAAGCCGATGCTTATAAAACCAAGATCAATTTATTTATCTGGTTTAAATTAAAAGAGTAAAGAGAGTCAATAGTTTCACATTCGATATCATTTCACATTTGTTACATTTAAGGGAATCAAACATTTATCATCTTCAGAAAAAATCCGATTCACATAACTTGCAGTTGGAATATATGAAACGAACAATAGTTAAAAATATGTTACCTCCCATTTTTTTGATTTTCGATTTTCTCATAAACAGTTCAACTGATATTGATCAATTTTTTATGGAGAATGCTTGAAAAATTTTTAAAACTTTTGTATGCCAAAATTTTCAAAAAATTTTCTTTTGGATTTTTAAAAAAGTTTCAAAATTTTTTTTTGAGAACTAATTCGAAAACGACTCGGTCAATTTTTATTAAACTTTGCACCCAGAAGTTTTTTTTAACATTGTCTAGCAGATTTTAAATGAACATTATTTTTATAACCAAAAATAACGGTACCTCAAATTTTTCAAAATTGGTATTGAAAATCTCATTTTTCTCAAAAACGACTCCTACGGTTTTGATTAAAATTTTTGTGTGAACTAATATCTGTACGATCTACCATATTATTGGAAAAAAAATTATCTATATCGTTTAAAAATGGTATCTCTCATAGAACCATTATTTTTTGATTTTTGACTATCTCATTATCAGTTTAACTGATCTTAATGATTTTTTTTGCACAAAAGCTTTAAATAAGTTCTAATAATATTGCATGCAAAAATTTTCTAAAGAATAAATTATTGATTTTAAAATAAAATTTCAAAATTATTTTTTGAAAATTCCATATTTCAAAAATGGGTAGATGATATTTTTTTTTTATAAATTTTTTAACTCCGCATTAATAAAAGCTAAAAAATTACGTACTATTTTTTTTATTTTCAATAATTTTATATATAAAAAACCACTCCAACAATTTTCAATTTTTTTCACATAAATTGTGATTTTCTCAAGAAATTTCAGAGGTTAACATATTTTTTTTTTTTCAGTTTTTCAGTCTAAACTGTAAGTTCCATTCGTATTTGCAACACGGTGCTATATTGGTCATAAATAAATGTACCTACTCGGATAATACTACCTTAAACTTAACTACATTTTAAGCTGGTGGTATACAATATAGGCTCCCATAACTAATTTATTTCCTTTATTAGATAAATATACTTTTTGGAATATTAAAACTTTAAAAACACAGTGTGATCGTCCATGAGAGCAAGTTCGTGCGACCCAGTCGTGCACATATTTTTTTTTTGCAATATGTAAGAATTTCTTCGCTATGTTGGTCAGTAAGAAATTCACTGTTGAGTTGCAGAAATTTCTTTTCGCATCATCAAATTAATTTAATATTCAACCTTTAAATGTTTTTTCCAACAGTATAATTTTGTTTCCAAAAAATATTAACCCGATTTTGAATTAATTACCTATTTCTCTAAAGTATATTTTACAATAATCGCAGACCTCCAAATATTCATAGCTCGATGTATGCATGTACATACATATATCCATGGCTTTCGCGTATACATATTCAAAAATTATATCGGTAGCAGGCAAATAATTTCAACCTCTATCACTTTCAGTTTAAAAATATATTTTCGGCCTTTTTTAGGCGTTTTTCTTTTTTAGCTCAGATTAGAGTTCTGAACAGAGCCCGAGCATATCGAGCATGCTCTGAACATCCTCTGAACAAAGCGTGTTCTGAGCGCCCAGAATTATTTTTGAAACACACCTGAACACTTAGCTTTTTTTTTCAATTTTACATGGTCTGCTTTTACACGATAAGCGATTTTTATCGGCGTTTATCTTTTGGTGTTCATTCGGTTGCAAGGATGCTTTTAAACACAGCGATTTTTAATGGTTGCAATTTTTGTTAAATGAAAAGGAAACATATCTGCACACTCTTCACTCTGCTTTTGTCTCAAAAAACACGAAAAGGCACAAAGAAGAAAGGGCGATAACTTAGCAATTTTTTCAACCTCAGCAATTTTGTCTACCCCGGACACCACATACGTCCCCCGCCTAGTTTCTTAAAAATCGCAAGGGGTGATTGCATCGTTTAAAAGCAGTCATGTCAAATGCTTGTGTTCAGCATTCAACTAGGTCTGTTCAGTTATTTTATTTTGAGCTCATAGAGTGCGCTCTGAACAAGCTCAGAACGAAAAAAGAAACACAAATTTGAAGCTCTGAACGTTCAGAGGTAAAAAAGAAACACAATTTTTTGCTTGACAGTTCAGGCTCTGTTCTGAACTAAAAAAGAAAAACGCCTTTAGTTTACCTTAAAAACCCTACTGAAATTAAGAATTTAAAAAAATTACAGATTTCACTTATAGAGTAACTATGGGGACATTGAAAATGACTTGTGTTAGCTCGATAAAATTAAAACATGACTAATCTTGGTGATTTCTAATTTGTATCCTATAATTGCACCAAAACTTTTGAAGCTGTCTTAGGAACCATTCTACAGTCTAAAATTACATATATATTACATAGATATTTTTAATGTCACATAATTAATGTTTTTCAGTTCAATTTATTTCATCAATTTGACGGTTGGTGAGCTGTGTGAAGCCAGAACCCCGACCTCAAAATTTTGGGTCCAAATATATCAGAATCGTTTGTCCATCGTTTGTCCACGTTTGTCCAGGCAAAATTTTCGTTTGTCCACCCCCAGGAAAAAAGTTATTAAGCTTTTCTTTTTTATAGGAACACCCCCACAAATTAAAAATTGACCTCATGCCCGCAAATGATAACTTATATGTATGGGACATGATGCATTCGTTTGTCCAGCAGCCGATACTGATTGTCCACCAAAAATTTTTACTTTCCCACCCTTAGTTCAAAAGTTATTCAACATTTCTTTTTTATAGGAACACCCCCACAAATTTAAAAGTCATCTACCACCCACAATTCATAACTTAGGAGTATGGGACCAATTGCATTCGTTTGTCCACCGGCTGATTATGATTGTCCACCAAAAATTTTCGTTTGTCCACCCTTAGTTCAAAAGTTATTTAACATTTCTTTTTTATAGCAACTATCACAACCCTAAAAACCTTAAAAGTCGTCTACCACCCACAATTTTCAACTTAGAACGTTGAAACAAAAAGCCTTCGTTTGTCCAGCGGCTCATACTGATTGTCCACCAAAAATTTTCGTTTGTCCACCCTTAGGTCAAAAATTATTCAACTTTTCTATTTTATGGCACCCAACCCCAAAATTGAAAATTTCACTTAGCCGAATCGAACCTTTTGAAATCGTTTGTCGACCCCCCCTTCAAAAGTTATTCAACTTTTCTATTTTATAGCAACACCCCCAAAACTAAAAATTGACCGCATTCCCACAATTTTCAACTTAGAACGTCGAAACAAAAAGCCTTCGTTTGTCCAGCGGCCCATACTGATTGTCCACCAAAAATTTTCGTTTGTCCACCCTTAGGTCAAAAATTATTCAACTTTTCTATTTTATTATCAAGATTTTAGTTCAGACACAAACCATTTCATATAGTTCGCACATTTAATGCAAAAAATTTTCGAATTAAATTTCCATTTTATTAATGCAAAAAATGTTCGAACAAAATTTGCATTTTTTTTTCAACACAAAAAATGTTCGAACGAAAGGACCATGGGCATTTTGGGCCCACTATCCAACATTGCTCAACAATGATGAAACTTATGTCATATGAAAGCATATGGAGAGCATTTTATTTAATTATATGACAGCTAAATTGAAATTGAGCGCAAAAGTTGTGTTTTGGCACATTTTATAAAAAAAGTATTTAAATTGCAAAAAAAAATTATTTGAAAAAATGGCAACACTTACTAAAAAGTGTTTCACCTTTTCTGAAAGCCTGAAGTCTGTTCTTTCATTTTATTTTTAAATCAACTTATTTGTATAAATAGTTTTCGAAAAATTTTCTTTCAAACTCAAAAAAAGATTTATTTTTATTTATTTAACAAGCCTGTTTGTTTGAGTTAAAATTCTTATAACTTTTAATCGAAGACTGTCATTGGTGAGTTTTATACCTTTTAAGAAACTTCAATATCATGGAAAATTTTTAAATCTAAAAATCAGTGTTGAGTCACATGATATGTTTTCAGGATGCTCTTTTAAAAACTGAAGTAAGAAAAAGGTTTGATCAAAATGTCGTATTATCAATTAATTTTGAGCAAAATGGTGCAGGATATCAAAAATATTTTAATGCAGAAAATTAATCTTACTATCATACAATATTTATGTGAAACAAATTAAGAAAACCAAAAATCAGTTATGGATAGGGTAACCAAATAACTGGTTCAAAGTATGGGTTTTTCAAAATTTCCAAAAAACTGCCGTTATTCGAATACCGTTATGATGGGGTACGGACAAGTTAAATTCTGAATAGTCATGACCTGCCCTATCACCAGTTTCAGTTTGGACCATTGTTTATGGGACACCCTTTATACAGAAAAGCAGTACCGTCAACCCGGGTGATTGTGGCCTGGTTGGGTTACCTTGGCTTTTGAATGGATATTTTTTTAAAAAAATTTTAAATATGAAGGAGTTTTTATTTTTTTTTCAAACTTCTTTGTAAATTTGTATAATTCAATGAATTAAAAAATGATCATACTAGCTTTATTTAATTAAAATTAGTAAATAAAATATAATAAAATTTATTTTTCTTAAAAATGTTGGATGGTTTTAATATGTTGCAGAAATATGATTGTAAAATGATTTTAACTCCGATATATGTATTTTTTTTAATTTAATTCCCTTTATTCTACCCTTTGTAACTATTTTATAAACAATAAATTTTATTTTTTTTATAATAAATGCCAAATGGTGGGGTGACTTTGACATTCATTTTGGGTGACTTTGGCTGGGTGGCAAGAACAAGAAATCATGAGTGACGAAGGTCAGGTTTGCAGTAAAGAAACATAAAATTTTACTTCGGCTTCATCTTAAATGTAGAGAACGACGAGTTAACAGTCTTAATAGCCGTGTATTGGTGAGAATATAGCTCAGTGAAGTAAAAAAAATCAAGAAAACGATTCACAGTTCGAAAATCAAATAATTGCTCAAATTTGCTCAAATTGATTTACAAGTCTCTCAACTTATTCAACTATTTATATATAGGCAAGTTATTTGATGTACTGTCAAAGTGAATCCTTTTTAACGCGAGACCAAATTATTAAATAATTTGATGTGTAGCTCAAACTCAATGCAAACCTGATTTACCTAATTGACTTTATTCTATAATATTTTTCATTTTTAACTCATCTTTTAATAAATTTAATAAACTCGAGATGTGTAATGTCTTAAGACAATAGTAATGGTTTTGACAGTTAAGCAGTATTCTTTTATCTGAGTATAATATGAAAAGCCAAGCACCAATTAAGTTGACAGCTGAGTTGAAAACCAAATTGAATCGTGTATGAGCTGCTTCGAATGAAGCCTAACATTTTATTTGCATTTGAGGACAGTAACCTTGAACATCTGAATATTAGAACTAAATTTATAGGATCAAAATATATACTAAAGGGAATGCCCATTTTACTATGGAGCTTTGGCCAAGAGTGTACAGAAACGAGTTTGGTATCAAATGAAAGGTGACGTTAAGCTCGTTACATGGGTGAAGTATTTTTAAGATCGTTCATGGGAGAGTCGAGATATTTGAGCTTGAAGTTGTCGATTGCAAAAAAAAAAAAATCTGATTTTTTTTCAGTTAATTGGTCATAACGTGAGAAATAAATGACGTAGAAAAATAATATTGATATTAAATAAAAGCTATGAAATATAGCTTTAAAATGGTACCAAACATATTTTTCTGTGTTAAATATATGTCGAGATATTAATTTTTAGCTTCTTGAAAACACAACTTTTTTGTGGGGTCTTAGACACACCGATATATCGAAAAATCCAGTGATGACATATACTTTTTTTAGCACCAATGAAAAGCTTATTTTGTCACCTTTAATTACATGTATAAATAAGTATTCTTAATAAAATACATACCTAATTACAAACAAAAGTTTCTTCAAAATGCGCTCAAATATGCTTATGAATTATGTATGAACTTTTTATTTTAACGTTAATACCATAAATTCAAAATTGAGTTGCGAAGAATACTTTGGAACAGTTTGGAACTATAATATATATGTTTGTACATACTTTTTCCGAATCGTTCCGTTACACTTGAGAAAAAGGAGTCAGTGGATATACAATACGGACAACAAACCTATATATTCGCTTTATTTTAATTGATCGTGATTTTTTTTTGTTTTATTCAAACATCGTTGTCGTTGGTTTTATTTTTTCTATAATGAACTCCGAAACTGAACTTCACGAAGACCCGGCCTTACTTAATTTGGATACCGCATCTACTTCTAATATTAACCCTAACGCTATTTCGGACCTCGATCCCGCATCAACAAACAACCTTGACGTGAACTTAGACATAAGGCAACCTCTTGTTCCCGCGAGCAGAAGTAGTGGAAATCGTCGACAACTGTGTGTCAATTGTCAATGTTCCATACTTCGTT
This sequence comes from Epistrophe grossulariae, assembly GCA_929447395.1. Taxonomy (NCBI): domain Eukaryota; kingdom Metazoa; phylum Arthropoda; class Insecta; order Diptera; family Syrphidae; genus Epistrophe; species Epistrophe grossulariae. The sequence continues at coordinate 28,055,770 of OV839567.1, forward strand.
CTAGATTTCATTTTTTGTTTACAAACAACGACAGAGAAAACCATATAAGAAATGTTATAAGCGGGTGGATAGCACCACGAGAGGTGAGTACAAAGTAAACTTTTATGTAGGTATGAATAGAACGCTTATAATTCACATGAAATGAAATAAATTGTTTATATAAAGCAGTATTTTGAAATGCTTCTAACTTAGTGTTGTTTTGTTAAAGGTACATGGATTAGATCGCATCTGCCACCCGTGTTGGCGGCGTGCTGATAGAAATCCACCTCCTTTTCCGGAAGCTGCAAATGCTCCATTGCTTGTGACAGGAACAATTACTTTGCCGAATTATTCAAGAGCTGCAGATACACAAAGCCAATGTTTTTATCCCAACTGCAATTCAAATGAGCGATTGACTGTCCCAATATGGCTCAGGGTAAAGTTATTCACTGATTTTAATTATTATGTACCGAAAAAGTGCAGAATATGCAGGTTTCATTTGCAAAATAATAACTGGGATGAAATGTTATCAAACATTTTAAACCCTAACAATGAATTCAATGTAGAACATGTGCAAGACTTTGCTACATTTGTAAAAGAAAGAAATAATTCTTTAGACTTTCAGGATATTGAGTCAATGTCCGATGACTTGGTTCATTTCTGGATAGGGTTGTCCAAAAACCAATTCAACAACCTAATAGCAGATCTGCCAAGATTATCGCGGATACACAACGGTACATTGGGTCTCATTGCTTATTTAATTAAAATCCGCACTGGGGATAGCGATGAAAGAATTGCAACATTATTAAACTTAACCCGTGCAACATTAAGCAGGATAATAGGCAAGACCCGTGATGTTCTTCAGGAGGATTTTATTCACAGTAATTTGGGAATAAATCACATAACAAGGGCAGAAATAGGAATGAGAAATCTTATCATACCCAATGGTTTATTTGGTGGAGATAATAGGCAACCAATTGTAATAATTGATGGTACATATTTATATGTGCAAAAGAGTTCAAACTATCTATATCAAAAAAATACTTTTTCCATGCACAAATATAGGAATTTAATGAAACCATTTCTAATGGTATGCTCTGATGGATACATTATAGATGTATTAGGTCCCTATCCAGCAACCACTTCTGATGCCAATATTATGTCACATGAGTTTGAAAATGAATTAAATTCATTAAGACAATTTTTTCAAGCAGGAGACGTTTTTATTCTGGATAGGGGTTTTAGAGACTGTGTGCCACTATTACTACAGTGTAATTATTCTGTCCATATGCCTGCATCCTTACAAGAAAGTGAAACTCAACTTTCAACGTTGGCAGCAAATAAATCCAGAACTGTAACAATATGTAGGTGGGTTGTTGAAGCAGTGAACGGAATTTTTAAACATTCTTTTAAGATATTTCGTCACGAATTTTTTAACTTGGCATCCAAACATGCAATGATAGATTTTAAGGTGGCTGCTGCATTGATAAATAAGTTTCACCTAAGAATCAGAGATAGAGAAGATGCAGGTCAAATCTTGGAGATAATAAATGAAAGACTATGTATATGAATAACATACTAGCTGATTTTGTGATTCAAAACAATTTTAACAGAAGACGTACACAGTTTATGAACATAAATGAAAGCCTAAATAATGTATCATTCCCAAGATTATCTTATAGTGACCTCATTTTATTTGCTTGTGGAACGTACCAATTGAAACAGGCACGATCCTACTATGGAGAGCATACTAGAAATGATGGTTCATATACAATAGAAATAAGCATTAACCAAGCAAATAACCCCCTAGAAGACTTCCCCTTGTCAAACAATTGTAACTTCCTACGGGGAAAAATCCAAAGCAGGCACATAAGTCGAAAAGTATATTTTGTTTATATTTTATATAATAATAATCAACAAGGTAGAGAAGCAATTGTGCAATACTGTTGGAATTGTCTTGTAGGTCGAAGAACGGTGGGCTGCTGCGCTCACGTAATGACTATTATTTGGTATCTCAGTTATGCAAGGCACGAAAACAATATTACTCCACCAGCACAATTCTTGGATAGTATTTTACTAATATATGATTCGGATTAAAACCTATACAAAATATTATTTTCTTTTTTATCCAATATTAATTATTTTAAAACTATCCATTGAAACTATTTATTTATTTAAAAATATCCACAGTGTTTAAATATACATATGTATATATTATTAAGTATTTCAAGTTGTATTAACAGATCCATAAATACAATATGTGAATTACAATTATTTTTAATTTAATGAAAATAAAGTTATAATTTCGTAAAAAGGACCACAGCATTTTTGATTTTAGACGTATCATTTTGGTTTTAGTCTCCATTGATCCAAAATCAAAAATTATGTGTCATTTATTTATATTTAACGAAAATGGTCTACTTTTATACACTAGAATCTATCATTTCTGGTCTATGTGCATAATTGAGCGCATTTTGAAGAAACTTTTGTTTGTAATTAGGTATGTATTTTATTAAGAATACTTATTTATACATGTAATTAAAGGTGACAAAATAAGCTTTTCATTGGTGCTAAAAAAAGTATATGTCATCACTGGATTTTTCGATATATCGGTGTGTCTAAGACCCCACAAAAAAGTTGTGTTTTCAAGAAGCTAAAAATTAATATCTCGAAATATATTTAACACAGAAAAATATGTTTGGTACCATTTTAAAGCTATATTTCATAGCTTTTATTTAATATCAATATTATTTTTCTACGTCATTTATTTCTCACGTTATGACCAATTAACTGAAAAAAAAGCAGATTTTTTTTTTTTGCAATCGACAACTTCAAGCTCAAATATCTCGACTCTCCCATGAACGATCTTAAAAATACTTCACCCATGTAACGAGCTTAACGTCACCTTTCATTTGATACCAAACTCGTTTCTGTACACTCTTGGCCAAAAATGGGCAATTCCCTTTATAAGTTTATTAAAAAAGTTCAAGTATAATGCATGTTCTAGATTCAATAATCGCATTGGCTGAGACGTATAGGTAAAGTTTTGTGACATTAATTTCTAGCCTGAGATTTTACTTGAATTCTAAGACCTTAACCTTAAAGATCCGATAATTAGAACAGAAGATAAAAGCTTACCAAATCAACCCTTTTCGATAATTATATTTAAGTTGTTGCGGTAAATTAATTCTACCTCTAGACTGATTCACGTTAATTTAAATACCTTAACCTTCAACAACTGTTAGAACAAAAGTTATAAGTTTATTAAAGAGGTTCGCATAAGTAGGTACTTTTCCATATTTTAGTTTCAAAAATCGCATTGGTTTGGACGTTGGTCAAGTTCAAGAATCGCATTGGTTTAGATGTAGGTCAAGTTCAAGAATCTCATTGGATTAGACGTACCTATAGGTTATTTTCAAAAATCGCATTGGCTTAGACGTAGGTCAAGTTCAAAAATCGCCTTGGTTTAGTCGTTGGTAAAGTTCAAAAATCGCATTGGTTTAGCGTAGGCCGAGTTCAAAAATGGTCAAGTTTTGTCACAATAATTTGTAGCCTGAGATTTTACCTTAATTTTAAGACATTAACCTCAAAGATCCGATAATTAGAACAGAAGATACCAAATCAACCCTTTTCGATTAGGTATTATATTTAAGTTGCTTTGCTAGGTTAATCCTACCTCTAGCCTGGTTAACCTTAATTTAAATACCTTAACCTTCAACATAATCAAAGAGGTTCAAGTATAAGTCCCTATGCACATTGTAAGTTCAACAATCGAATTGATTAAGAATGAAGTCACGTTTTGTCACATAAATTTTGTAGCCTGACATTTAACTTATTTCAAAACCTTAATCTTTAAGATCCGATTAGGTATTAGTACAGAAGGAAAAAGGCAACCAGACCAACCAAATCAATCCTTATATATATAAATGTACATACATATGTTTGTACCCTCATAGATACGTACATAGGTATATGAACTTGTTGGTGATGCTAACAAAGCCAATTTGTTTTTATTCAATTTTTTAATTTAGTAATTACAGTCGACTCTCCCTAAGTCGAATTTTCACGGGATACCAAGATTTGTTCGAGTTAGAGAGAGTTTTCGAAAAATTCGAGTTATAGAGAGAAACATTTTTTTATTTTAAAAGGTTTATTTAATATATAAAGGTCAATATATGTATATAAAGCAACCAACAACACAAAGAAAAGGATAAGAATCCTTTTTTTTTGCGTTTAACTTTTTAAAAACTGTATCTTTTTATAGAGGTACCAGAGTTATGAATAGGAAGAAACGCGACGATGATGGTACACGCGATGCTACACATATACCTATATATACATATGTATGTATTAAAGGTTTTGATGGTTTGTAGCTATACTATACCCAAATACGAATTCCGAAGGGGTAATGTTTTTTATTTTGTTTTGTTCTAAACAAAATTCGACTTAAGGGGTGAAAAAAGATGCCAAATATCGAGAAAATGTGTTCGAGTTAGAGAGAGTTCGACTTAGAGGGAGTTCGACTTAGAGAATGGTTTTTGTATGGAAAATTGAAGGGAATGATAAAATATGGCGAAAAAGTTCGAGATAGAGAGAAATTCGACTTAGAGAGAGTTCGACTTAGAGAGAGTCGGCTGTATTTATTTTGATGAATTGACCCAAAACGCTTTTCATCTACGCTTTTATGTTATTTCAATTATTTTTTAACTCAATAAATTAGTTGGATATTTTACCTTCATTTTAAGACCTTTATTTTAAATATCCGATTTTTAGAATAGAAGTTATAAACCAACCAAACCAACCTAATCGTACCATTGCGAATAATATTTGCAAAATATGTAGGTACCTAAAAGAATTTAATCAACATATACATATTTTACATACATACCTACTTAATGTACATAGCTATATGTATGTATGTATATCATTTGGTTCCCGATACGAATACAATTTTGTCTGCCACCAGCGACTGTGCAGTGGTGGTTTTTTTGCGTCCCTCTTACAGCAATTGGTATATTCTTTGTTGGTACATTTTTTTTTTGTTTTTTTTTTTTTTTTTTTTGTTTTTTTTTTTTTTTTTTTCTTTTATGTTTTCTTGTTCCTGGTGAAATTAGTTCTCAAAAGCCAATCTTTCACGTTTTTAGTATGAAATTTTATAAGCTTTTGCAAAAATTTTGATGCAGATTAGCCTGTCATTTTATCTTCAATTATCTATCTTAATTATATATCCGATAATTATAACCTGAGTAATAGGCTTCTAAGTGGGCTCAAATCGAGTGATTTAAGGATTTTATACAAATTCAACTATTCTCCACTGAAACTCGTCGGTTAGCGACGATCAACGTGTAGGTACGATTCATCGATTGTGCATTTACATATGTTCATTTATTCATTTTGGTAATTTCTTTGGTAGCACCAACCAAAATTTCGATCCTGAGGTCCCTATACGCTACACTTACAATGGTAAGTGAAAAATGATCAATTTACATTTATGGTCAGGACACCCGAACTAACAGGTCCAATTACAAAGCGAAAAATATTAAGCTGCATAGTTCAGTGGTTATATTGCACCAGTAAATATTTTGGGCAAAATATTAACAGAAGTCATGTGGTGCTTAAGTCTAGATTGGGATGAGGGGTTCCAGACAGTGGCGGATCCAGGATTTGGTCATGGGGGGGGGGTTCCAATTACAAATAGAAAACTTAAAGAAAAATAAAACTTGCGTGGGCTTTGTGCTACATTATTTATGTGCATGTAGTTAGCACCGCCATTTTCGATTTTCAAAAAAAAAAAATACAAACAAGCAAAAACAGCAGCAGCTTAAAACAGCACAAGTATAATTTTTTTTTTAAATAGTGATTTTGAAAATAGTGATTTTGAAAAAAAAATGCAAATTTGCGAATTTAAAATTTATCCCTAAAATTTGCAAATTTGCAAATTTGCGAATTTAAAAAATACATCACGGCACATCGCAGCACAAATTGAGCACAATACGGCAAAACATTTTTTTTTTGAAAATCGAAAATGACGGTGCTAATTTCACGCTAAGTTCCTTCGCATCATTTGCGTTCGGTCGTGAAAGTCGGAAAAATGCGATTTTTGTATCTCTTCGGCTATATCATTTTTTGAGCACAACTTTAAGTTTTTAGAAAAATTTTATTTTGGAAAAATTTCATTCTCAAAATTTTCAAAAATATTTACGGCACATCGCAGCACAAGTTGAGCACAATGCAGCACAGTTTCTTTTTCAAAATCGAAAATGGTAGTGCTAAATTCTTTTTCCCCTTATAATATAGAATAGTATTTTAATATGTTGCTTTGGAGAGGTAGATATGATAAATTGCCTAAGTCTTCTAAATTTAACATACCGTAAGCCCTTGAACTAAGTTTCCATCATATAGGCTTTATAGCCTCTACACACCGAATCAAAATCGAGATTTCGATCAAAAATCACCAAATCTCATCAAAATCAACAATTTATTACATTTTCAGATTTCGTAATCTAGTAGATTACTGCGAAATCTTCTTTTTTTTAGTTTCTATCAACACTGAAATTTGATTGAAATTTCAAACAAAATCTAGATTATGTGTGGTGTGAACGATTCAACGAGATTTGGAAATCTTGTGCCGAAATCCGAGATTTTGGTTCGGTGTGAAAACCGTATAAAACTGCTACGCAATCTAATGTAAGTAGCTATACTCCTTTTTCCACTAAGATGCATTAGAAGTTTTTGAGGTAGGTATTCATTACACTTGAAGAAATTTTAAGTCGAAATTTTATAAAAAGATGGGCTTTCTGTAATTAACACAAAATTTAGGTAGAAGAGAAATAAATATTTAATAAATAAATAAATTAATACAAAAATGTTTGGTTTCAATGCTCATGGGGGGGGGGGGGGGCCCGGACCCGAAACCCCCCCCCCCCCCGTGGATCCGCCACTGTCCAGATGATATAGTTGATGAAATTCCACCGACAGCAATGAGTGAGCTGCATGTGCAAATTGCTATATCGAAAGAGGAGGGTCTAAGATGCCTATACAGAGCAAGCTATTATTCCTATTAATAGAGGAATACGCCAGCAGTATTGAAAAGGCAATCCGTGTGAAGTGAAGTGTGAAGCAGCGCAAGCTAAAGAAGAGAATGCCAAGACCAAGAAGAGGCGAAATAACGCCTACGATTTTGACAGCAGAAGAAAGGGCAAGAGCAATGCGATATCTATTAAGGCGAGCCCAATAGCAAGCGTATGCCAAGGATATTGCATCCTTACACACAGAGAGCAATCTAGCAGAGCATAGTAAGATTGAGTCACTCAAACCAGTCTTTGATGTTGAAGGTATATTGCGAGTAGGAGGGAGATTAGAACGGGCAGGTGGTGACTATGAAATGCCTCATCCCATGATCGTGCCAAACGGTTCGAGGTTAGCTTGGTTGATTATTGATAGTACACAGACAGAACAAAACATGGCGCAGCGCAAATAATGATGCAAGCTATACGGCAAAATTATTGGATACCAAAGCTACGAAATGAGCTGCCAAGGTACATACACAAGTTTGTTGTTTGTGTTCGTTATAACTATCGCTTAGAGCAACAATTAATGTCTGAATTGCCAGCTGATAGAGTGCGATCTGGGCGAGCTTTCCTCAATACAGGGGTAGATTACTCAGGGCCTTTCGTATTAAAGGTCTTGAATAGGCAAGGTAAACAGATAGCTATGCCCAAATCTTGGGTTGCTATAATCGTGTGCCTGAAAACTAGAGCCGTCTATTGGGACGTGTCAAGAGATTTGACATCAATCTCATTCTTAGCATGTTATGATAGATTTGTAGGGAACTCAAGCAAGATTGAAAGGAATGGGAAAAGAATGAACTGTTCAGCAGTGGCGATTCCTGGTCTTTAGCTTTGGGTTGGCTACGTGTGCTGTAGAAATTTAAAATAAATACACAAACTGTTAATTTTTAAAACTTATTAATGTTTTGGAAAATATTTTAAGAACAATGGCTGTTATCGTTCTGTACAAAACTGCGAATTTCTATGAATTTTAATCAAAAGTCTTTCAAAGTTCATATAAAATCACAAAGTTTCAAAATAAAGGAACGGACCTACAGTGCACATTATATAATCAACGCATCATAAATTAATTAAATTATATTTAAACAATATAATTTATTGAATATTTATTTGCACTGACATTTTAAAATGCAAAAATAAGTTTCTATTCAATCAACAAAACAAGTAAACACGCCCGAAAGTAAGACAAAAAAAGAACACACAAAATGTATCTGCTTGCACTCTCTTTACTTTAAGGCTCTCGTAGTTGGCGCATTTTTTATTTGTTACCCAATTTCCGAAATCTTTGTTTATTTCTAATAAGTTTAGTGCAGATATCAATCGCAAGTCTTTTCACTCTTTTTCGTTCAATAAAGAATAAAATCTTACTTAGACAGAAAAAGGGGCCATTTTGATCATTTTTGAAAAAGTGGGGGCCACGGGTCCCGAGGACCATTTGGCCCTATGGGCAACACCTCTCTAAGAGTTACCTTATAAGCTGGGTCAGATAATTGAATAAATCCAAAAATGTAATTTTAAAACGCTTATGTCTTGACCTTTATATAGGACAAAAATTAACCAAAATAAACATAGGTATACCTCCCATTGAGAATGTCTCTATAGTCTGCAAGATCCCGCCATTATAGTTGGATTTACTCACCTATAATGGCGGGTTCTTTACATTTATTTAAAATCAGCTTGACAAAAAAAAAAAATTAAAGATTTTCAAAGTACTTATACAAGTAAGTAAGTAATGGCAATCACGAACGTGACTACGTCGAGTGTCGACAAATATTGTATACAAATATAACTTATTAAAAAGTGAACTACGTCAATACAAAAAAGTTTCGAAAATAGGAAACAATTTAATCCACACTAAATTTCAACTAGATTAGTTTTTAATGGTTTTTAAAATAAATTAATTAATTTTATTTTGCCTAAGACACCTTTGAGTTACATAGTATCTACGTTCAAAATGAAAAAATAACTTTTATTTGTTTATATTTATTTCGCTCAGTTTTAATCTTACAATATTGTTTTAACAGTAACAGCACATATATATTCAACAGTTTTGAAACAATATTGTACGATTAAAATTAAGCGAAATAAATATTAACAAATAAAAGTTATTTTTTTTCATTTAAATTGTTTTTTTAATTTTGCACGTATGACGTATGTATGTATATTATGTGACCCAAAGGCCGACAAAATGCCAATAAAATGGATAAGTTTATTTGTTTAGTTTTTATAGAATTTCTTCTATACTATCTTCTTTATTAGAAAGAAACTCCATTATCATAATTTTCTCTAACAAGGTATTATTTGCGCATATGTTGTCCAATTAAGATCTGTGTTTCGATATATTTATAAGTAAGTTACGTAGATCCATTGTACTGTACAAGTGTAAATTATGTAGGTACATATAAAACGAAATAATATGAACAAATTCTTGAATACAGTTGCTCAATATCACTATTCACCCAAGAAACTTCATTAGAATTCTAGGAGGCATTTAAATGAAAAAGTTTTCAGTCTGTTTGCATTGTCCGACGAACAACACACCAGGATGCGACTTAACAACTTGCCACAGACTGTTACCAAAAATAATGATGCCTCCAAAGTTCATAGCTCAATAACTTAGGTCACGTACTTATACTATGCTTACCTAACTCAAATTAGTATATTTATATTTAATTTACGTCCATCAGTTAATTTTATTCCACAAAATAAATATTATAATGCCATACCTAAGAACACATCTGCTTACCATTCAATTTACACAAAACAACAAGCGAACCGCATTAAGAACAGAAGAACTAGGCGCCCGCAGAGGACTTTCCTGACTGTCCAGTGTCAACTTGTTCACTAGGAACTTTTTTAATACAACAGTTTTCTTGGCCGAATATATTCGCTTACGTAACCTTAACCTTGTTGAAAAAAAATATTTTTTTGACAGGTTTCCGAATCCGCAGTTCGCCCCAGTGGCGGATTCACGGGGGGTTTCGGGTCCCGACCCAAGGAGCATTTTAACCAAATATTTTTATAATTATTTATTAAATATTTATTTCTCTTCGACTCAAATTTGGTCTAAATTTGACCTACTTAATTCCAGATAGCCCATCTTTTTATAAAATTTCGACTAAAAATGTCTTCAAGTGTAATGAATAGACCTATACCTACTTACATTAGATTGCGTAACAGTTTAATGTTGGAAACTTAATTCAAGAGCCTAAGGTATGTTAAATTTTGAAAAATTAGTCAATTTATCATATACGATAGGTAACTACTATTCAATATTGTAAGGACAAAAAGAAGTTAGCACTGTAATTTTAGATTTTCGTAAAAAAAGGTTGTGCTACGATGTGCCCAACTTATGCTGCCATATCGAAGCAGAATATGGCTTTTAGAGACTATACTTTATCCAATTGATTTGTGCAGTACAGGGAAGATAGGACGTTTGCCTCTCACTCTGGTTGCAATGGTTTGCATAAGCGAGTCGCTATTTAAAGCTCTCACAGGATTTCCGTAGTTAATATTATAAATCGCTGCAAATGAGAGGGAAAAACGCGTAGGGTTACCGTCCGCCTATTTAAAAAACACTGAAAACAAAATTCAATTTATCAATTTTTTCGTGAAAAACTGTTGGTCAATTTTTTGATGAAAGATTTTTCTGGGTATCCCAATATGTACTAATAATTAAAACTATGTATATTAATTCCCTTTTATTAAACATAAAATACAATAAATATCACTACACTAATAGTAATACGTAATTAAACACAATATCACTTCACTATTATTTAAAAACAATTATCACTTAAAAAACGCCTTTTCTAAAGAATAATATCACGAAATGCACTGTGAATGTTTCAAAACTGCGTAGAAATAACTTTTTTCTTCTAAAAGACCAAAAGCCAACAAAAAACTGCATTTTAACGGATTCTCCAGAAAAAAAGAAATTAAAAGTGGAAAAGCAATACGACAACACTCATCATATTCAACTTCATAAAATTTGTTCTCAAAAGCTTCAAATCCTGAAAGCTCCTTAATGAAGTCCACTGAATAAGCTCTTTGCTTGCAATTGATAACTATAATGGTAAGTAACTCTGTTGAGATGTTGATACCAAGCACACGATCGTATTGACAGAATCCCATCATAAGTGGGATACGACGGCCACGTTGGGGTATACGACTTTTTGCGGAGAATTACAACAACAATTCTTAAACGTAAGTCAGTGGCTTGCTCTTTTTTTAGTGTCATTTTACCCATCGCAGTGTCGTGAGGGTGCATCAGGCGTCACTGCTTTTGAAAAAGCTCACCCATAAGGCCTGTACTGCACAAATCAATTGGATAAAGTATAGCCATATTTTCAGCTTGGTGTGAAGTTAGCGACGCCATATTCGATTAAAAAAAATTCCTGTATTGTGCTCAACTTGTGTTGAGACGTGCCGTAAATAGGCAAGAGTATGATAACTGGGCGCCAAGAAATGATAACGGTTTTTATACAAACATTTTTTACTGTCACTGTCACAGTCACAGTCACAGTCACTGTCACAGTCACTGTCACAGTCACTGTCACAGTCACAGTGACAGTGACAGTGACAGTGACAGTGACAGTGACAGTGACAGTGACAGTGACAGTGACAGTGACAGTGACAGTGACAGTGACAGTGACAGTGACAGTGACAGTGACAGTGACAGTGACAGTGACAGTCACAGTCACAGTCACAGTCACTGTCACTGTCACTGTCACTGTCACTGTCACTGTCACTGTCACTGTCACTGTCACTGTCACTGTCACTGTCACTGTCACTGTCACTGTCACTGTCACTGTCACTGTCACTGTCACTGTCACTGTCACTGTCACTGTCACTGTCACTGTCACTGTCACTGTCACTGTCACTGTCACTGTCACTGTCACTGTCACTGTCACTGTCACTGTCACTGTCACTGTCACTGTCACTGTCACTGTCACTGTCACTGTCACTGTCACTGTCACTGTCACTGTCACTGTCACTGTCACTGTCACTGTCACTGTCACTGTCACTGTCACTGTCACTGTCACTGTCACTGTCTCTGTCACTGTCACTGTCACTGTCACTGTCACTGTCACTGTCACTGTCACTGTCACTGTCACTGTCACTGTCACTGTCACTGTCACTGTCACTGTCACTGTCACTGTCACTGTCACTGTCACTGTCACTGTCACTGTCACTGTCACTGTCACTGTCACTGTCACTGTCACTGTCACTGTCACTGTCACTGTCACTGTCACTGTCACTGTCACTGTCACTGTCACTGTCACTGTCACTGTCACTGTCACTGTCACTGTCAATGTCACTGTCACTGTCACTGTCACTGTCACTGTCACTGTCACTGTCACTGTCACTGTCACTGTCACTGTCACTGTCACTGTCACTGTCACTGTCACTGTCACTGTCACTGTCACTGTCACTGTCACTGTCACTGTCACTGTCACTGTCACTGTCACTGTCACTGTCACTGTCACTGTCACTGTCACTGTCACTGTCACTGTCACTGTCACTGTCACTGTCACTGTCACTGTCACTGTCACTGTCACTGTCACTGTCACTGTCACTGTCACTGTCACTGTCACTGTCACTGTCACTGTCACTGTCACTGTCACTGTCACTGTCACTGTCACTGTCACTGTCACTGTCACTGTCACTGTCACTGTCACTGTCACTGTCACTGTCACTGTCACTGTCACTGTCACTGTCACTGTCACTGTCACTGTCACTGTCACTGTCACTGTCACTGTCACTGTCACTGTCACTGTCACTGTCACTGTCACTGTCACTGTCACTGTCACTGTCACTGTCACTGTCACTGTCACTGTCACTGTCACTGTCACTGTCACTGTCACTGTCACTGTCACTGTCACTGTCACTGTCACTGTCACTGTCACTGTCACTGTCACTGTCACTGTCACTGTCACTGTCACTGTCACTGTCACTGTCACTGTCACTGTCACTGTCACTGTCACTGTCACTGTCACTGTCACTGTCACTGTCACTGTCACTGTCACTGTCACTGTCACTGTCACTGTCACTGTCACTGTCACTGTCACTGTCACTGTCACTGTCACTGTCACTGTCACTGTCACTGTCACTGGCACTGTCACTGTCACTGTCACTGTCACTGTCACTTTCACTTTCACTGTCACTGTCATTTCTTTTCCTTGAAGAAATGAATTTCAAATGTTTTTTCTCATTTTTTTTGAGAATTTTGTCCAACATATCCCACTGTTTTTTTCTTATTTTGAGTATGTACAAACCCGCTCGTATTTGAATGCAACATTGTGTCAAAATTTCAAAGCAATCGGAACTTTCGGAGATTAGCGGTAAGGAACAAACGTACATTTACATTTTTATTTATACTAGTACGTCCAGCCCCCGAAACTCGAGTGCTAATAACATTATCGTCTAATTGAAAAACAACTTCTAGAAAATATATTGTAATTCACATGAAATTCTAGAAAACTTTATTTTTCGATGCATACGATTTTTGGATGTGGATACTACAACATTGAGTAAAAAATCGCAAGAATAATTCAATCGTTTAAAAGCAGTCTTGAGCGTGGAGAAAAACTGAGCTAGTTATTTTATATGAGCTACTTATGTATTATTATTTCCTGCAGCACTGAACGCTGCCGGGTTGGGTTTAGCCGATCCCAGAAGCACTGGTCCCAAGACCATCCCGGAACTAGTCATAAAGACCAATTAAATTTGTATCGAAAATAAAACTCGTCGAATACATTGATTCGCGTATTTAATATATCTATTCGTTAAGATGGTTAATGAATTGGAGCGAGGAATATAAATAAAAAGTTATTGTTCCACGCCTCAGCTTAAACATCCCTCACACTACATCTAAAAATTGAAAGCATTCTTTCTTTTTTGCTCACATTTTATTTCAATTTAAAAAAACAACACCCAATGAGCGAGAGACACAATAGATTGCAGAATATTTCCATGCAAAACCAATATACCTACAACCATACATAATTTGTGCTTCCTCGCATTAAATCGACCAATGGCCGAAAATCCAACACAACAGAAAAAAATCCTCAGAAATAAAATTCTGCCCACAAAAATCCCTCCCTCGAATTCACTAACCATCTTAACGAATATATTAAATGCACGAACCATTGCATTCAACGAAAATATAATAAGTGTTGTGAACAAATACTCGGTCTCGCTCTGGCTCTTGCTATGGTTCTCGCTCTCCTCGCACTTATAATGCAATTTTACTTTATTGTTTTTTAGTCTTTGTGGTAAAATTATTTAATAAATTTTTGCTTTGTGCACTTCTGTGCAAAAAAACCTTTCCATCGATATATAATTTATATACTTTCGGCTTTTGTAGACCGCGTAAATGGTACCCCAAAATTCGTGTTTGTCGTTTTATTATATTGATGATGATGATGATGATGATGATGATGATGATAGTTTTAGAGTTTTATTTAACAAAAATAATCTATAAAATAAATTTATAAAATTATTTAAAAAACTAAGACATCAGGGCAACAGGACCATAGATGTCATTTTTGTCGATTTATAAAATCATCTAGTTTTCAGTTTTTGATTAAGAATCAATAGGAGCAACGCAAATTGTTTGAAACAAAAATAATATACAATCTCAAAGTATTGGAAAATTTTACTTTAAACATTTTGTTTATGTTTTTTTTCCCAAATTTTGAGTTTGAAACTCTTTTTTTCAAAAACTGCATAGATTTCACTTGATTTAAAAACTGGCTTATAGAACAAAGTACTTATTGGCTTTAAAAAAATTTTAATACTTAATTGTAAGTATTACCGTTATTTTTTAATATTTTTTTCTATTTTTAGTACTTTTTTCATGAAATTGCCCCATCCGCCCAAATGGGGGGAGATAGACCCCTCTCCTATAATAAAAAGTGCTTGTATTAAAGTGTTCTACAAAAAACCGTTTTCAATTCTTGGCGACACAGTTATCATACTCTCCCCCGTAAATATTTTGATGGTGGAATTTTTTTCCAAAATTAAGTTTTTATAAAAACTTAAAGATGTGCTGTTTTGTGCTCAAAAAATAATACGACCGAAGAGATAAAAAAAATCGCAAATTTGCAGCTTTTAGGACCGAGCGCAATTAATGTTGCAAAGGAACTTAGCGTGAAATTAGTACCATCATTTTCGATTTTCAAAAAAAAACCCTTAATAATGAAACGCACAGCACAGCTAGCTTGGGATTGAAATACACACACACCAAAAAACAGCTGTGATCTCGATTCTTCAATTCGTCGACATAGGTGAATAAATCTGAGCACCCATTTAACGAGCCAGAAGAAGGCAACACAAAAAACGTCCTCTTTCTTAAGAGACTAAAAACGAACTCCTTTATTTTTCTTAAACTATTTCTACATTACAATTCTTATACCTAGTTACAAATACATACATATATATTTGCTTAACCTATCTTATCTTTAGTTTCCTATATCCTAAACTAACAATAAGGGTTGTAAAATGGATATTGACGATGCGGTGCGACGCATTCCTTGTTCATAACATAATTCTAACAGATGTACCATGTGAGACATAAAACCTGCGAGACCATTTACTATTATATGACAAAGTTCAACGCGACACAGCGTCGCCATCCACTTTGATCTTAAACTATTTATACAATACAATATTTCTACCGTTATAAAGGTATATCTATTCCAAATATATAAATATCTATAGATAACTAAACACTAGGTCTACATTCATATTTTGAATCCGATCCAGTTCGCAAAGCTGAATAGGATCGAGTAATCTTTTTTCGATCCGATCCAGGTCTACACAGAATCGTATCCTGTAAACGTAGTATTAACCTTCTTCTTGGAAGTAGAGTTATTCGATTGTCAGATTTTTTAGACATAATTTTAACATTGATTTGCCTTTAGGTATTTTCCCTCAACGGCTTTTTTTTTTCTTCATTTTTTTTAAAACTAAAACGCTGAAAGCTAAAGGAGTCTGATGATCGATCTGGCAGTTGTGAAATACAATAGCTATAACTCTAGACTATAAAAACATTGGTTGTAGCTGACCCAATCGTCGGCTGTTTCAATCAAAACATTCAATATTAATAATGATGTTGCACAAGTTTTGCAACGTAACAGGGAGTGTGCTATCATCGCACAAAAACTCCTTTCAAAAAATATTCAGATTGCAATTTCAAAAACCATTGAACCCTAAAGCCAAGATAGTATGACTATAGTCATTTGATTTAATTTCTTAACGGCTCTTTAACCATAAAAAGTAGTGTTGCTGAATAAAAAAATTAAATGGGTTCACCCTGTATAGGTATATCTAATTTCAGTATGTACATCTTTACACATTGACCATCATTTGGAATTGGTTTTCGTCCTTCATCATTCTTCATCATACAGAACAAAGTCAAAGCAAACGATAACACCGTGTACACCAGATGACACTAATTGACTGGCAATAATATTGAACTATGTGTATTGTGTACCAATGTACCTACCATGTACCTTTAATTCACGACACCATAATAATGTTGGAGTGATGTTATGCTCCAAAGCTATTTGTTGTGCCGTGCCCGTGTCAGCTTCGCTGTCGGCCAGTTTATCGCATCCGGAACGTTTTGTGTGTACCTACGTGGACTGTGAAGGCTTTTAGGAAACATCTTTTTCTTTGTTAGAAATGCTTAACTCACCCCCTTGCACTAATATTTAATGCGAGTTTGTCTGTACTCTGATTTTTCGTGTTATGTGGTTATATTATGTCAGTGATTCCTTTCCTGATATGTGTTAAGGTGCGGACTGAGAGTCAAAGGGCCTCCCGGGACTTTAACAAAAGGGCCACAGAATTGTAAAATGAGTAGTAGGAGTGAAAAAGAATAAGCTCCGAAAACGACGTAATTGAAACAAAAAATATTCTGCTGCGAAATTTGTATTATGTGTTCAAGTTAACAAAAAATGTAACTTATACATTAGGTAGGTCCAGTTTACTGTTATGATGTAAATTTTATAACTAATGTTTTCTACTTCTACCGAAAATAATCTTCGAAAATACTCACATACTTTTCTATTCTTTTTTTGTGGCCCTGAGATTTTGTGTGAAAGCTTTCCTTTAAATGAACTGAAAGTACTTTAAAAGCTTATAGAATATAAGTTTTACTAAGAGTGATTGGGGGCCTCCTTAGGTTAGCAATGGGGCTAGAATAACTCAATTATAATAAGTGATGGTCCCCATCAACTTAACTATAGTCTTCGCTAAAATAATCTTGGGATCCAACAGCTTTAAGGTAGAACTAGAATAGGCGGTTGCTGTCGGAAGCTAGTGTCAAAAGCGAACGAAAAGTTGCTTTCCAAAACGTCAAATTCATAAGTCACCCATAATGCACTTGAGTGGTTGGAAGTGATTTTTTTGATTTTTGAAGCTAGCTGTCAGTCCACGTACGAAAGAGCGGTCGGTGAGCGCTCTCACGTCCGACGGCGAAAGTTAACGAAAACTAAACGAAAAGTTCCAAATCGCAATTATGTGCGCGTTATATGAATTTCTTGTTTTCGCTCGGTTTCGTACGACCACGTACGTTGGCTTCCGCCTATTCTAGTTCTACCTTTATGCTTATTGTGTGGGCTTCCTGAGATTCTTTTGGGGCTACAAAAGCTGTATAATTACTGTAAGGCCCTTATAAATCCAATTTTATAACGAACAGATAGTACTGCAGAGACTTTCATACACTTTTTATTCTCCCAGGGGCCCACCGGGCAAAATTCCGGTTGCCCTGTATGTTTTTGCTCTTTGGCGTTGTGATTTTTTAATAAATATACAAAAAAAACAGAAGCACCAACAGAAGTTGCATTTCCAGAGCAGTATTTTTTAAGTCATAGGCCGAAAAAAATTAGATTTTTCAAAAATGAAAATTGAGGAAAAAATAAATATTAAAAAAAAAAAACCAATGGAAATATTTGCAAGTTTCAATCTTTTATTTTTTGTAATTTTTTTCGTCCTGTCATTTTTTTCCGAATCGAACACCTATGTTTCTTTTAATTTATTTATCTTCTTTATATTGACCTTATTTTCTTTTTATTCTTCCTTTCAAATTCTTTTCTTATTATTCTTAAAAGTTTACAATCGGGTTAGAGTTCTAATTTTGTATGTACGAGAATTTGGTTTCCAAAATTCTGCATTTCAAAATTCGGAAACCTACCTATCCAGAGCTAAACAGCTTATTCAACAGCAACTTAAAATTACCTATATATGTCCATTTTTTGGATATCTTATATTGAACTCATCAAATTAACCTCGATTTTGTCGCACTTCGATTTCGATCAATATTTGTCAGCTGAAATTTAATCTCAATCCAACACTGAAAAACTGCTTTTTAGTTACACAACACAAGGTGTTATGGAGTTTTATAAGGTTTTGAAATTTCAACACAAATGCTTTTCAAAGCTTTGAAAATGGATTCAAATCGGTGTGTTCATAATTTCTTACCTAATCCAAGGTCATTTAAATAGAAATATGATTTTTTGTGGGATTGAGATGCCCTGAAAAATAATTTTTAATTTTGTAACTAAAGTACCTACCTCATTTGGCTTTTGAAAACGTAGTATAAATTATAAATTATTAAATTATTCTTCAGCAAATTCAATTTCACCCGATTCGAATTGTTTTACTTTCATTTTATTTCAGACGTAGTAGTAGTAGTAAATTTTATTGAGATTTTGCTTTTTTTTACAGATTTCAGTCACTTAATTATAATTTAAACATTACATTTTCTTACGAATTAATTGAAAATTGCCCACTATAACGTCGAAACAAAAAAATCCCATTTTAACTCGACGAAGGTATTCAAAGCGTAGTTCAAACACACTTCAACTCTGAATAGAAACGAGAAATTTCTCAGTTATTTGTGTTCTGTTAGTTTACAATAACAAAATTGAGTCACAATGATTGTCAAATTTAAGTTATTATTAAAAAAAATTTAAGAAGCAATTTAAATACACCTATCAAAAAAATTGTCTTAAAATCCGCTGGGCCCCTAGGCAGTTGCCTTTTTTGCCTGAGGGTTAATCCGCCTCTGGTCTGTAGTAAGAAAACCGTTAATTAATTTTTCGCTGAAAACCTTTTGTACCTAAACTTAATGACATAATTTTTTTTTTAATTAAATATATTCGAAGTAGATATCTTTATTCATTTTTTAACGAATATACATATGAGCGTATATACTAACTTTCGTATAAACACACACATACACGCACACAGTAATTTCTCCAAAAAAAATGGATAAGCTGGTTCTATAGGGACCTCGAAACGTGGATAAATGTTGAAATTTTCGATACGGACAACTTAAACAAAAACTCCAATGAGAGGTTAATAATGCCCTATCGTATATGTACATAAATATAATTTAATTTACATTTTCTGTTATGTATATTCATATATCTCCAAATTATCATATCGTCGTCGTTCTATGAAAACTCCCTAGGTCCATTTCTTCGAAACTGCGATACCGCTTCTTAAATACGCCAATAGTTAATCAAATATTAAGAGTTAAGATTATGTAAGTCTCAACCTTAATGTTGTTTTGATTCTAAATTCAAAATAACTCAAAAACAAAAATGTTCGAGTGTTTGTCAGTAAAATATTCATAACTAATATGTTTCAAAAAAAACAAAATGGACTTAGGGAGTTTTTATAGAACGACCGACGTAACAGTTATAATTAAAAATGTATTTTTATGTTTCCACTAATCTCCTAAGCGGAAATGTTCATTGTCTCTTAATTAGTTGTATTTTACATAAATTTTTTAACGTTATACCTATATACACTTTCAAAATACAGTTATGTTAAATTGGGGTATTTCTGACCTTAAAGATACAAAACCCACTATAAATAACTTTGTAGTCTGTGCTTTGTACATTATATGAGTCAGGTTATAATAAAATATTGACTCAAATTGGGTTAAATATAAATTGGTAACTTATTATAAAGGGGGATGAAGCGGGTAGCTAATGCTTTGACGATTTCTCTGATATTCTATATATATACATTTTGCATTGGGAGCTTAAACACACACTGCCTGCCTCTGCTGCTAGCTGTCAGATATAGAAGATTTTGTTGCAACAGAGAAAAGTTTTAAAGCTTTAAATGGGCGAATAGCACTATAGCTCAGTGTTTCCATAGTTGAAGTTTATGTTGGGTTGGCTTTGGTAACCTGGGAGTGTATTGCTGTTGCCATTTCTGTTGACCCAATTTCATTGGGATTAGTTGATCTCCATATATTAGACAGAAGAACGAGCGGGTGTTGTTTCCAGATTTTGTTATCGTCGTTGTTTTGTCGAGCTTACCCGAATTGCATTTGATTAAAATTGAATTCTCTTTGGGGATGTGATGAACAGATTAGTTGGATGGCTTTGACTTTTAAGATAAAAGCCAACACGGAAAGTAGTCTCTTGGGTTAGGAATAAACCTGTACTGAGTATAGGTGTTTTAAAGTCAAAAGAAAAAGATTTAATTTGGTATTGGTCATAAAGGAGAGAAAAATCACAACTAAATGCAAAATATAATGTCAGTAGTTCATAAATATGTAAATAGGATTTTCAAAACTTTGATAGAAATAAAGAGAATATTTTAAGAATATACAATTATAAAAGAAAATGAAGAATTGTCTAAAAAGGATTTAAACTCATCTAAACTTAAATCCACCATCAAAATAAATAAAGATATCTCGGTACATCAGCCATTTAAGCCTTCAAACAAAAGTGGAAAAAGCGTAATATTTAGGTATAGGTATAGTGTAATGCAAGAAAATAAAAAAGTATGTATTATCAACTAATATTACAACAGTGGAAAAATCTCTTTTGAAAAAATTTAATAATATTTTAATAATAAAATTACTTATATTTTATATCTCTTCCTTCCGGAACAATACTGTAGTCAATATAATGTACATATTGGTTGCAGATCTCCATCTCCAAAAAATAAAGAGGTACCGTTAAAACGTAATCATGTTATTACTTATACCTTATTGAACAGACTTTCATGTCATGACAGTCTAAATATTGTGTCAATTGTATCGTCACCGATACTCTAACTCCAATATGGTCCGAAATAATTTGGAAATGAAATTTGTCTCTATATATGCGAACATGTTTTATTTTAAAGAGCAATTCTCGATCGCTCGATTGAGAAGTTTTTCACACACCGAGTACAAAACTCGCACAAAGAACAAGTTCAAAGTTGATATACCTATGTACAAAGGTATAAGAAGAATTTAAGAAGTTGTCAAGGCCACAAAAAATCATTTTCATAGAGGAGAAGAATATAAGAAAGAGAAAATAGAAATAAAAAAAGAGCCAATTAAAAAGGAAACAAGATAATAAGAAAAAAAAAGGAAATGAGTATGTAAGAAAATTAATGTTTTAAATGTAAACATAAAAAAATAAACCAAATGATAAATTCAAATAAAAAATATATATAGGATATTAGATAAATTCTATGATATTTTATCTTAATTAGGACATTAATTATTTTTTTCATTACTGCGTATGATGTCATCTAAATCGCTCGGCGAATTCACAATATTTTGCGACTCCCATTGGATGGTTGAACACAAACTTTACCTTGGATGGAATAAATTTAACCAATTTCACTCCCTCTTAGTCGCAGAGGCTTTTGGAAAAATAAACAGTATGATCAAGATCGACCTCGTTCGCAGATATCTCATCAGCAACAATGTCATGCAGGAACAAACAACGCTTGGCTTTTTTGTATAGGGTAGTACCCGGGTACTCGGGTACCCGGGTATCATCAGCCCTAATTTTGTTATCATATTTTGCAGTTAGTTTCTTATGTAAATTATTTACTAATTGTCGTCAATTAATTTACTCAATTTTTTCTGTACATTTGACAAGATTTGCCAAATCAGAAAGTTACAATTCTACATCTTCATTGCACGATTGGCTTCTAGTGCTCACATTCATTTTTATGAAGAAGGTATAAGACTTATGAAATAAATTAATTGCTTAACTAATAAATTTAAACAAAAAACAGCAATTTTAAAATTGTTTGTGACCAGATAATTATTATTTTGTGTTTTAAATAAAATTATTTCGAGAAAAGTGGGGAGCGACAAAAAAGCGCGTGCTACTCACAGTTTGGCATTTGCAAGATACATAATTAATATTGTGAATAAAAAAGATTGTGTGTGCCCGGACTCAGGGTTAAGATGTATAAACATCAATGTTCCTCCAAGTGCCGTAGTTTTTTTTTTTGAACGTACCCAAAGTAATATGTGACACCTAACGTATTACACGTAAGGCGCCACGTTTCTAGTGTACCCTACTGCCGGCTAAGGTATTGTGCTTTGTGAATAAAAAAAAAGCTAAAGCTTTTGAATTTTAAAGTAAAAGCAAGGTTTTTGGTGAATAAAAAAAATTTAGGCTAGCTATATAGTTATAGAGGTTTTCTTTTTTTACAGTCTAAGCTTCAATTAGTGTGAGTAAAAATAGCTTAAACTAGAATATTATTGGAAAATCTACAAAAATATCAAGAATATTTCACCCAGTCTAGAAAGCTTTGACTAGGTCTTATTTTAAGTATTCTCTTTAGTTATGCTGCGAATTTTGTCAAGTTTATACGCGTTAGAGCATTGGCGAGGCGTGCATTAAAAATGCAGTCGTGCACTTCATTTATTTAATTTTTTTTATGTTTACAATTAAGAGGTACATATGTTGGTATTATACATGTATTCTCATTCAAATCTTTTTTATTACTTCAAAAATATTTTTAAAACATTTTCATGAAAAGAATCTTCTAACTTTTTCTGTCGCAAATTTTTTTTTAATGGTAATCATTGAAAGTCCTGTTACTTCTCTCACAAAGTTTAAATATATCTGGAAAAACTGACCCGACATCATCATTTCGAAATTTTTCAAAAAAATTCTTAACGTTTAATTTAATTTAATTGTTGTTTAAATAACAATTAATTCATATAAGTCACTTGAAGTTTCATGAAAAATTATTGACTTCCATAGTTTTTCAATTATACAATCGCATACGTAAGAACTTTTTCACTATTTGATGTCATTTTTTTAAATACATTTTACGCAAATTATAAAATCATTACTTACAAAAGTTCCAAAATTTAATCTTAAGTTTAAACAAAAATCGTTTTCTTACCTTCATAAAAAAAACTCAATTCATTGCCAAAACTCGCATTTCGTTCATAATCTTCCATGCACGAAATACGAATAGAACAATGTCAACATACAACAACTATCCTATCTAAATTTATCACATTATAGAGCTTCCTTGGTTGAAACATGTGAATAAACAAAAGAAACCTTAAATTTCGAAGCTAAAGCTAGAGTTTTCTTCCTCCAAGTCGAACGAAACACATTTCAACTCGATTTCGTTTTACAGATTGAAATTCTGTGTTGACTGGCACTGTGTGAAGTTGTGAAGCTGTTAGTTAAACGAAAAAAGGAAAGATTTAAACAAAAAGAGAACTTATCTTTTCCGTCCATTTTTCTCGGTCAGAAAAATCGCAAGATTTTTAAAAAAGGGTGAAAATAGACACTTTTTAACCCTAGTTTACGGATTGGGGTTCGTGCGAACCCCAACGCATGTTTAAATGGTTATAACTTTTTTCTAAATCGTTTTTTCGACCTGGGATGAAAACTCAGTGAACGAAATTCATTTTTGTTTACGTTTTCTGTCTTTTTTCCATAAAAGCGGTTTTATATAATTTTCTGGAATTTTTTTCTGAAAAAAAGTCACAAACCAAACTTGGGGTTCATGCGAACCCCAAGACTTAAAATGGAAAAAAAAAAAAATATTTTAACCAAACATCAAGGTCTAACATTGCTCTCAATGCAATTGCTCTTTCTTCTTCATCACCTCTATTATAATTTCTCAATAATCTATCTAAATTAGACACTGAAATATACAAACAATATATAAGTTTTACAATTATTTATAATACAAAATTTTATAACTTACTTTTTGGTAACTTAAAATTTTGTTTCACTATTTTCAACAATTTTTATTATATTTTGGCAAAACCAAACACGTGTTATCATAAAAAGACACCGCAACTGTCACCTTAATCAATAACAGAAAGAGACAATGCATCAAATTGTTGATAATGAACAATTAGAGATGGGTTCGCGCGAACCCCAAGTTTGGTTATTGCATTATTTTGCGTGCCGTAAACTAGGGTTAAAAGGTCGTATCATGGTGGCATGAGGTGAAAAAAGGGATCAAAATGCGACTAAAATCACATAGTGGCAACACTAGTATGTAGAAATACTTAGGCACTTTTTATCTTGATAGGTATCATCCACGCCCGTAGCTAGAGGGTGCCAACTAACGCTGAGTGTCCAAATGGCTATAACGATTTGGATAAAAATTTGTATTGAGATAATATTTAACTTTCGATATGTAGGAGTTGTTGGGGGTCATAACTAATATTTTATACTTTAATTTTATTCAACACGTTAAATACTAACGCAACAATATTAAATTATAACATATGTACATTATAAATACTTTAATCTATTCTATAAATTTAATTGTAATGGATGAAGAACATATTCTTAAAATTGTGTGATTTTACGTTATCATTATTTGAATGAATTAGAAAATAGTTGAATGAATTAGAAAATAGTTTTTATTGAAGACATTTATCAAGATATTGAGAGGATTATTGCCGCCGTAGTTAGATCTACTAAAAATGTTACAAAGAGGCAATTGCCTTCTTAAGCGAGAACGACTAACACTAAAACTCAATCTACAAAGAACCGATGGAGCTGTAACTGTTCCATTAACAATCCCCACAATAAAACAGAATTGCAAGTACTCTCGATGACTTAAAAGAGATGGAAGATTTATTAGTTGAAGTCTATGTCTATATGGTGGCAAATCAATCCTATTAGACCAGGGAAGAAAACGTAAACAAAATCTCATAAATCTTCTTTGAACACACTCTATTCTGTTGACTTGGCACTAATTTTCAGGGAGATCTCTATTTTCCATGAAAGTATAACAAAAAGTTCAAGGTCAAACTTTTGTGTTTGTTAGAGTGAATTGGTAATCTCCAGTTTTAAGGCATTGCATGTTGAAAATATACATATATTGTACATACATATGATTTTCAGGTTTAGTTCTATTGAATAAGAAAACAATAAAATCAGCGAAGGTCGTTCTGTTCTTTAATTTAACAAAGCATTTGGGTGGCCTTTTTAAGTGCATCAAATTGTGATTGAATTGCTTGCAAACCAATGACATGCTGGTTTCCATCTTCCAGAGTTATTTCGGCTTCTTCTATACTGCTTGTATTAGGTTCGTGTGAACACAAATTTCAAGGATATGTCGGAGAACTGCAAAAAAGTGGATTTCGTCATACCTTCAATCAATCAAACAATAAATTTTTTTGGTACCTACTTATTTATATTTACTCATCATATCCTCGCGACTGTCGCGCCGGGAAGAATAACGACAGAACCCAACTAATTTTATTTTTCAACAAAAATCGGAAAAAGATTAAATTCATATAAATTCTTTGAAGTTGAAACTTTCTTAGGCGTCAAGCTGAGCTTCGTTTGTTACTGTTTTTACTAAACGCATGCCTTCTACTTGTTTTATATTATGTTTAGCGTGAAGCTACAGCCGAACAAAAAGGTATTTTTATAAACGAACACTACTGATATGATCGTTATATCGTTTCTCAATCCTTCGTTTTGTTTGACCGATATGTATTCCTGCTCATAAATACCGCACTGAATCTCATAAATACCAGACTTTTTTAAACTGGGAGTTTTATCTTTTGTTGCACAAATTAAATTACATTTATTGTTGTTTTTATAAACAATGTTAAATTCAAATTTATATTTCGATTATAAAAATATATTTTCATATATTGAAGAAGAGCCTGATAATACTTATCAGCCGATAGTTTTTCTAGATAAAATTGCATCGAGAATTGAAAACTTCAAACTTAAAAACCTATTTTCAATTTGATAGAAGGATCTGCTTGGGTGAAAGAAATGCACATCAAACTTAAGAGAAAGAAACTTTCGAGTAAAGATCATAGAGCAGCGTTACCACTCCCGGAAAAAAAGTCGAAGTAGATTTCAAGAAAAAAGTGAAGTAGATTGAGAAAAATCGAAGTAGATTTCAAAATGAACTTTTTTATATAAATTTAATCTAATTAAACGAAAAATAACTAAAAACAAAAAATGACTTTCAGACTTCATATAAACATAGGTTGTTTATATACATATAACACTTATTAAATTTTATAGGCAAAAAGCATACCTACGTTATTTTTAACTTAATTGTCATTTTAACTTACATTGTATGTTTTTTCAAAAAAAAAAATAAGAAAAATAAATAAAAAGGATGGAAAAGCCCCAGGTGAAGATGGAGTCGCATATGAATTTTTTAAGAACGCCACCCCCAGTTTTTTCGCCCAGCTCAAAATATTATTCAACAAAGTATTTCAAAATGAGGACATCCCAAGTTCATTTAAGAGATCAGTTATCTTTCCAATTCACAAAAAAGGAGCTTTGGACCAAGTCGAAAATTATCGAGGAATTTCATTTATGAATACTCTGGCGAAATTATTTTGTGGAATCCTTGCCAATAGATTGGAATCGTGGGTTGACGCCAACAATATCCTCACTGAATTTCAAGCTGGTTTTAGGAAGAATTATTCAACTATTGATCACATTTTTTCACTCACTTCAATTGTCAAAGCTTTTCAAGCTAGGAACAAGAAGGTTTATGCATTTTTCGTAGACTTCAAATCAGCCTTTGACTTGGTGATTAGGAACGCTCTCTTTTATAAGCTCTCGCGTTTGGGCATATCTAATAAATACATTCACGTCTTAAAAGAAATGTATTTCAACTCACAAGCAGCTGTCTGGGATGGATCCCATTACTCAAAATGGTTAGCAACAGATAATGGTGTTAAACAAGGGTGTCTACTCAGTGCACTCTTGTTCTCAGTATTCATCAATGACATAGTAGCTTACCTTCCTGGAGGAATTCGGATTGCTGGTATGTCAATCAATGTGCTACTATATGCCGATGATTTGGTGTTACTAGCAGAATCGCCCGATGTTCTTCAACTAATGATTAACCGTCTTTCGGATTATTGCTGTAAATGGGAACTTCTTATTAACACCAACAAATCCAAAGTCATGTTATTCTCAAGATCTGCCAGAAGTCAAAGCCGATATAATTGGTCCTTTAACGGTACAAATCTAGAAATAGTTACGGAATACAATTACTTAGGAGTGAAACTTAACCCTAAACTTGACTTTAATGAACACTTAGTGGCAAAAACAAATTCTTGTCAAAGTATGTTGAATCTATCGTGGAGTAATGTGTTCTCTAACAAACGGATCCCAATTTCCGCAAAATATAAGATTTTTGACACTGTTGTCAAGACTACTCTTTGCTATGCTGCTCAAGTATGGGGTATAGACGAGTACGAAGCGATTGAAAAATTCCACAGGAATTTCTTAAAAAAACTTTTTAATTTCCCTTTACAAACCCCAAGCTATGCACTTTACATCGAAACGGGACTTCTCAAACTTTACACCGGTACCTTGAAGTCTCAGGCGGATTTTATTTTGAAACTTCTTCGTCACCCAGATCAACGGCTGTCTAAAAAATTGCTGCTCTACGAAGTAAGAAATGAGGATTGGTGGATGGCGAAATGGAAAAATATGGCAAGCAGTTTCGATGAGGCGGTTTCGATGGATGCGAGTAATTTAACAGATTTAAGGGAGCAGTTGTATCGTATTATTGGGAAACATGAACACTTTGTGCGTGATGCCTTTAAAACCAGCGCCCGTAATTCTTTAAGTAGAATATTGTACTCCCAACTCAATATATGTTTACAAGGATCAAATTACTTCCAAGACTCCTTAAGTTATAAGGAAATTTCAATAATATTTAAAGTAAGATGCGAAATATTAGGACTTAACGGAACACCTTACAATGGAAGTTTTAACCAATTCTGCGGCCTATGTAACCTTAAGTCCAAAGAAGACTGTTTTCATTTCATGAGCATATGTCCCATTTTTGCATCACAGCGATGTTCATACTTTGGAAAAAGAACCCTATCAATGGAGGAAACAATAAAGCTGTTGAACGGACCTGATTGGAAACCTCTCGCCTCATTCTTGAAAGATATTTACAAGTATAGAATGTTAATTATCACAGAATTTGAATAGTTACATTTATTTATTATTTTATAAAGAAAAGATACATTTATATATAAATTTGCTAACCGAGCTGACGGCAATGCCATAGCTTTAAATTCTATAAATTGTTAACTTGTATCTAAGGAACAAATCAATAAAATGAATTAATTACTTACTTACTTACTTAAAAAATATTTCAGTCTTTGAAAACACACAAACAAAAAAAAACTTATATTTTTGAAAATAAGCCAACACATTTTTCGGTGGGTCAAATATTGTTTTTTTTTTGAAGCATTTTCTTGTTTAATGTGCTCTTTGCAGAGCATAATGCTTTCCACATCCACAGTTCCGCAGAGTTCTTGGTGGTTTCGATTAATTGGATAAAGTTCATTTCATAGAACTTGCGATCTGCTGCGGCGGAACGGAGAAAAGAGGTACGTTTGCTCTTTTTTCTGGAAAATTGAAGTACGTTGAAGCAGAGATTTTTAAAATGAAGTAGATTTCCATATTTTGGTGATGGTGCGAAGTAGGAAGTAGATTTTAAATTTTTTCGAAAAAAAGAAGTATAGATCTACTTCAATTGAAGTAAAGTGGTACCATTGTCATAGAGTACCTACTACCTATATTATCTAGAGGACCTACTCGTACCCCCTTGCCTAAAACGCCCGCAAATTTTGTCTCTTAAATTCCCTGTCCGTGAATACGTGTGAATTGTTGATACAATGACAAATGTAGCTCAAAAAGATGAAAAATTGAAAAACACCCGATTTGCTTTCTTTTAAATGCTTATATCTTTAGATCGAATGTTCAAGCCAGAATGACAGGCTTGTACCAGCTACAAAAAAATATTCACAACCCTTCAAAATTTCATACTAAAAATGCAAAATCCATAGCAGTGCCATTGTGTTGGTGCGGTTCCATTTAAAATGCATTGGGCAACTAACACATGCTCAACTTTGTGGAGGAAATCTCTCAGTGCAGCTTTTAGGGTGAAATATAAAAAGCCCTGAAGTGGGTTCTCTAGATAATATATTTACTCTATGGTAAAAATTATGATCTATAAAATGATATTTTTCTTTAATAAAACAAGAAAAATGTAAATACAATTTAAAACACAATAATTCTCACATTGAGATGAGTTGGATTGAATATCTTCTTGCCAACTCCAACAAAAACACGCGACCCGTTAGTCTACTTTTTTATATTGTGTTATGGAAAAAAATTATGTTCAAATATGTTGTTCACCTAAAAAAATATTATGCTTTTTGCACAAACAACGTGCTCTTGAGAACGCCATTATATTACTACTTACAAGCATAAGCACTCATTTCCTCATTATGATTGAGAGGACACCAAAGACGATGACACGAGAACAAACAACACAACGCAACACAACACAAACACCATACTCTACAGACTTAACTTCCATCAGCATAACAAAACTAAAAGCTAAAGAAATAAAAGATAAAAATGGTAAAAATGTTCAAGTGTATTATTCCTCGTCGTAAAATTAGTGGGTGTTGGTTCGCTTATTTAAGGATATCGTTCTAGCATTCTAGTGTGTTAATTTGTAAATGGATAGCCTTGTTATCAGAATATATTTTTACAAGCGAGAAAGTGGGTGTTTGTTTTAATTACTTTACTTTGTGTCTGCCTAACAAGGACGAGCGGAATTTTGTGGAGTGTGAAAGATGAGTTTGCATCAAATAATTAAACCGGTTAGAATTTTTGTGTTGTGTTGACTGATAGCCAACAGGCGCACTCTATTGTAAACCGTTCCTCTATTTTAATTTATTCTATCTACGAAGGGTTTGCTTTAAAATAATTGATATAACTTACTCTCTTGAATCAGCCCAGCCAGCGCATATAGAGGTCTATATTTTTACAAAAAAAGAAAATTTTATTTACACAGCTATTGAGTATTGTGAATAAAAAGAAGTAAAAATATTTTTGAAGGAAACTAAAACTAACTAGTCATAACTCATACTAAGTAGCTTCTGAAAGTTTTTATCTGCTCTATAGGGCAGGTATTGGTTGGTACAGCGTTGCCAGACTTTTGACAAGTCGATTCCCTTTTTTTTCACCCAAAACATTTTTTTTTCCCTTTTTTGCTTTTAGTATTTCCCGTTTTTTAACATTGAAAATGTTTATAGGGTCGTTTTGAGAAAAATATGGTGTTACCAAAATGATTAAATGAACAAATGAATATAAATATAACAAATGAACGAAATGAACTCTAGCGTATAGGGGGCTCAGGATCGAATTTTTGGTTGGTGTTACCAAAGAAATGCCAAAATGAACCTAAAGACACAATCGATGAATCGTACCTACACGTTGATCGTCGCCAACCGACGAGCTTCAGTGGAGGATAGTTGAATTTGTATGAAATCTTAAAATCACTCGATTTGAGCGCACTTAGAAGCCTTTTACTCAGGTTATAATTATCAGATGCTTAATATTAAGATAGATAATTAAAGATAAAATGAAAATTTTTGCAAAAGCTTTCAAAATTTCATACTAGGTGTGTTTTATTCATTGCTGCATAGCCAGCGCAGCAAAATTTCCCTTGGCAAACAAAAACAATTTGATTGCTGGCGAAAAAGAAGTCAGTAAAAATAAAGATGGCTGTGCTGGCGATAGAGCTTTCAATTATTGAAATGAACGTATGAGTGAGCTTTCGTTTTATTCAGACTTGTGCTGCGCTGGCTATGCAGCAATGAATAAAACACACCTACTAAAAACGTGAAAGATTAGCTTTTGAGAACTAATTTCATCACGGCAAATGACGTGAGGAACAAGAAAACAAAAAGAAAAAGAAAAAAACGTACCCACAAAGAATATACATTGCTGTAGCCTGTAAGGGTGTGGGCAAGACGTTGGTTGGAGTGGAATGTGTGCAATAAAAAACCACCACTGCACTGTGGCTGGTGGC
Organism: Epistrophe grossulariae; assembly: GCA_929447395.1. Classification (NCBI taxonomy): domain Eukaryota; kingdom Metazoa; phylum Arthropoda; class Insecta; order Diptera; family Syrphidae; genus Epistrophe; species Epistrophe grossulariae. Next base: position 28,086,966 of record OV839567.1, read on the forward strand.
AAACAAAATTGGCTTCGCATCGGGAACAAAAATGATATACATACATAGCTACATTATTAAGTAGGTTATAATAGGTATGTCTGTAAAATGTTATGTTGATTGAATTGATGTAGGTATTTTGCAAATATTATTCGTAATGGTACGGATAGGTTGGTTTGGTTGGCTTATAACTTCTGTTCTAACAATCGGATATTTAAAATAAAGGTCTTAAAATGAATGTAAAATATCGAACTAATTCATTCAGTTAAAAAATAATTGAAATAACATAAAAGTGTAGGTGAAAAACGTTTAGGTTTAATTCATCAAAATAAATAATTGCAAAAATTGAAAAATTGAATAACAAAATTGGCTTCGCCAACAAAATTCATATACCTACGTATCTTAGGTACATACATTATGTATGTAGGTAGGTAGAAATGGCGATCACGAGCAACCTAGCTCGTTGACCCAATTAGCGCTAGAGTGCGCCGTTTTGTTACCATAACTCGTTGGACATGTGGATGTAAATGGTTTGGAATGTCTCAGAATGGCTCAGAGACTTAAGATGTTTGACCCCTTAGTATGACATTATGTATGTACATTTATATAAAAGGATTGATTTAGTTATTCTGCGGTTGCCTTTTTACTTCTGTACTAATAATCGGATCTTAAAGATTAAGATTTTGAAATAAGTTAAATAATAGGCTTCAAAATTTTGTGTGACAAAACTTGACTTCATTCTTAATCAATTCGATTGTTGAACCTAAAATATGCACAGAGACCTATACTTGAACCTCTATGATTATAACTTATAACTTTAGTTCTATAAGGGCCAGATGTTGAAGGTTAAAGTATTTAAATTAAGGTTAACTAGGCTAGAGGTAGGATTAACCTAGCGAAGCAACTTAAATATACCTAATACCTAATCGAAAAGGGTTGATTTGGTATCTTCTGTTCTAATTATCGGATCTTTGAGGTTAATGTCTTAGAATTAAGGTAAAATCTCAGGCTACAAATTTATGTGACAAAACAACATCTAAACCAATGCGTTTTTTGAACTTGACCAACGTCTAAACCAATGCGACTTTTGAACTTGACCTACGTCTAAGCAAAAGTGATTTTTTAACTTGAACTAGGTATACGTCTAAACCAAATCGATTTTTGAGCTTGACCAACGTCTAAGCCAATGCGATTTTTGAACTTGACTTACGTCTAAGCTAATGCGATTTTTGAACTTGACCTACGTCCAAACCAATGCGATTTTTGAACCTAAAATATGCAAAGATACCTACTTGTGAATCTCTTTAATAAACTTACAACATTAGTTCTAAGGGCCAGTTGTTGAAGGTTAAGGTGTTTAAATTAACATTAATCAGCCTAGAGGTAGGATTAACTTAGCGAAGCAACTTAAATGTAGTAATCGAAAAGGGTTGACTTGGTAAGCTTTTATTTTTTGTTCTAATTATCGGATCTTTGAGGTTAAGGTCTTAAAATTAAGGTAAAATCTAAGGCTATAAATTTATGTCACAAAACTTTACCTAAGTCTAAGCCAATGCGATTTTTGAACTTGACATACGTCTAAGCCAATGTGATTTTGTAACTTAAACTATACGTCTAAACCAATTCGATTTTTGAGCTTGACCAACGTCTAAGCCAATGCGATTTTGGGACTTGACCTACGTCTAAGCCAATGCGATTTTTGAACTTGACCAACGTCTTAACCAATGCGATTTTTAAACTTGACCTATGTCCAAACCAATGTTATTTTTGAGCCTGAAATATGCAAAGGTACATACTTGCGTTTCTCTTTAATAAACTTACAACATTAGTTCTAAGTTGTTGAAGGTTAAGGTATTTAAGTTAACGTTAATCAGTCTAGAGGTAGGATGATTAACTTACCTAAGCAACTTAAATATAAATATCGAAAAGGATTTATTTGGTAAGCTTCTAATTCTAGTTCTAATTATCGGATCTTTGAGGTTAAGGTCTTAGAATTCAAGTAAAATCTCAGGCTATAAATTTATGTTACAAAACTTTACCTACGTCTAAGCCAATGCGGTTAGAATATTCATAGGTACCTACTGCAATATAATTGAACTTCTTTAATAAACTTATATAGATTTAGTTCTAATGTTCAGATGTTCAAGGTTAAAGGTAGAACTATAATAGTCGGATGCCGACCTAAGTGGTCGTACGAAACGAAACGAATACAAAGAATTCATATGACGTGCCCATAATTGAGTTTTGCTTGTTTCGACCAATTTTTTACTTTTGCTTTCGGAAGTGAAGAGCGCTCACCGAACGCTCCATGCGTAAGTGAACTGAGAGAATTTTTTTCCAACATCTTCCGATTATTACAGCTCTACCTTAAGGTCCTCAAATAAAAAAAAAAAAAAACCATTCAATTTGGTTGTCAACTCAGCTGTCAACTTAATTGGTGCTTTGCTTTTCATATACTCAGATAAAAGAATAACTGCTTAACTGTCAAAACCATTAATATTGTCTTAAGAAATTACACGACTCGAGTTTATTAAATTTATTAAAAGATGAGTTCAAAATGCAAAATATTATAGAATACCTAAAAACAATTAGGTAAATCAGGTTTGCATTGAGTTTGAGCTACACATCAAATTATTTATAAATTTGGTCTCGCGTTAAAAAGGGTTCACTTTGATAGTAAATCAAATAACTTGCCTATATATAAATACATAGTTCAATAAGTTGAGAGACTTGTAAATCAATTTGAGCAAATTTGAGCAAATATTTGAATTTCTTCAACATCAACGCCGTGATTAAATAAACTGAACTGAACAACATTAATTTAACCGCCAACTGGGATTCAACATTAAAAATATCCACATACCTATTGTAATTTCAGACTGAAGAATGGTTTCTTAGACATCTTTAGAAGTTTTGGTGCAACTATAGGATACAAATTAGAAATCACCAAGATTATTCATGTTTTTATTTTATCGAGCTAACACAAGTCATTTTCAATGTCCCCATAGTTACTCTATGAGTGAAATCTGTAAATTTTTTCCTTTTTTTCCGCGAAAAAAAAAACAATTTTTTAAAACGCAATAGGTACATGTTTTTATTTCGAAAAAAATAAATACAAATATTTTTAAATGCTAGGTTTATCACATCCATATTAATTTATTTCATAAGACTAGCTTCCAGTGGCGTGGCGTCCATATAACCCGATTCCTACCGGTTTACCTATTAAATTTTCTACTAAACAACGATGTTTACTAAAAAACAAACAACCTTGCCATACAACAATGTTTATTAAATAAAGAGCAACATAGAACCCACGGAGAATACTTAATATTATCTACTCATTAAATCCTACACAAGTTGCACACTCCAGCAACTCAATTGAACTATTTTCAAGCACTCACGGAAACACACAAGCAGCGCTGCCACCCTATTGATGATTGAGCGCAGTATATATCAGAAAAAAGCGCAGTAGATTGCAATATATCGCAGTAGATCTTGCAATATACAAAAACAAAAATTGTAGCGTGATAGTAGGTCGGTAGAGCAAAAAAATCGTGATGGCTTCTTCAAATAAAAGTATAAACACCGTGAAAAAACAAAATTTATTAAATCTATAGGTAGGTACAATTTTCAAACTTTTACTTCTTCCTTGGTGTAATAATTGTTATGACCTGTTCCCTTCAGCATTTACAGCCGACTTCTGTCCGCTTAACAGCAAAGGAAAAAGGCGTAACAATAAAAACACCAAGGAAGAAGTAAAAGTTTGAAAATTGTACCTACCTATAGATTTAATAAATTTTGTTTAAATAAAAGTTAATTTAAATAATATATTCACGGTGTTTATAGTTTTATTTAAAGAAGCCATCACGATTTTTTTGTTCTACCGACCTACCATAACTCATTCATGAATTTAACAATTACTTCAAAAACGAACTCCGATGAAAAAAAAAAAACAAATTTCTTAAACTTAATTGACAAAAAAATCATATTTCATTCGGAAAATTCATATATACATACATAATAAATATTTTGGCCTTACTTTCTTTTGTATTCGCCATTAACGAATTAATTAATTTAATTAATGAAATTCATTGAAAAACTTAATAATACCTGTGGGCTTAATGAAATTCGTTGAAAAACTTAATAATACCTGTGGACTATTGCACCAACTTACAAAGTTGTGATTACGCATGCATTTTTTAACAAATTTGTAAAAAAAAACGATATTTTGTCTTTTGTAATTTTTTTTCATAAACAAATTTGTACTTGTGAATTACAAGTCACAAATTTATTGACATAGATCTTTTCGTTGCACAAACAAAAATTTGTGATTGTTAATTACAAGGACAAATTTGTGAAAATTGTGCTTTTTTGTAGGTTTCTGCTGCACTATGATAAAAACGATCACAAATTAGTTTCAGTTTGTAAAACAGGTTAAAGATTGTTTGTAAATTCTTCTACAAGTTCTATTTTCTCATAAATAATAAAATAAAACGTTTTTACGTAAACGATAAAATTACCTCTTAAGTTTTTCGACTTGAAATGACCTTAGGAACTCATGGTTTTCTTCTGTGGCAGTGATTTCGGGACACCCTGTATTTATGTAAAAGTTTTACGCTATTTAATATATTTTGGGATGACAATACCTATCTCTACGATAATCTTCCATTCAATTACTTTTTTCTCATGGGTCAAAACATCAGAAAATTTTCCAAATAAAATTTCGTTTCTATCCCTGCAAACAAAATTTCTGGGTTCCTACTATACCTATTCATAACGATGTCTGCTCAACAATTATCAACAAAATTCTGAATAAAATTTGTAGCTTACAATATGTAAGCAAATTGTAAACTGGTGAAATATAGGCCACTCGTGAATGGATGCGTTTAGAGCTGACTTTGGATAACTATCAAAATTCTTAAAAGAGGAGTAGATTCGTTTTGCTGCGCAGTAGATTTTCTTTTGGGTCTAAGCGCAGTAGATCTACTGCTTAAGGAGTAGGGTGGCAGCACTGCACACAAGTCAATATTATTAGTATGTATTCGTAAACTGTCTACACTCTACACTCCACAGTCCACACTCTCTGTGCATTAGCCAAAGCCAAGGCAAGACAACCCGAAATATATCGGGTTATAAAATTTCTCGCTTATAGAACAAATTTGTTTCCTTTCTCTTTCTTTACTTATGATTTTCTGAGTTTGGGTCGACTCTGTTCAACCCCCGCTTTCTTATACAAAATAATAACACGCTTTTCTTCGACTTATTTGGTGAATATTGTGTGTATCTTATCTTCAATCGCTGTGCTGTGGTGAATTGATTGAGGTCAGTTCTACAGCTCTCTGTTTCACTTAATGATTCTCTGCGTTTGTCTGTCTCTGCTCAAAGTTTGGTTTCGTATGCAAAAAATAACACGATCTTTTTCGAGTTATTTGGTGAATTCTGTGTGTATCTCGTAGCAGCGGCTGTTATAGAACAACAGTGGCTGTTAAAGAACAGCAGTGGCTGTTAAAGAACAGCAATCTTGCATTATTTGAGCTGCTCAGTTTTGTTGCTGTTTGCAAAATTCAGTAGGCAAGGCTTTAGAGTTTTATTAAATAAAGGTTATCCGTTATTTAAGTAAAACTGTTCACACGTTTCACAGTTGGTTTTGTTGTTTTACTTTTTGGCATTTTTTGCTATTTTTTATTGTTGATAGCATGAATGTTATACATTTTTTAACTTTGTTGCACAATAATTCATAGAAAATTTAAATTCGTAGAAGCTCCCTATTTTTTCTTCATAGGTAGCATTAATTTAAATTTCCCTAATGTATTGTTTTCTTGAGGTCACTTTCATTATGCTTTAAGATTATTGTAAATTTAAAAATCAATGATTGGAAGTAAATATCTATAAAATGCGGAATTGAATTGTTTCGATTGTTTGTTGTGGAAAGCAGAACTGCAATACATTGTCGAATTTTGGCTACATTCATACATATTAGGTAATATGTTTAAGAATTTACTTTTGCAGGTATGTATAATTAATCTTTTAATTATTACAACGACTTACCATTTGAAATTGTTCACGCCACGTCACTACTAGCTTCGATAATTTGTATCACAAATTTATGTTCATTTAATCTGGGACTATTTCATCTTTTTACATACTACTTGTATGTAAACGCAAACATTCTTTATCTATTTCTATTTCCAAACATTTTCGATCTTTCATTAACGAATTAGTATGGAGAATTCCGCAAAGTGTCCTGTTTTCTAACTTATTTCTTAACTTAGTTTTGTTCAAGTTTATTGCTGAAAAAGCCCTCTCAGCGCTTGCTCCACTGTGTGGAAGACAAAAAATATATGAAACCAATTTTTCCATATTTTGGAATCTACCCTCATCAAACTTCATAAGTAAGATATCCTTCCAAAATTCTTGAATGTTATCGGTCGGTGTAGCTGATATGTCAAAGTTTCTTAGTGACCTATATTCCATATCTAGATCACTATAAGTTCAGATTGAGTAAATAAATGGGGAAAACGTCTACAAAGCGGAATTAGCGAAGAAATACTCTTATTTTTTAAAGTTACTGGATTAATAAATTCGAGGAGCTTAAAGACTTGCCCGTCATCAGAAAAATTGAATCGCTTTAAAATGTCTTCACAAGCTATTAATAAAAAATTCCTGCAGTTTTTTTTAAACAAATTCATTTCAAACTCACTGATTTCAGATCGTTTTGATATGAGCATCTCATTTAAAAATGGGCCTAGGTAAAGATCTTCAATCGGTAAAAAATTACTTTCATCATTCAAATTAAAAGAAGTTTTAATAAGAAGGTATTAAAACGTGAAAGTTTTTGGGCTGACTGTTTTCCCCGTTTCTGGGTTGGTTTTCCCTTTTTCCCTTTAGGGTCGAAAAATCCCAAAAAACGTGAAAAATCCCTCATTCTGGCATCCCTGGGTTGGTAGTACAAAAAAAACGGTTTTGATATTTTAAAAATGATTCACAAAAGCGCTCTAATGATTTTTATTAATCTTAATATAATCACATAATGTAATTTTTTTTTTTAACTATATGCCTGTAAGACCTAACCTGAATTGCACGGCACTAGTTAGAAGGAATAGAAGAATAGGTAAGAATTTTTGTCACAGTGGACTGAGAAATTAGGTGTTAATTTATCTTATTATATCCAACGGGTGGGGTGCAGTTGAAACTGAGGGAATAAATAAAAGAATGCTGCCTAGATCACTACATCCACTGCGCTATTGCCACCCGCAGTTTTGATTGTTGTATTCTTTATTGTAGTTGTTATTTTGGGTTATTCCCTAATTTTTAATAAACTATATTAGGTACGCCAATAAACTTTGCCATATTCAAAAGAATTCTAAAAATAAGATGTAAAATACATCATGTAAATTTTTTGAAATCAGAACAAACTGTATAAAAAAATATATTCGTCATAAGTCACCCGCGCACCGAGAAACTTAAATATAGGTACTCGATGTCGAAAATTAAAATAAAAAAAAAAGAAAAAATCAAGTTGCCATGTACAAGTTTCCTAGAATTATTGTTGTTATATTAAAATTATTATTTTCTCATAAAAATTATTATAAAGAAGAATGTAATATTGTCATAATGAATGAATTAGAAAAAAACAAGCATTTAGGACATTATGTCTATACCTATGCTGAAAAATTTAAAGTTTTACCGATAAATTCTAGAACTTCTATTCTATTTCTATACAGTAACATAAACATACAAATACTTATAGGATTTACATAAGTGTAATCTCCCGAATGGTAAGTCTTCCGCTTTCACCTATGTACATATACAAATATTCAAAAATAATTTAATAGCTTTTAGTCCAAAAAAATTGGAGTTTTGTCCCAGCAATCTCACTTGAACTCATCAGTTAACTAGTGAAGGCTTTTTAATTACATAATTTCTGTTAAGTTCAGATGTCGTGATGAATATCTAATGTGAACTACATTAATCCATCAAGATTACATAGAATTCCTAATCATATAAAGATGGAATTTTTTACCCGGGACCTAGCATTATTCTAATACGAAGGCTATGTTTCATAATTTGATTGTTCTTCCCTGCAGTCTGCTCTTAAAAACTTTACAAAAAAATTTAAATGAAGAATCTCCCATTAGGCCTATAAGCCACTAAAAGATTTTCTGGAACTAAAGTTGTTATTGATTTTCCCACCCCAATATTGAATTTTCAATCCATATTTATATCTACGAGATACGACAAATTTAATCAAACAGATATACATAGAATTAAATTCAACATTACTTTGACAGTGGAAAGTGACAAACATAAAGAGTATATAATCCTTTTTTGATTCTGTTAACGGCTTTACGCACTCATTCCACCTACACCTTCGAGCTTAATTCAAGTTATTTCAGTATTATCTATATAAGGTTTTGAATTAACCAGAAAACATGGTTGGCATCATCATTAAATATTTCCCATCAAATGCTCATTATTTCGAGGTTTAAATAAAAAAAAATAGCTACAGGCTTCAATTTTCTACCATTCTGTTCAGAATCCGTTTTTTATCCTTTTAGGAATCCTTCTTTCTTTGAGTGACAATCCATTGAGATATTTTGAATAGACAAAAAGTTATTGCTTTTGTTTTCTGTTAAAAATCCTTTGTTTTCTACTTCGAGTCTTGTCTCTGCTGCCATCCACCCTTAAGCCATCGGTGGAATTTTATATTTTAAAACTGATTAATTAAACATAAGCACGTTGAATGGAATACTTTGTATACTTAACAAAATAATGCTTTTCCTGGTCTTATGTTCTTGCTCTATGAGTTTTTATTCAAAAAAAAAAAATGTTAATATACACTACTATTCTATTATACAATTTCTTAACTTTCGATTAACGTGAATATTTCATTCAATTTACTTGAAACTATTTTTTCGTTTCCCTATATAGTCCGGAAGGTGACCGTAAGATTATCTATCTCATCGCGGCTGTATAATAATACAAACCGATACAAACATTAAAATAAACCGCCGCGCCGCGCCGCACATAGGATTCCTATGAGTTTTGTTCCATTTTTGTTCCATTTTTCGCCGTTTCTCGCCTCGAAAAGTTATCGCCGAGTTACAGAACATGGGTCCTGGTATGACTGGGAATGCGAATCAGCTAGAAAAAAGTCGTTTGCTTTCTTACGGCTACTAAGAAAAAATGGAACCACGTATAGCAAATATCTGTACCAAGAAGCAAACAAAAAGTACAAAATTATCTGTTAGCAGAAACAAAAAGCTTTCAGACTCAAAATGGTAGCGTTGCTAAAGGATGTTAAAGACAGCAGATCCTTCTGGAAGATCGCCAAGGCAATAAATGGCACAACCTTTCGACAGAATATAAAAGTAGATGCTCCTGTTTTAGCAACTCACTTCAAAATACTTTTGAATAACACCCTCAATGAAAATATATTACACTTTGCGTTACCGTTTATAGAGGAAGAATCACTTGATCGGCCAATAACCACACAAGATGTGAGCAGAGTCATAAACCGCTGCAATGCTAACAAAGCCCCTGGGGAAGACCGTATCCCATATGAATTATTCACAAACTCTACTGAAGCCTTTCTTGAAGAGCTTACAAAGGCTTACAACTTTATTTTTAACTGTGGAACGACACCAAATAGCTTCAAGAAAAATATAATTTTTCCTCTATTAAAGAAAGGTGACCCGAAAGACCCAAGTAACTATAGAGGGATCTCATTCCTCAATACAGTTACCAAGATATTTACGGGGATCATGTTGGAAAGACTTACTAAATGGATTCGAGAAAAAGATCTTCTAAGTGAATTTCAAGCCGGTTTCCGAAAAGACTACTCTACGGTTGACAACATATTCGCCCTTACTTGCATCGCGCGGAAGTACCTGGATAGAGGAAAAAAATTATACGCGTTCTTTGTAGACTTTAAAGCAGCATTCGACTCAATAGACAGAAGAGCTCTATTCTTCAAACTGAGTAACCTAGGCATATCAACGAAGATGCTAAATGTTTTGCAAAGTCTGTATGAAGACAATCTCACGGCAGTATGGGATGGAAACAAATTGTCTCATTGGTTTCAAACTAAAACAGGAGTCAAACAGGGATGCCTTCTGAGTCCAGTGCTATTCTCAATTTTCCTTGATGACCTCGCAGAATTACTACCTGGTGGAATAGTTTTTGATGGAGTTGCAATAAAGCTTCTACTATATGCAGATGATATTGTCATGCTAGCGGAAAGTCCGAACATGATGCAACATATGATAAATAAACTGCAACAATATTGTCACCTCTGGAACCTACAACTAAATACTGCTAAATCAAAGATCATGATTTTCCGCAAAGGAAGTGGAAGATTTCCTAGAAACGAAAAATGGACGTGGAACAATGAAGACCTCGAGATAGTTAGGGAGTATAAATATCTTGGTGTCCTCATGACCCCACAGCTATCTTTTAGAAAACATCTGCAACACAAACTCAAAGAATCTAAACGTGCAATTAATAGTAGCTAGAATGGTGTATTGAGCAAGAGAAATATCGCTCCGAGCGCGAAATTTAAAATTTTCGATGCAGTTATGAGATCCATAATGTGCTATGCTGCACAAGTTTGGGGGATATTTCAATATGAAGAGGTGGTACAACTGCTAAATTATTTTGTAAAAAAAATCTTCAGACTACCTTATAATACCCCAAATTATATGGTGCATCTGGAAACTGGTCTCCCACCACTTTATATACACACTCTCCATTTCTCTTATATCCAGAAAGTAATGCTTCAATCTAGTAACCGTCTACCTCATAAAATTGCGAAGTATCTTCAAAGAGGAAACCTACAATTTTTTGGTGAATGGTCCAAGCTAGCCAGCTACCACAACGTCAGTTTAAGTGATTACAACGAGGGTCCCTTAAAGAGTCAGTTAGGAGACCTAATCACATAAATAGAAGAGTCTTCGAGAAACGAATTTAAGAGACAAAGCCAACAAAGTCAGTCACGAAATACATATAAGTTACTTCAACATGACCTTGGCGAAAATAACTACTTTGATGACAACTTCAACCTAGATATGATATCTACCATTTTTAAAACCAGGGGAGAGCTATTATATTTAAATTACCTGCCTTACATTAATAACACAGATGTGGAGTGCACTATGTGCAATCTAGGGGTAAGGGAAGACATACTACACTTCGTTGGTACCTGCCCCATACTTAGTCCAACAAGAAGATCATTTTGGGGAAAAAGTACGCGATCAATGGATGAAATCCTGCGAATCTTCAACGGAGAAAACTGGAACCTGCTATATAACTTCATAAGAACTGCACTTAAATACCGGCAACAAATAATAAACGAAGCATTTTAACTATATACATATATACAAATATCATTATATTAATATTAAAACAAGATTAGCTACATATATTATTCAGAAAAACACTCATTCTCGGCTGACGGCAAAAAAATAACTTCTGAAATTATAGAAATAATAAAGCACCACTACTACTACTACTACTGTTAAACATTTTTAAGTGGTTTCCTTCTAATACCATAACATCAAGCTGTTTAAAATTTTGCGCCAATATTTTGCACTATACTTAGTCCAACAAGAAGATCAGTTTGGGGAAAAAGTACGCGATCAATGGATGAAATCCTGCGAATCTTCAACAGAGAAAACTGGAACCTTCTATATAACTTCATAAGAACTGCACTTAAATACCGGCAACAAATAATAAACGAAGCATTTTAACTATATACATATATACAAATATCATTATATTAATATTAAAACAAGATTAGCTACATATATTATTCAGAAAAACACTCATTCTCGGCTGACGGCAAAAGCCAATGCTATTGTGAATTTTGTAAAAAAAAAATAACTTCTGAAATTATAGAAATAATAAAGCACCACTACTACTACTACTACTGTTAAACATTTTTAAGTGGTTTCCTTCTAATACCATAACATCAAGCTGTTTAAAATTTTGCGCCAATATTTTGCACAATATGCTTAATAGACGAAAACGCAGATCAACATTTGTGGATCTAAAATATAAAAGCAAACACAACCAAATAATGTACATTACATGTATTTCTTTTTTCTAACTGTTTTCGTGATTAATTATTTGAGAAAGATTCATAAACTAAGGAACTTTCGATTTGAAAATGTTAAGAATCAATTAATCTGACAGTAAGTTCAGTAATATAATAAGACTAACCTTAACAGCTATACCTGCTTAGGCCGTACCGTCAATAACATCACTGCCAATCTTTCCAGATTTTTATGAGTTGAAACTAATTTTTTGAGTGTTCATCATAATATTATCTATAAAAGTCCATTTTTTCATGGAATTACACATTTCTGTTTCTCTTTTAGGAATACAATTTTTGAAGATTGTAATGGAAAATTACCATCAACTGATGCGATCGCTTTGATAAAAAGTAAATTCTTCAAGTGCAAATTGTATCTTTTATTAATGGTATATATTTTGGATCTAATCTCTGTGTTATGGAATCTCTAGAAAAAGTTATTGACGATTTGGGTGCTTCTTCTGATTTAAATTTAAAGAAATTTCCATAGTTTCAAAACGGCTGGATAGAGAGGTACCTCCGACCTTCAAACATCCCAAGATTTTTTTAGAAAATATTACCTTTAAGTTTTGGAACAATTTACTGTAGATTTTTAAAATATTGTTTGTACATTTTAAAATACGAATATCAGAAAAATACGATTTGCATTTTTACTAACACGTTTTATTTTGCTCACAAATTCTTTATTACTTTAACGAAAAATGTATTATACTGTTGATTATTATTAAAATATGTTTTAACAGAATTATAAACTTTATATTGTTATACATAGGTATGGTAGTGTTTGTTATACGTTCAACTTAAATGCATTTAAAAAATCTTTCGTTATAAAATTTGTTTTAAATTTCTTATCACCCCAGTTTAACAATTAAAAGTAGTTGTTTTATTTTAAAAATGCGCGCTCTTTTGCAATTAAAACTAGTTTTTTTTCACGCGATTTCGAAAATAAAATAATTAGTTTTGATTGCAAAAGCGGGGTTATAGAAACATGTATTAAAAAAAGCGGAATTTAAAAAACGACACGCAACGAAAATGTACGAATTTTCATGACAATATGAGTAATTTTTACTTGCGATATATAGGTACTATATGGCAAGTTATGGATTCGTAAAAATAATCGAACTGGGGATTTTGATCAAAGTTGACATTACGATGATAGCGAAGTCAAAAATGTGGGTCTCGCAATTCTGTCCGTCTGTCTGTCTGTCGGTTCTGTCTGTCTGTCTGTCCCTTGGGCTGCAGTCTAACCGGGTAACCGGGTCGGTCGTTTTTCTTCAAAGTTGGTACCTAGCGTTTTTAAATTTTTTTACCAAAAAATGAAAATCTTATTGTTCTCCAAAACGTGGCCACAACTTTTTTTTTTTAAATTCAGTAATTTTTGTTACAAAAAGGCAACCATTTTGTAAAAAAAAAAAATACCGAAAAATCGTTAGAAATGGTACCTCACATAGAACTATTTTTTTGATTTTCGATTTTCTTGAAAACGGTTGAACTGATATTCACCATTTTTTTTTTTGGAGAATGTTTGAAAAAGTTTTAAAAGTTTTTTTTTGGATTTTTAAAATAAGTTTGTAAATTTTTTTTTGAGAACTTAATAATTTTAAAACGACTCAGTCAATTTTTATTAAACTTTGTACCCAGCAGTTTTTTAACATTGTCTAGCAGATTTTTAATTAAAATTATTCTTAAAACCAATAATAACGGTACCTCCCATACAAATGTTTAAAAACCGGTATTGAAAATCTCATATTCTCAAAAACGACTCCTAAGATTTTGATTAAAATTTTTGTGTGATATAATATTTACACGTTCTACCATATTAATGAAAAATTTTCAAAAATGTAAATTATTGATTTAAAAAAAAATTATTTTTTGAAAATTCCATATTTCGAAAATGGGTGGTTGATATATTTTTTTAATACATTTTTTAATTCTACAATAATAGGCTAAAAAATTGCGTACCATTTTTTTCAAAATTGTATATATAAAAAACTATTTAAAAAAAAACCGCTCCAACGATTTTCAATTTTTTTTTTCTTATAAATTGACATTTTCTTAAGAAATCGGATGATGTACATTGCATTGGTGTCAAAACAATTTCAGAGGTTGTTTAATCAATTTATGTTTAATTATCTATTTTTTTTATAATTTTTCAGTTGAAACTGTAAGTTCCATGCAAATTTGCAACACGGTGCTATATTGTTCATAAATAAATGTACCTACCTACTCGCATAATACAACCTTAAACTTAACTACGTTTTAAGCAGGTGGTATACAATATAGGCTCCCATAACTAATTTATTTCTTTTTTAAGATAAAATATAGATGAGCAATAGTGAAAAAATGGCCCTAAAACTTTTAAAACACAGTGTGATCGCACATAAGAGCAAGTTCGTGCGACCCAGTCGTGCACATATTTTTTTTAGACAATTTTGATATTATTTATTGATTCATACATGTTTCTTGACGAAATGCTTAGGTAATCGTTATAAGTAGGTACAATTCAGCTTGGAAAATGAGTTCTCAAATAAAGCTTTTAAAGTCCCAAACTCACTCCCAGATGATTTCACAAAGTTGGTATGTGTTAACAAATGAAAATGAGATGGAATTTCATGCGACTGCCAAGTTTGTGTACTGAAAATGATTTTCATTTTTATCTTAACTTAGAACAAAATGACTTTAACTCAATTAATTCATTTTGTAGTTCAGTAACCTCTTCGTCTCAGAGGAGAGAAACCTTGAGTCCATGTTGAACTAATGAATAACTTAAGTTTTCAACCTTGAGCTCCGAATGTAAAATTGTCAAAAATAGTAGCTCGAGTTTAGTTATGTTATACAGGATATCCAATCGTTGTACCCATTTATACCCACATTGTTTAAAACCGATATGCATGCCAAACAATCCGTATTTAATTCTTGAGCAAGCAGTGTCTTATACATATTAAAAAAAAAGAAAACTTAATTTTTACTCTATAGAACAATTAATAATCCAGAATGTTTCCTTGAAATAATATTTTACCTTTAGAGTAAGTAGAAACATATGGAACGAAAGTGGTATGATTACACTCTACGCCTAGATACTGACATACATAAGTGTTTGTAATTAAAAAAAAACTGTGAAACAGAAATTAAATCTCTTTTGTATTCTTTTTTGTTGGTTTTTTAGTACCTAGGTAACTGTGTGATTTTATTTTTTAATTAAAAAAAACTCATAATACATCGTTTTAAATTTTAAGAGTTTTCCTTTTCGTTCTTAATAAGTCTTTTATTTGTGTTGAGAATTGCATAGGAGAATAAGATGGATAAATGGAAAAATATACACATAACTCAAAAATGTTTGGTGTGATTAAAAAAGTACTAGGTACGTACTGTACATACAATACATACATGATTTTTTTCTTACACATACATATGTATTTAAAAGATTAGGTGAAATTTTTTATTAATAACATTTTGGCGGATGCAAAAATTAAGTACTTACATGCCCGGGTAACGGGTTGCGTAGGAACTTAGTCGATATGATTTTCCTTATACCTACCCAGTACCCACATATATTCAAATATGAATGCAAACAATAATCAATTTAATAAATACACAAATACATTATGTATATATATACATATATACAAAAATCAGCATCCAAAACAAAACAATTTTTTCATATAGGTAATAACGTATATTCACTTTTGGAAAATTTTAGAATGCTTTAAATATTAATTGTACTACTAAGACGTACGGAATATTATTGTTGTATGTTAGTTGAGTTAAATGACTTATACCCGTAACAAATACTATAGAACCAGTTTAATATTGTTATATATTAACTTTTTTTATTATATACATATATATGTTCTATAAAAACTTAATGGAACCTCAAAAATATTATAGCATTGAAAGTAAAACAAAACTAGAATTTAAAAAAAAATCATTTTGAATATTTGAAGGATTTTTTTTCTTTTATAATACAAATTTAATTTTTTTTTATACTAAAATAAATAAAACAAGTAGAAGTTTAGCACTATTTAATTGAACCTGTTGAATTATTGACTTGGACTCATCAGTTGACTAATGAAAGCCTTGTCAATACACAACTTTTGTTTAAGTTCAGTTCATCTTACATAGCATGACAAATATCTAGTGTTAACTATTTCTAACACGATAAGCATTCCTTATCATTTAATTTGGAAATGTACAGGGTGGCGCACCAATTGTGCTACAATAAGAAATTCAAATAACTTTTTTTTTAATCGATGTATTTCATTTATTTTTTTTTATTGGTTAGAAAATTAAATTTTATTTTAAATAGTTAGTTGTTTTTAAAGATTATAGACCGCAAATGACCTCCACGCTGTCCCACGCATATGCGGCACCTGGTCAAAAAATTATTCATTGCGGCCTGAAGAGTTGAAGTTAGGATCGCCTCAATTATTGTCGTTATGGACTGCTTTAATTCAGTTAAATTCCTGGGCTTCGTTTTATACACCTCTTGCTTGACATAACCCCATAAAAAGAAGTCTGGTGCAGTCAGGTCAGGTGACCTTGGGGGCCAGCGAAGAGTGGAGTTCCTAGAAATTAATTTGTTTGCGAATTTTTTGTTTAGCTCCGCCATAACTGGTCTGGCTATATGTGCAGTTGCTCCATCTTGCTGAAACCAAACGCTGTTGAATGGTATACGTCTTCGGCGCAGTTCTGGGTAAAAAAAACTCCTTCAACATCTTTAAATAACGGTCCCCATTGACAGTAACGGTTACACCGTTTTCTTCAAAGAAGTACGGCCCGACAATACACCTTGATGAAACTGCGCACCACACAGTGACTCGTTCTGGGTGCAGTTCCGTCTCATGGAGCATTTCTGGATTAGACTCATTCCATATACGGCAATTTTGCTTGTTTACATTGCCGTTAAGATCAAAATGGGCCTCATCAGACATGAACAAACAATTGATCAATGTGTTGTCTTCTTCGGCCATTGATATCATTTTTTGGCAATATTCCAGGCAAACAGGCAAATCCTGAGGGTTTAACTTGCTAGTAATTTAGACTTTGTACGGAAACAAGTTTAAATCGTCATGAAGTATCCGTTGTAATGACCGTCTACTAATTCCAATTTGCCCCGATAAGTTTCGGGTCGAAACGTTCGGATTGGCCTGTATTGCAGATGCTACTGCTGCGATTGTATCCTGAACCCGAACATTGGCATCTCGATGGTACGGCCTTCGTGCGATGCTTCCAGATTCGGCAAACATGTTTACAAACCTCATAATGGTCCATCTACTCGGGGGATTACCGCCAAACTCCCGCCTAAATTCCCTTTGGACGGAAATGACGGACTGCAAAGCATGGTACCGTTGCACTATCCAAATTCTTTTCTCCGTATCCCAAGCATCCATTTTTATAAATCTAAATAGTAACCTACAAAATAAAAAAAAAATAAGCCGATTACTCACACAGAAAAAAAGTTATTACGTTTTATTTTTGTAGCACGATTCGTGCGCCACCCTGTATTTTGTGTACACGCTCAAGAAGTGAAATTTCTTCGGGTACCTAACTGTTTATCGATGCAAACAAGATTACTGTAGTAAATAAAATAATTTAAGTTAAATAATAAAAAAACACCCAACAAATAAATGCAAGAGCACTATGTAACGTCACACATGACACATCAATCAGTTAATTCTTAACGCACTTTGTCAAAATCAGTTCTATTTCCCGAACACAATTTAATGTTCTATTTTAATTTTCTTTCTCACTTTATTCATGCAGGCTATTACGTCACACAAAAATGTAACACAATTTCCCGTACAAAATGCTCTATCTTGAAGGAAATATATTATGAACTTGACTCATATGAAGAAGTTATAGGACCATTTGGTTACGGACAAAGAAACAAAAGAGGAAAAGAAGTTATAAAATGGCTAGAAGAGACAAACCTGAGATTCGGAAACTCATTTTTTATGAAAAGAGACAAGAGAACATCTTCAAAAAGCATATGACAAACTTGAAAATATTATGAAGAACCAGAGATGGCAGAGTAGTTTACGTCAGGTAATCTACTCGGTTAACTACGCGTAGTTAATCGGGTAAACTACACGCCTGATTTGTTTCATTAACTACCTACATTTGTTACGTATGCTACCTACACACAAAACGTTACATTTCAAAAAAGAATTTAAAAATAATTATGTATTTTATAATTTCCTATTAATAAAGATTTATGAACAACGACTAACGAGACATACCTAATTAATCGACGAAACACGAAATACAAAGCAAGCAACTCACAAAAAATTAGTAGCGACCGGCGACGAGCAACGACAATTTCTTTTTCTTTTAATTTACAGTTTTAACATTTGAATTGATATTTCAAACTACATTTTGACGTCTAGCGCTACGTCTGCTACATTTAACTACGTTAACTACATTTAACTACATTAACTACCTCATTTACAAATGTAGTAAATCCAACAAAATCGGATTTCTGCCATCTCTGTGAAGAACTCTTCAAAAAATTCAATAATGAAAACCATTACTGCCAAAGATGACAAACTATCAGATGACACCAAAACACTCATCACAAGACGAGAACAGTTACAAAACAAATCACACATTACAACGCAGGAAAGTGCTGAACTCAAATTTCTCCGAAGAACAATAAAAGAAGATGCAAAGAAAGACATTCAAAATTTCAATGAAAAAATGATTTAAACGAAATATTAAGGAACACAAAATCTATGAAAAAGACAAAAAATTTCCTAACCAAAGGTAAAGAATGGGTAATATTAATGAAAGATAATAATAAGGACGTAACAAATAGAAAGAACATTAATGAAATAGCAAAATATTTTTTTGAACAACTTTTCCTATCAACAAGAGATGCTCAGATTATACCACCAACAGGGTTCGGACTTTACTTCGATCGAAGTAGATCTACTTCGATTTTGAGAAAAAAATTTAATCTACTTCTCTACTACTCTTTTTTAGGATTTGCTTCTCTTTGAAAAAATTCTTAACCAACAAGTTTAAGGACAGCGCTGGTCAACAAAACATTTTAAAATATTATATTGCTTTGTAAACTCAAAACAAATTAAGATTTGAATTTGAAGACAGTAAACTTTGCTTAATACAATATTTAGACCCAACTAAAATTCAAGGTGCTGATTTAATATCTATGTTTAATTTGTTTCTATTGAAGTCTGAAGTTTTTATTATAGTTATATTTTTTTTTATTTTAAGTTTGACTTTCTTGTACCTTATAGTTACTTGTTCGCAATTAATTATTTATTTATTAATGAAAAATAATCAAATAATACTGAATAAACTTTTGTTAAGAATTTAATTCGAAATTTTTTTTTTAATCTCCTAAAACTACTTCGAAAATTTTGGATCTACTTCAGTTTTTTTCCGTATTTACTTCGAAAATTCAAAACCTAAGTTCGAACCCTGACCACCAATTGATTTTAGAACCAATTTGGACAATATACCAATTCTGACGAGAAACGATATTGAACAGTCCATTTAAAGAAAGACAAATGTATAGGAAATGACGGTATTGCAGCCGAAATGCTTATATGTGGAAAGGAAACAATCTCCTAAGTTCTAACTGTATTATTCAACAAAATCCTGAAGACTCAACAAATACGAAATCAATGGAAGCAGAATACCATAACACTTATTCACAAAAAAGGACAAAAAGAAGATATAAATAACTATAGACCCATTAGTAATATTTCGACGATCTACAAACTATTTTCTAAAATAATATACAAGACCATCAAGGAGACGCTAAATAAAAATCAACCCAGAGAACAAACTGGATTCCGTGAAGGATTCTCTACAACTGACCATCTACAAACGATGAACCAGCTGATCGAAAAATTGAACGAGTTTAATAAACCACTTTACTTTTTATACATTGACTTCAGCAAAGCATTTGACTCTGTAGAACATGACGAAATATGGACAGCGCTGGCAAATCAAGGTATTCATCTTATTTTTATCCAGACTTTCCAAAATATTTATGCAAACAATTCAGCTAAAATAAAAACAGACAAAATTGGACGAGAGTTTAAAATAAGAAGAGGAGAAAGACAAGGAGACCCAATGTCACCACCATTGTTCTCCGCCGTGCTGGAGGAGATATTTAAAAAAACTATATTGGAAAAATAAATACGGAATAAACATATGGGGACAGTATTTAAACAACCTAAGATTTAGATATAGTTTTGATTTCATCAAAAGCCGAACACATAGAATCTATGCTTAGAGATTTGACTTCAATTTGTAAATTGTATGGACTCTACATTAATAAATCAAAAACAAAAGCTATGACGAATCATACAAAACTTGACATAATGTTGGACAACGAAAAAATTGAATATGTGGATGACTATATTTACTTAGGACAGCTAAAATCATTCAAGGACCAAGAGAAAAAAGAAGTGAACAGACGCATCACGAACAGTTGGAAGCAATTTTGGAGCATAAAATATATATTACAATCGAATATAAATGACGAAACACGGAAATATATACTTGATTCAGCAATCTTACCTGTCATGACCTACGGACTTCAAACTATCTGTTTGACTTCCAGTCTATGTGAAAAACTTAGGACAAGCCAAACAATAATGGAGAGAAAACTTTTAAAAATAAGAAAAATCTAGATTAGATTAGGGATTATAGACGAAACTGGTATAATGAAGCAAAGGACAGAGAGATATGGGCAGCATTAGGGGAGGCTTACGCCAGATAAAAACAAAAATTTTGATATAACTTACTTTTCAGACTTTGCAAAATACTAAATATTAAATTAAAATTTTAACTGAAGCAATGAAAAAAAAAAGAATAATTTATATTAATATTATATATCTTTATAATGTAGGTACATACCTATGTAAATTTGTTATATTTTGTATTTCTTTTCTTATGTTATGTATTATGCAAATGTTAAACGCTAATTTATGGTAAATAAAAAAGCTACCATATAATAATAATAATAATATATATTTTTAAATTTAAAACTTAGTATAATCGTTCTAAATTATATTTAAATTAAAAGTAATTTATTTTTGGTCGATTCTTTCTGGACGTGTTTGGTTTTAAAATGTTTTATAATTTAGAAATAATACACATAAACATACATATGTTTGTATGTATAACAGCTTTGTGTTCTTAGTTTAAAAGTCTCTATAGCATATTTCATGAAATTACTTCCACTGTCATTGATTCTAAAATAGAAATTCGTACAAAACATGGAAACCTATTTAACCTGGTTAATTTTCCGGAAATGAGAATATCCCCCATGAGTCCAGTTATTAAAACTCTTGAAGCTAATGCGCTATGGGTACATTTGCGTTGCCGCTACTAGGGTCATTCTCAATTCTACACCTATTCTAACATTTCTGCAAAGCTCCAACACAAAACGATTCATGAATATATTTTTTACAGTAAACCTCATCTGCTGATTTCAAATCTGTTTTTTTTTTCTTTTTATTTTATATGACTTATCCACACTCTACAGCTTATGAGCCGGATTAAGGTTTCGGAAGGCCCTGCAGAACAAAAACGGAAAGATTTTATTTTTGAAATTAAAAAAAAAATACAAAAATATATACCCTTATTTGTGTGTTAAAATATTAATAAGTAGTAACAACTCGAGAAATGATAAAAATATAGAAACAGTATCAATCCCTTATTTTAAGCCACTCATCAAACATCTATCAACTTGTAAATCTTATTTATAAATGTAAAATGTGTATTGGCTTGTATTGTGATTTTTGACACGTGTGATAAGGAGAATATAACTTAAAATTTTAAAAATTTTTTTAAGAAAGGGATAACTTCTAAATAAAGGTTTGTTTGCGGCAAGAAGCGAACGTGTTTTTTTGTTTGTGAAGTTCTAATTTTGTTAATTTTTTTTAATCAAAAAGCTTTTCAAATTCATTTTAGTTTATTTATCTTTCTTTTATAAAATTTGACTTGATACTTCGGTTTTTTTTTAAATAAAATAATTTAATAAGACAAATTCGTTTTCTATTAAAATTTTAACCAACTAAAATATTGAGTGTCTTCCCAACCTTAAACTTAAATAATAGTTTCTCGAAGTACATTTACAAAGTAAAGAGATCTTATTTGTACGAATATTCATTGTTTTTTTTTATTTACGGTTAATGGTTGGTGCTCAAAATTCCCTTTGTCTGCTTTTGGTGACTTAAATCCGGAACTGCTCTCAATGGCTAAAAATGTTTACATAAAATTATGTTTTCTATATATTTTCTTGTAGCCATGGTTGTATTATCCTATATTCCCATAGTTATACTCGTAGGTACTTAACCCAACTAGAATATAAGGATAAAACGGAAAACATTGTAACAACACACAAATGGTCCCTGAACTACAACTGTTGTGGTGGCGCGCGGTGCTTTTCTGTTTTCGTACTGGGAAATGAAAAATTGCATGCAATAAATTTCCATGACACAAACGAAATAAATAATTGAGTTCGTCGAAGAAGAAGAACACAGGGATGGAGAGCTTGTGTGGCAGTGGAAACCGCAGGACGAACGAATAAAGGATAACAGAGTTATGCATTTAATATGCACAGCAGCCAAAATCATTAATCACCAGCGAATAGGATAAGCAATGACATCTTCTTCATCATCACCTAAGTATATGTATCGTCTTTGAATTTATATGAATATATCCCTGAAGTGTTTCTTGCTGCCGCTAATGGAAACAGGAAGTGGTATCGCCATCATACTCGCACAATATCCCGAAATGTAATGTCATGCTTGAACACGTGACACCGTTAAATAGGTAGGATCTATGTAGTGGATGGGAAACCCTATGTACAGGAAGCAGCTATATGGACTTAATTTATTGAGGAAACCAAGTGGTCTGGTAGGAGGTGAATTCCAAGTAAACAACCGATCAATAATGTCCTGTCCCATTGTCCTGGGTGCATTTTGAAATGTGGGGTGACCCGAGTTTTAAAACATGCATGTATTTGGCGAGGGCGTATTGAAATGGATTTCCATTCAATTGGCATGCGACGACGACAAGGAACAAGGACAACAACAACGAAGAAGTTAAGACGGTTTACTGTGTACACATCCAATCAATCAATAAATGCTAAAGGATTTGGTTGACATGCTCTCGTTGTCCTAGATTGTGCGGCACCCCCACTGAATTTCTTAGAAATTGTTATGAAGCAATGGGAGCAAGTAAGCGTGTCTCTAACAATAAAAAAGGAAATTGTGGTAATATTGTGAGGCATATTATTGTGGAAGAGTTTTTCTTGGAATTATAACATGCATGGTAAAACTTACTTCAATGCGGAATCTGAATAATGCGTGAAGAGGATTATGTTTTCACATTAGTCTTTAAAACTCTTTTCAGCCCAATTAGATAATTTTTTAACGATTAATTGTTTTTTACTAAGCGGGTTTCGTATAATTAATTGATGTTTAATAATTTTATATTCAAAAAGCTGGTTTTTATAGATTTGCTATATGTATTCAGTCTTATTTTTAAACCTAAGTATGTCTAACTTTGGACAGCTGTCCAATTCTAAAACTTTGTTTATAAACATGTTCTATCGATTGTCTAACTTGTATAGACACTACAATTATTGTCCAAAACTAAAGTGGGTATGTTCAATCATCAATGAACAAAGAATCAAAAAGTTATCTTGAAATGAATGAAATGTTCATTTAACATATCTAAATGCTCACGAGATTAACAGATTGCAGGGATATCAGCGAGTATATGAGAACATATTTAGACAACTGTTGGAATACGTTTACATATAAATAAGAAGATGCCAACAGCTTCTGGACCGACTTATGCGAAGATTCGCTCAACTTGCTACAGCTGGATACTCATTTTCCAGGAAGGTCACATATAATAGTTAATAGTATTGACCCAAAAAATTCAAATACATATGTAGTAATTTAACTTATCCACAAGGTCTGATTGCAAGGAACAAGCTAGAATGGGCACTCACCAGCTTCAAACCATACAAATCCGCAGGGCCTGACGGCATTATTCAAACTGAATTACAAAAGAATTCAGATGTCATTCTGCCTATTCTGGAGGTCATTTTCAAAGGCTGTTTAAATCTAGCCCTGCTATCGAGAGAAGTCAAAGTTGTGTGTATACCCAAAGCTGGTTAATCTACCCATGTAAACCCAAAAGATCTTAGACCTATAAGTATATGATCATTCCTTCTAAATACTTTTGAACGTTTGATTGATATCCATTGATGATCAAGCATTGATACGAGACAATTGTCCAATGCTCAACATGCTTACAATAAAGGGAAGTTGGTAGAAACTGCTCTCCATACACTACTACGCCACTATCGAGTATTCCCTCCATTACATAGTATATAGAGTACACAATGGTGGCGTTCATAGGTATAGAAGGTGCTTTTAACAATGTCGACACATCAGCAATCTCATCAGCACTGTCATCTCTGAAGGTGGAAATGTTGCTTGGTGAAATGCTTGATATTTTTAGCAAAATATAAAAGCGTATAATAAATGGAAGTTGGTTTTTCGATTGTTAGTAGTCCACAGTTTAAGAGCTATCCTGTTCTGTCCAATCCCCATTTCGAAATCATTATACCCGTTCAAAAGCTATCTTATCTATCTCACATTAATTGCGATTATGGATTGTAGACAAAAATGCGTTTTTCTCGAAAATTGTTTTTTAAACATAAGCTACTCTGTCTTACTGCCACAGAAATATTGTTATAAGCAATCTTACACGCTTCATAAGAAGCTCATAATGGTTTAACGAGTAGGGAAAAGCTTACCTAAATGCATATGGAATCACAATGGACCATCATTTGGTCTAAGTGTGTCGGTCTCTCCGCTGACAGCCACTTCTACCTAACCTAACCAACTATTTACACAATACAAGAGAAATCCAATAAATACGACTGATTTTGTATGTTTTGTTTATTAAAAACAATCTCTCTTAATGATTCTAAGCAGTTATTGCTTCGTAAAAAACCAGATTGGAACATGGAATAAAATGATTTTTTCAACTTTTGCCATGAATCTGAGGTAGTCTTTATGTTGTACCGGATAATTCTACGATTTATACCGATCCGGGGGTTAAACTTTTGTTAACAGTACTGATCTTTAGACTTTTAAAAATGTTTTTATACGAAACTGCACAATTTTTTGGATTCAACCACGAAATTGTGGAATCTAAATTCAAATAATATTGTTTTTTTTTGTTTAAGTAAAGTAAGGTAATATGTTTTTAATGTAGAAAAATTGTAAATAATTTTAGCTACGCAGTAAAAACAAATTAACTACTTTGGACTTGTCAATGTTAATCTCTGACTTAGTTTAGTTTATTTATTACAATAAAGGCTTACAAATTAAGAAATTTTGTCCTTATAAATTATTATTAAGAAAATACAAAAAATGATTTAATTATTATTTATTGAAATACTTTAAGTTTTTTGTTCGAAGAAAAGGATTTACTTATTATTTATTGAAATACATACTTTAAATTTTTTGTTCGAAGAAAACGTAACCTGTGCACTAATACACAAGAGGGGAATAGTAGCTCTCTTTTATTAACCACTTTTATTTAAATTTTAATGTGAACCTCCAATTACCCCAAGTTAAGCTCAAAATTTTAAACTTCATCAATTTAAATAAAACATTTTGTGGCTTTCTCGATTAATCCTTATCCTCACTCAAGTATTCTCTTACTCACATTGCCATTGTTAGGACCAAAAACGGAACTATATAAACTTTCAACCGCGTGCTCTCTATTTCTCCGGCCTTCAAACACATACTGTGCCAAACATGAATATCAACTCCTTAATCGGATGTCGCCAAAAGGACCCTTGTCAGTACCAACGATGTCAAGAAATTCCCGTCTCCATCAACGTTGCCGTTGTCATTTTAGCATCTTTCGTATATGCATATTGCTTTACGTGACAAAAATATGAAACAAAAAACACTCAGAATAGAGGAATCTAAGCAAAACTCAGACTTACAAAATCACATACCTATAATGTATGTATACCCTACATATATAAACATATTCTTTTCTGCCCTACTATGCC
The DNA here is from genome assembly GCA_929447395.1 of Epistrophe grossulariae. Classification (NCBI taxonomy): domain Eukaryota; kingdom Metazoa; phylum Arthropoda; class Insecta; order Diptera; family Syrphidae; genus Epistrophe; species Epistrophe grossulariae. Next base: position 28,113,125 of record OV839567.1, read on the forward strand.
TTGTATACACACTGTTGTGCGTATAGCATTCAGAGAAACGACAATATCCTAAAGGGATTCTATCCCGTTTTCCCGAAAACTCGAAGTGGATTATTGGGATTTGAGAGTGCCAAACAATGGGTCACCGATATGGAAATTAATGGTATTTTGAACCGATTTGCCGGGCAGCAGCAGGGGTAAAGCTAGGCTAATTGTTGAATGGACGAGCCCGGAATGGTTGTTGTTTGTGAATAGCTTCATTATGTAAATAAAGTTTGTTTGCCAAAATTTTGCTGCTCCTGCTCCTTGTCCTACTACTGCAATAATGACAGGAATTTGGATGCCAATTTGTTTGCGTCGATTATGTTCGAAGATATGATAAGGTATATTATGAATTATGCACTTTGTCAACAGTGAATTTTCAGAGCGTTCGAACTATAAAAACAAATAATCGCTCTCAGTAACATGTGGTTTCAGAAAACAATGTAGTATTGAGAGTGTTATCTTCTATAGTTGCTAGTGGCGTAATGGTTAGTAGGTACGTATAGGACTATCATGCCAAAGGTTGCAGTGGTATCAAATGCCAGTTTCAGCCACCTAAAAACAGAAATTGAGAGTATCTTTTGTCATGAAAAAGAACCTCTCACTTCAGTCGTTTGGATTCGGCAATCAACTATAGGTACCCTCCATTTCTATAACAGACACACACACAGGAATGGTTGAGAGTTGTAGTCACTAGGCCTTGGCTTTTCGCGAGCTGTAGCGCCATCAAACTAATTTTTATTATAGTGTCATCTCCCAAACTAATAACTATCCAGAACTTTTTCCGATTTTAAAAACACAGTTTCACGAGGTTGGAATTGGATCAATAGTTAATTTCAAGTTATTTTTTCTTCAAAAATCTGGAAGTTGGAAAACAAAATAAATTATGGACAGGGTGACCAAATACCTGGTTCAAAGAAGGAGTTTTTCGAAATTTCCAAAAAACTGCAGTTATTCGAAAACCGTTATGATGGAGTACGGACAAGTTACTAAATTCTGAGTACCCTATCACCAGTTTAAGTTTGGACACACTTTTAAGTGAGTGTTGCCATTTTTTTTAAATATTGTTTTTTGTATTTTAAATACTTTTTTTATAAAATGTGCCAAAACACAACTTTTGCGCTCGATTTCAATTTAGCTACCATATAATGAATTAAAGTGGTCTTCATACGCTTTCATATGACATAAGTTTCATCACTGTTGAGCAATGTTGAAAGTGGGCCCAAAATCCATACAAAGTGCCCATGGGCCTTTAAGGAAAACCATAAATGCGTCACAGTTTTAATTTCTTAAACAAACAATAAAAGATTGACACACTCGGGCGTATACGCACTTTTCGTATTTCATTGAATTTTGTAAGAAATTTTCTTACATTTTTGTTTGTACACGTTTTATTGCTTTATGTCAATTAAAATATTATTAATTAAATTAATCTCAATATTGTTTAATTTAACGCTTAGACTAAGCTATTTTAGGGAGGGAAATAATGTGACTCATTTCGATCTCATATTGCTTCATTCGAAATGGTGATTTATCTATTTAAGTGAAATGAGTACGTTCGAATTTAGTTTCAAAAGATTAAATATCATATGAAACAAAGAATATCAATCAATTTTCAAAAAAACGTAGAGATCAAATTTTTTTTCGTTAAATTCCCTTTTCCATTGACCATTATATATTTTAGTATTATTATTAAAATTATCAACAAAATATGAGATATTTAAATTTTTTTTTAATCTAAGATATGGAGTAATCTCTCCATAATGCATTTCATAATATGCTGTTGCATCCCTCTAAGATGCAAATTATGGTTGATGCTTTCCGAATCTTATAAAAATCATAGCATGAACAGGCTGTGAATTTATAAGAGTCGACTGTAATTTGGAAAAAAAAAAAAAAATAAAGCATTTAGCCTACCATTTAACACTTTTTTGGCACAATAAATAGTTTATTGGGCCAATACACAGTTTATTACGTTAACAAACAAAAATTTTAATATCATTTATTGACATTTAATAATTTGTTTATTGCGCCAATAAACACATTTATCAAAGTAAAAAAAGTAGTTTAATAAAAAAAAATTTTGGCGCAATGTATGAGTTTATTGTATCAAAAAAAGTTTGTTGATGCAAGCAACTGTTTATTAATTTTTAAATTTTACGTTTCAATAAACGGAGTTTAGCTAAGCCAACAAATCGTTTATTGAATAGAAAATTTTAAAACAAAAAGTGTTCGCAAAATAAACAAAAAGTTTATTGAGTCAATAAAGGGTGTTTATTGATATTACAAACGATTTTTTTTCAGTGTATAACTAAGCGTTGACACAGCAGAATTTTTTACCAGTTTTCGTGCAGTTTTTAAAACCATCGAAATCTTATCCATACTTCAATGGAATAGAAAACAATTTGACACAGATAATTACACATCAACGCCTTTTGGGACAACATTGACCGACTGGTGTTTTTGGTGACATCAAAAGGAGCAGGGACTCTTCTCAAAATAATCTGCGTGCTGCTGGAGATCCACCCCCTGCTACGCCCACATTTCTTACTTTTGAGTTTTCTTAAAAACATTACTAGAAACCTAAAATTTCGAATTTAAGTTCTATAGAACTTAAGGAATGATGTGCATTATTTTCCCACCCACTGCCATGGCCATACATCTATAAAAAAAAGTCAATGTCTTTTATTGAATCTTTAGTATTGGAAACCACTTGACCGATTAGATTTGTCTTCTTAGGGGCCGGTTATAGCGATCAGGAAATCGCATCAGGAAAAATTTCCTTTCGGATAATTTAATGTTTTACCATACGATTTAAAATATAAAAAAGATACAAATCGATGATAAATCACTTGAAATATATAAACAAAATTTTCTTCTGAGGAAGTATACTTTCCAAAACAAGCATTTACTAATTTTACTGATTGAAATTCTTTTTCCGTATGGAATTCCCATCAGTAAAATTAATAAATGCATTTTTTAGACAAAATATTTCTTCCAATGAAGATTTTTCTAATGAAAAATATATTTGGAGTAATTTATCATCGATTCGTATCCTTTTTATATTTCAAATCGTATTATAAAGAATTAAATTATCAAAAAAAAAAATGTTTCCTGATGCATTTTCCTGATCGCTATAACCGGCCCCTTACTAAACATTACATACTTAAGGTAAAAGATTTTAACAATGTTATATTAAACTTAAGACATGATGTTAGTTATTTTTCCCACCCATTTTCCTTTAAGAAATAGTTAAAACCAGAAAACAATGTTAACCAACCGTGTTTTTAATTGAATTAACATGTACTTAAATTACTGGACATTTTTTTGTACTAAAACTGCTAAGCTTGAAACTAATAGAGAAATAAAAAATATGTGTACGACTTGGTCGCACGAACCTGCTCTTATGTGCGATCACACTGTGTTTTTATAGTTTTATTATTTCAAAAACTATATTTATTTTATAAAAGAAATAAATTAGCTATGGGAACCTATATTGTTTACCACTAGCTTAAAACGTAGTTTGGTTTAAAGTAGTATTTATTTATTTATGACCAATATAGCACCGTGTCGCAAATATGCATTGAACTTACAGTTTAGACTGAGGTTAGGTTAGGTTAGGTTTATGTGGTTGTCAGCAGAACGCTGGACACACTTAGACCATTGGTTGGCCCATTGTGATACCACAGGAATCTAGGAAACTTTCTTCCTACTCGTTGAACAATTTAGAGCTTCTTACGAAGCGAGCGAGACTATTAATGTCATGACTTGCCAGATCACTAGGATCATTGTAGTAAAATTCTCCTAAGTGGAGCCTACGTCGCGTCGTTGAGATAGAGCAGGGCATGTACAGAGAAGGTGAGGAATCGATTCTTCCTCTTCTTCGTCCATACAGCTCCTGCAGAAGTCATTAGAAAATACTGTTGCGAGGCAAGAGGAGGTGAGGAGTTGGAAAGGAAGTAGGATAGGGAAAAGAGAAAGGTAGGAAATTAGGAAAAGGAAAGGTTAGGAAAAGGGAAGGAATGTCAAGTCCCGGGGACGCGGCCTGCTTGCATATGCACGGCGTCAGCTCGTCGGACGGGGGGGATCTTGTCCCCGGAAACATGACCTCGCCTGCAAACAAAAACACTTATCAGGCCTGAAGGAACTAGAGGAAAATAAAGAAACGGACTAGTGTTGACCACGGACGGACTATTGACACATCAGGGCACTGCAGTTGGTGTCGCAGTGTGGCCATTACCCACCCTACCATAGGAATCCTTGGCCATTTTTGGATTCCCCCAATAATTGTGGCCATATAACGAAGCCAGAAAGAAAGCGGTCCCACGTGTTCGTCCAAGGAAATAAAACTTAATCATTACAAAATTAATTTGGGCGGCCCCAGTGCTTCACAGGTTAGCTGGGACCGCCAAAAATTCAACATTCCGATTTGGTAACCTATAGAGAATTTCGAACCTTTTAGTACCTCATCTCTTATTTATAAAGTTCACAAACTTACCCTATAATTCGTAATCTTTTTATTTATTCTTTTTTTTTTTTTTTTTTTTTAATAGGTATCTAGGTTTGATGACAAAAAGATCGTCCGCCAAAAACAATCTTTAAAGAAAAGAACAAATCATTTTTAACGAACTATGAAATTATATGCATCTAAATTAACACACACTTTTGATATTTAAATAAGAAAATTGAATCGCCTTATTCAGGGGTTCCGGTTGCTAGAACTAAATTTTCAGTCTAGTAGATATACGAAGATTAAAAAAGACACCTCTTTTTTTGTTTTACCTCCTCCCACATTATCTACATCACCCGATCATGTGTCCGTTAACCATTGACCTATATAATATACCTATATTGTACCTCAACGCGTGCCGTTAACTATTTTTTTCTTCTGGTGAATGTCCAAGTAGTGTTAGTGGAATTATTACCCTTAACATAGTTTGACAATTCAGATTTTTCCTCTTTCAAAATAGGTTCCGAAAATCTACAGCTATTGACTAATAGAGGGCCGAGAGTATAAACCTGAGTGGGGTTCACATCAATTATATATTTTTTTTTTTTTTTAACTTTTCATTTTGTTTTACTAAGTAATGCGTGTCACTTTTGACAGTACCAAACAAAGTTCACTAAATTATATTTGAGTCCGGGCGTCCACAACAATACACCACGCCTTGTTACATGCTTGTCTATTAGACAGTGTCCAGTAATGACACCTATGACGGAGCTAATGTGCAGTCTGCTTAGAGATAACAAGTTCCTAGAGCGCTTCAGATCCAGCACAGGCCAGATCTGTTTTGTGGCCTGACATGTGGCAATATTACTCCACCTAAGGTTTGTTCTCTCTATTGCATCTTGCTTTAGCAAAAGTTTACAGGTAGCGATGGGTATACCAATATTTGTCCGATTTGACGGTATAGGTAGTAAAGTTCCACTTTTGGCTTGTTGGTTCGTCTGCTTTGCAGTTGCCTGGAATGTCCCTATGACCCGGCACCCAGCAAAGGTGAATGTTGAACTGCTGTGCCATCTCCAAGAGAGATGATCGGCAATTAAGGGCAGTTTTTGAATTTGTAGAGACAGAATCCAGAGATTTAATGGCTGCTTGGCTATCCGAGAAAATACGGATATCTGTAGTTGATATCACGTTTTCTTTGAGCCAAGACAGGACTTCCTTTATCGCCAAAAGTTCCGCCAGAACACGCTACAGTGATTGGGAAGACGGAAGGAGAGACTTAGTTTCAGCCTATCTCAGTATACACCTCCACCAACCCCGTCCTCAGTTTAAGATGTGTATAGATGTGGATCGATTCATCTTCCAGGAAGGTCAAGTCCTCCCAGAGTGATCTGGAAGGAATGGTAACCTGAAAGTTTTTATGGAACTGTAGATGTGGGGTGGTGTAATCTGTGATACTTGGGAGTGATCTGAATGGGTTCAGAATGATCGAGTGGCCAATATCATAGTTGGACCATTGTGAGGAGGCTTTAAGACGTATAGCTGTGCTTGCCGCCGTTTGTTTGCAAAATATATCGAGAGGTGTGAGATGGAACAGAATATCCAATGCAGCGGCAGGGGTCGTACGGAGTACTCCACCCATGCATCGGTAAGCTGACAGTTGGACCTTGCTTACTTTGCCAACATTTGTTGTTTTATCTAGAGCGGTCCACCATACTGACATACCGTATGTTAAGATCGGTCTTACTACCGAGGTATATAGCCAGTGAGCAATGCGGGTAGGAGACCCCATTTATTGCCAATGGCCTTTTTACATGAGAAGAGTGCCACCGTGGCTTTTTTAACTCTTTCGTTTATATTAGGTTTCCAGCTTAACTTCTTGTCAAGAATAAGACCCAAATATTTTGCTTCATTCGAGAAAGTTAAAGGTACACCTTTGATGGAAGGAGGGTCTATATGGGGAATTTTGTATTTCCTAGAAAAGAGGACAAGATCAGTTTTGTGAGGGTGGACACCCAGTCCACAGCGATCGGCCCAGTTTGTTAGCTTATTTAGCGCGTTTTGTAAGAGTTCACTCAAGGTATTGGGATGTTTTCCTGATACGGCAATAGCAACGTCATCCGCATAAGCAATCACACTGTACCTCTCCTCCTCAAGGCATATCAGAAGTTCATTAACGACCAAATTCCAGAGAAGGGGAGATAGGACACAGCCTTGCGGCGTACCTCTACTGACAAATCTTCTGGCAGAAAAGCAGCCTAGTTTTGAATTGATAACTCTGCTGGTCAGCATTTGATTAATCAATTTACCAAGCCAACCATCTACATTCAGAGATGACAGCGCAGATTCGATTGCAGATGTGCCGACGTTGTTAAAGGCGCCTTCAATATCTAGGAATGCAACCATAGTGTACTCTTTATGGTGGAGGGAGTGTTCGATGGTTCTCACTAGTGTGCGCAGAGCCGTGTCTACTGATTTCCCTTTGCAGTAAGCATGTTGAGCTGAAGACAAGAGTCTTGAGTCAATGCTTGTTCTTAAATGGATATCAATCAGTCGTTAAAAAATTTTACGAAAGAATGATGATAGACTAATAGGTCTGATATCTTTCGGATTTACATGGGAGCATTTGTCGGCTTTGGGGATAAAAACAACTCTTACTTCTCTCCATAACAAGGGAATGTGAGCCATATTCAGACAACCGATGAAAAGTACCATAATTGGCACAACAATGTCAGAAGTCATCTGAAGTTCGGCTGGTATTATGCCATCTGGCTCAGCTGACTTGTAAGGTGCAAAGCTATTGATAGCCCATTTTAGCTTTTCCCTTGTAATCAGACCGTCTGGATAAGTTAATATATTTCTAGACCTAACGTGGTCGCTGTTATTAACAGTTTGGGAGCTACCTGGAAAATGAGTGTCTAGTAGTAGGTTGAGGGATTCTTCGCCTGAGTGGGTCCATGTGCCGTCGACGTTTTTTAAGAAACTGGGCATCACTGGATTAGTTGAGAGGATTTAACGTAGTCTTGATGCTTCGGAGGTTTCTTCTATTTTAGTACAGAAGCTCCTCCAGGAAGATCTTTTACTTTTTGCTGCTTTTTGCTCGATTGAATAGTTTCCTACAACTTTTCCTAATCGGCTCGAGCCCTGAGTTCCACCAATGCGGTTTCTTTTTACCCCTTACGTGAGTAAGAGAGCAAGCGATTGACATTGAATTGTTAAGGGCTAAGGTGAGATCTTTGACTTTGTTGTTAAGATCATTTATATTGGAGGGAGGGCTTAAAAGATTAGGTTTAACTAAACTTTCTAGCACCATCCTATATTTGGGCCAGTCAGTTTTCCTATAATTTCGAAAAGTAAAATGGCAAGGGGATTCATCATCTAGACCAAATTGGATGTATCGGTGATCAGAGAAAGAATATTCCTCAGGTACTTTCCAATCTTTAATCATGTGATGAATGGTGTCGGAGACAAGAGTTATGTCCAGAACTTCCAGTCGATTTCTGGTAACGAATATAGCTTCATTCAATACGTTACTTACTATAAGGTTAGTACTTAAAATAAAATCAAAAAGAGACTCACCTCTGTCGTTGATATCAGTACTACCCCATACTGTATGATGGGCGTTAGCATCACACCCAATTATGAGGCTGATCTTCTGCCGTTCTGCTTCAACGATAATTCTCTCCAGGGTGCTACCAGGGAGAGGGCCAAGGTTGTCGTGGCCAAGATACGCCGACACAAGCCAATACGACCCTTTGGACGTATCGAGTCTGGCAGCGGTGACGTCTCTATCGCTGAAATTAGGGAGTAAAAATACATTAGTGCTACTTTTCCCTAGGTTCACCTTTATCCGTTACATACAGTGTGTAGTATCCAGGAGTCCTGAGTCCCTTCACCAAGGATTTTACAATCCAGGGTTCTTGGACCAGGACGATATCAACTCCGTGCCTGGATAGACGGAGCAGAAGTGAGGCCTTAATGGAGTGCTGAAGGTTAATCTGGCCTAACTGCAGCATTATGGCTACAATCAGGCAGATCAACCTCCACCACGGTATTGTCAGCGTCTTCTGGTTCAGAGGACGAACATAAAAGTTCATCCTCACTCAGAAGAGCGGAGTTGGGGTCTCCAGTCTCCATATCGGTCAGACTGTCGACGTTGATGGAAGACTGAGCCGTGATCGAGGATGACTTGGATACATGGTCTTCCATGGAAGGAAGGGTGATCAATGCACCAGGGTCCTCAAACACCGGAACAGCTTCGACAGGGTTTGGAGGCACGCATCCCGCGTCTTCCTCATTTTTTTGTAGATCCTCAAGGTGATCGTCTCGAACCCAAACCTAATCACACCTTTGGTCAGAGCTAAGGGGGCAAGGGACTCCTTATTGACCACGAAAATCGTGCTTCGATAAAGACCCCTTGCCTCCTCAAGCTTTGCGACTTTCCAGTTATGAGTCGGCAGGGACGGATTGCTTAATTTGACTATCTGGATAATCTCATCCACGCAAGACGGTTCAGCCGTTGTGGTGAGTTCTAGTGTTGTGCACTCGGGGCCGTTTGGGTTTCGGAGTGATACCCTCCAGAGACCTATTGCGCTTTGACGTGGAGTCGCCGCTGGTCTGCGCATTCGCGATAATGCCCATAACCCACTTTATCCTGGCAGAATGCTGATAGTCTTCTCCGGCCTCTAGTGTAACACCAGAGTCCTTCAGAATCCTCTCAGCATCCCGCTTGTCCTTATATCTGTTCTTCGAGGGTTTTCGAGAACTTTCGGGACGTGCCAGGCAGGGAGCCCACCCCAGAGGTAGGAGGACCATGGTTCACAACCCTACCAACACCGAGATGGGCAGCCTGCCTAGACGTCTTAGGTGACTGAGTAGTGGTGGAAGGACCACGATGCACAACCCTACCACCACTTGAAATAGGTTTTTCTACCTTTGTACTTCCCTCACTGCGTTCTGCAGCCACTGGGGGGCCATGAGTAGACACAACCTCCCCACTGGTACACAACGCAGGAGAAACGGCAAACAGCGTTGACGCCGCGCCGCGCCGTGCTGCCGCCCGGTTTGGATGGTAAACCGGTGTCTGTTGTTTTAGTCTGTTTTGTCTGTGTAGTCTGTATTGTCCGTTTTGTCTGTTTTGTTTGTTTGTTAATGTTCATTTTAGTCCCACGAGTAGCCAAGAAATAAAGGTCCGTCTGTACAGAGATTCGCATATACAGATAAGGCTAGTTAATCCGGAGGTCGCCAGGTATCCGGATGCTCCGTTAAAGACTGAGCTATTTTTAAATTGGGCCCCCAGCCTGGCTGATCATCGGCACGGGTCGTTTAACACCACTGATCCTGCCCAATTGGAGTTGGGAGAGGGGAGGAGGGTTGAGGTTAGGAACGTCAGACAGCGTCATCGCCGTACTGTCGAGAGAGGCAGTAAGGAATGTAGGACAGCGTCATCGCCATACCGTACATAGGGAGGAAAGAACGATAGACAGCGTCATCGCCGTTCTGTCGAGAGGGGAGTGTTACAACACAGGGTGAGGGAATGTTGAACAGCACCATCGCCGTGCCATCTAGGAGGGGTATGGGGGAGAAGTGGTATCGACGAACAGCTGCATCGCCGTGCCACCGAGGGATAGGAAATAAAGGAAGGGTAGGGTGAGGGGATAGAGGAGCGACCTTTGGTTTCAGGACTCATCTGGAGATTAAATCTCGAGAATATTTGACCTTAGACCCTGTTTAGATTGTGACATGCTCACTACGTAGTGAATAGTCATGTCGTGTCTACACTCGAAATTTCTCAGTCATGAGTATCGCCGAACTCTGATGGAATATCTCTGAATTGAAACATTTGATTCTGAGCACCATGAACCATGAATTTAATATTAAATAAATAAGTAGTTGCAAAATATAGGAGAAATTGCAATTTTAATAATTAAATCTGCTTCAGCATCTTTGCTGTTATCAATCCACCAATTCAAAAAGCATTTTTTGCGCCTAAGCTTGACTGATTACAAATTTTTAATTTTTATTCTCATCTACCTTACCCTTCAACGAACATGCCAAAAATAAAAAAAAATGCCATTAAATGGAACATGTCGGATATGAAACATGACTGCTCACCACAATCTTTATGTTTTCTTCCTTACTGTCGCCTCCCTTTCTACCTCACCGATTTCACCAACAAAATGCCGTCACTACGTAGTGAGCAGTCACAATCTAAACAGGGTCTTACTCAGCTTCTCCAACTCGACAAGTTCGACGCTCGGGTAGAAGAGTTTAGACTGAAAAATTGTAAAAAAAAAATGTTATTAAACATAAATTTATTAAACAACATCTGAAATCAAAGGGCACGGTAGTGCCCGGCCAACTTCTGGCACTACACCCTTTTTACAGGAACAAACTCAGGCGATTTTCGACCCCCCTCTAACTTCAGTACCAATAAAGTCAGGAACTTCAAATTCGGAACATTTGGTAGGCTAGCCAAGCACAAGCACCACACCAAGCGTAAGTGGTTCCCGAGATATAAGACGTCAAAAATCGCGAAAACCGTAACTGACTCACTCACTGACAGATCATCAAAATTATGGAGCACTTCCCGACACCGCAGAAACTTGATATTTCGCACAGCGGTAGGCCTGGAAAAAATCGAAAATTTGAGGTTTTCCATTCATGGGGCGTGGTATCCCCCCACTTTCCCAGAATTGTTATCAATTATATGGAACACTTCCGATTGCTGTAGAATGATAAAATTTGGCAGAGCGGTAGAGCTTTAAGTTTATACAAAAGAAAAAATTTAATATTTGAGGTTTTCCATTCAGGGGGCGTGGTATCCGCCTTCTTTCTCAGAATTGCAATCAATTAAATGGAGTACTTCCGATTGTTTTAAAATGATCAAATTTGGTAGAACGATAGGGCTTGAAATGCATACAAAGAAAAAAATTAATATTTGAGGTTTTCCATTCAGAAGGAGTGGTATCCGCCTACTTTCTCAGAATTGCAATCATTTAAATGGAGCACTTCCGATTGTTGTAAAATGATGAAATTTGGTAGAACGATAGGGCTTAAAATGTACACAAAGAAAAAAATAGAATATTTGAAGATTTCCCATTCAGGGGGCGTGGTATCCGCCCATTTTCCCAGAATAGTTATCAAGGAGCATTTCCAATTGCTGTAGAATGATGAAATTGGGTACAGCGTTTGGGCTTGAAGTGCATAAAAAGAAACAAATTTTATATTTTAAGATTTTCATTCAAGGGGCGTGGTATCCGCCTACTTTCTCAAAACTGCGGCTAATTAAATGGACCACTTCCGATTGCTGAAGAATGATGAAATTTGGTAGAGCAATAGGGCTTAAAGTGCATACAAAGACAATACTTGAGGTTTTCAATTCAGGGGGCGTGGTATCCGCCCACTTTCACAGAATTTTTATCAATTGTATAAAGCACATCTGATTGTTGTAAAATTATATTAGTATTACGAGGTATTACCTGACAACAAATAAATATCTTTGCAAAAAGGAGTGAGATCACAATAAAAATCTGTATATTTAACAACTCAGCCGTGAAAAGTAGTGATACTTAAAAGTATGCCAAGTTCTAACTTTATGAATGTTTAATATCAAATATTTTAACAAGAGTAATATTGAAACAACACCAAGTTATGAGAGAAATTTATTATTTAATGGTTACTGACTAAAATTTTTCGTAAGGAAATACGAATTTATGAGAAAAAAATTGAAAATCGTTGGAGCGGTTTTTTAAAAAATAGTTTTATATATACCTATGCAATTTTGAAAAAATTAAAAATAAAATTTTTTTAGTGTGCGGAGTTAAAATATTAATAAAAAAAAAATATCATCTACCCATTTTCGAAATATGGAATTTTCAAAAAATAATTCTGACATTTTTTTTAATCAATAATTAATTTTTTTGAAAATTTTGGTATGCAATATTATTAGAACTTATTTGATCTTTCTGCTTTTGTGCAAATTCATTAAAATCAGTTCAAGTGATAATGAGATAGTCGAAAATCCAAAAAAATTGTTCTATGAGAGTTACCATTACGATAGATAATTTTTTTTCCAATAATATGGTAGATCGTACAGATATTAGCTCACACAAAAATTTTAATCAAAACCTTAGGAGTCGTTTTTGATAAAAATGAGATTTTCAATACGGGTTTTGAAAAATTTTTATGGGAGGTACCGTTATTTTTGGATATTAGAATAATGTTCATTTAAAATCTGTGAAAAATGTTAAAAAACTTCTGGGTGCCAAGTTTAATAAAAATTGACCGATTCGTTTTCAAATTATAAAGTTTTCAAAAAAAAATTTTGAAACTTTTTTAAAAATCCGAAAATAAGTTTTTTTTTAAATTTTGGTATACAAAACTTTTAAACATTTTTCAAACATTCTCCATAAAAAAATTAATCAATATCAGTTTTTGAGAAAATCAAAAAAAATGGTTCTATGGGAGGTACCATTTGTAACCATTTTTTGGAAATTTTTTTTTTTATAAAATTGTTGCCTTTTTGTAAAAAAAATTACTGAATTTAAAAAAAAAGACGTGGGCACGTTTTTGAGAAAAATAAGATTTACATTTTTTGCTTAAAAAAAATTGTACGGCAGGTACCGTTATTTTTGGTCTTAAAAAAAAATGGGTGGGGGGAATGCCCAAACAACCAACTTTGAAGAAAATCGACCGACCCGTTTAGGCTACAGCTGAAAGGACAGACAGACGGGCAGAATTGCGAGACCCATTTTTTTCGAGTTCGCTATCATCGTAATGTCAACTTTGATCAAAATCCCGAGTTCGATTTTTTTTACAAATCTATAACTTGCCATATAGTACATACTTATGTATATATCGCAAGTAAAAATTACTCAGTTATGTGTGTTCAAAATTTGTATTTCGTCATTGGGTAATTTAATTCCAGTTGGCTTTCTCCTTATCGAGATTTTACATTATTCATTCGAACTTACGCTTGAGTAAGTAAGTAAGTAAGAAATTCATTTTTTTAACATTTTCGTGTTTTGTGTAGTTACAAGTATTATTGTATGTATTATAAAGCTTTGGCTTAATCATCAGGTCTGTTGACAAATAGATTACATAAAATAAGATTACATAAAATAAGATTAGATTAGATTAGATTAGATTAGATTAGATTAGATTAGATTAGATTAGATTAGATTAGATTAGATTAGATTAGATTAGATTAGATTAGATTAGATTAGATTAGATTAGATTAGATTAGATTAGATTAGATTAGATTAGATTAGATTAGATTAGATTAGATTAGATTAGATTAGATTAGATTAGATTAGATTAGATTAGATTAGATTAGATTAGATTAGATTAGATTAGATTAGATTAGATTAGATTAGATTAGATTAGATTAGATTAGATTAGATTAGATTAGATTAGATTAGATTAGATTAGATTAGATTAGATTAGATTAGATTAGATTAGATTAGATTAGATTAGATTAGATTAGATTAGATTAGATTAGATTAGATTAGATTAGATTAGATTAGATTAGATTAGATTAGATTAGATTAGATTAGATTAGATTAGATTAGATTAGATTAGATTAGATTAGATTAGATTAGATTAGATTAGATTAGATTAGATTAGATTAGATTAGATTAGATTAGATTAGATTAGATTAGATTAGATTAGATTAGATTAGATTAGATTAGATTAGATTAGATTAGATTAGATTAGATTAGATTAGATTAGATTAGATTAGATTAGATTAGATTAGATTAGATTAGATTAGATTAGATTAGATTAGATTAGATTAGATTAGATTAGATTAGATTAGATTAGATTAGATTAGATTAGATTAGATTAGATTAGATTAGATTAGATTAGATTATATTAGATTAGATTAGATTAGATTAGATTAGATTAGATTAGATAAGATTAGCTATATTAGATATTTTAGATATACGGCATTTCGCTTAACGGCCTGATTCGGTATAACGTATCTAGGCCGTTTAGCGAGGTACGAGTGTATTAATATTAAAAATTCAAATTTAACAAGAGTGTCTTTTATTTATTTAGATCACAATTAAACAATTTAAGCTGGCGTTTTGTAATGTTTTATTCTTCAATTATCATAAAAACTCAGAGACAGGGTTCAAGTATAACACAATTTATTATTTAGACACGTCCGACTCGACTGAATGCTCTTTTTTAACTGCCGACTGGCATGTATATAGCTTAAAACTAACTAACCAGCAGCCCTTTACATATGTGTGTTATTACTCTTTTCTGTTCTCTCTTTAAGGGGAACCATTTTTCGCTTACAATTCGGCCTTCCTGACATACAATCGTCCCGATTGACCTTAACCACCACATTCATGTCTATATAAGGTTTTAGGTTAGCAGCCTCCCAGACCCCACTGTAAGGGATTTGACTTATCTGGAAGCCTTCTACGTCACCTATCACATACCTATCATTTGGTAAAACCTGCTTTACCTCATAAGGCCCTTTAAATTTTGGTATTATTTTCTTGCACACATTTGGCTGACTGACAAAATTCTTCACCATGACATAATCCCCTATTATATATTCCTTACATACCCTCTTTTGATCTTTCTTTTGCTTATTATAGTCTTGCATTTTTACTATTCGTTCGGAAGCTCTCTTTCGTATTTCATCTAAATCCCTCTCGTTTTCCTTTTCATTCAAGTCTTCCAATCTTTCTTTTAATGGGTCTACACAATCTCCTCGTTGTCTTACCCCAAAAAGTAATTGACTTGGATGAGCTCCTGTCCCCTTATGTACAGTATTATTCATAGTAAATTCGATCTTAACTAAAGCCTTATCTAACGAGAATTCTATCCCACCATTCGTTATTTTTGCTAACATTGGTGCCAAACTTCTATTGACGCGTTCAACTTGTCCATTGGCCTGAGGAGACGCGGTAGCAATTTTCACATGGCGTATGCTATTTTCCTTTAAGAATTCCTCAAATTGTTCTGAGGTGAACGCGCTCCCACGATCAGACACTAACATCCTAGGCCTACTATACGCATTGAAATATGCCTTCAAACAAGTAATTACTTCACTTGTACCCGTGGAACGTACCGCGTACAATCTGGTAAACTTTGAAAAGGCATCTATCACCAAGAAAACATACTTTTTCTTAGAAGTTTTAAGTGTCACCGGACCAAAGTGGTCAATATGAACAGTATCAAATGGCACATTGCCTTTCGGTATGTTATGCATAAGACCCTCATGCTTGCCCATTTTTGCAGAAAATACTATACACTTCAGACAGTTGTTTATGTGGTCTTTAACTTTCTTGCTCAATTCTGGAAACCAATATGATTTCAGAATATTATCTATGACTTTCTCAGATCCTACATGCCCTAACTCGTCATGATATTTTTGTAGAATATTTCGTTCCATGCTTTTTGGTACCACAAAAAGTATACCCTTTCCCATTTTTCTATACACCAACCCGTTTCTCAACTCATATGTGCGATCTTCCTGATTTTGTAAACGTTCTCTTATCTTTTGTATAAACTCATCTTTATTTTGGCAGATTGATAACGTTTGTTCAAAAGTGTTACCTTCAAGTACTAGTATGGTAGGGATGCGACTCAATGCATCTACATGCTGCATTTTACCTCCACTTCGATGTTCTAAGACATAGTCGTAATCCTGCAACTCGAGAGCCCATCTAGCAATTCTGGGATTTATTTGTTTCTTATTTAACGTCAGGGTTAGAGAATTACAATCTGTCACAATCTTGAACTTTAAACCATGTAAATAGATTCTAAACCGCTTTAGTGCATTGATGATTGCCAAAGTTTCAAGTTCAAAACTATGATACTTCGATTCGCAATCTGTTGTCCTCTTTGAGAAGTAGAAGATCGGGTGAAAGACCCCATCATTCTTTCTTTGCAAGAGGATAGCTCCAAAACCTAGTGCACTAGCGTCACAATGAAGTTCAGTCTCATCATGTGGATTGTAGATCGCTAAGATTGGCGACTCGAGCAATTTCTGTTGGAGTATACGAAAGACTTCTACTTCCTTTTCATCAAACTTGAATACGGCATCCTTTCTAATTAACTTATACAGTGGCTCAGCCAACAACGAGAATCCTTTAACGAATCTTCTAAAATAGGAACAAAGTCCTAAGAAACTATGTACTTCCTTTACATTCCTGGGAAGAGGGAAATTTTTTACAGATTCCATTCCCTTTTCATCTGGTCTAATACCTTCTTCTGATATAATATAGCCTAAATACTGAATTTCTGATTCTAAAAATTTACATTTGTCTTGCCGTAATTCCAATTTGTTCGCAACCAATTTTTTAAAAACTTCCCTTAATATGTCTAGATGCTCTTCTATAGTTTCCGTTGCCACCATTATATCATCTAGATAGATGGCTATCTTACCTCTTCGAATTAAATCTTCAAACACTTCATTGATAAAACGCTGAAATGTCGATGGCGCATTCCTGAGACCAAACGGCATTTTAAGGAACTCATATTGCCCTAAAGGAGTCACAAATGAGGTAAATTTTACCGACTCTTCATCCATTTTAACATGATAAAAGGCACTCTTCAAGTCTAAAAGTGAAAATATACTTTTGTTAGCTAATCTGTCTAATAAATCGTCTATCAGAGGAAGTGGGTAATTATCTTTCAAAGTTATTTTATTTAAATTTCTATAATCAACACATAATCTGATATCGCCGGTTTTTTTTCTAACTAAAACTATAGGAGATGCATATTCTGATTTGCTAGCTCTTATTACCCCCGATTGTAACAACTCGTCTAAAATTTCCTGAACTTTTGCTTTCTCCATATAAGACAATCTTCTTGGAGGACAACTAAAAGGCTTATCACTTGATATCCTAAGTTTCATGTGATAATCGGTTTCGGGCCATTCGGGACGCTTGCAACTCATGAAATTCCGGTACATTTCATTAAATATTTTTCTTATCTCATAAGTTTGTTTACATTTATCATTTAAATACAATTCATTTTTTTGTTCTTCAATTCCGATATTCATTAGCTTAAGGCATTCATTTTCATAACAATTCTCATTTCTATTTTTCAAAATTTCATTTACGTTTAAAGGATTTTCATTTGTACTATCATTTTCATTTTCCATTTTTTGTTTCAATTTTGTATCATTACATAATTTCAAATTGGCCAGTTTTAAAAAATCTCGGCCAAGTATAACTGCATGTTGCATCGTACCATTATCTACTACTAAAAGTCTTAATTTTATCTCTTCATTTTCAAAATAAATAGAGCAGTCGACACAACCTATTATTTTAACCTGGCTTTTATTTATACCATAAATTTGAAGATTACATTTTTCTTTTATAATAATAAAATTTGATGGAACATACTGCTTCCTAATAACACTCACAGGGCTGCCGGTATCTAATAACGATCCTAATAATATTTTAAACGTTAAATAATTTATAGTTAAGTTATAATATAAATGTCTTACATAATCTTCTTCATCGTCTTCAAAATGATGGAGCACCACCGCCTTCCTATCAGGACACTCAGCTGCTCGATGGCCAAATTTTGCACATGCATGGCAAGCTCCAGGTAAACGCTTCGCCTTACGGCATTCCGATGCAATGTGCCCAAGAGAATTACAATTGTAGCATCTGAGTGGCTTGGATTCTTTCTTCTCAGGAGCTACAACTCGTTGTGATGACGATGGGCCAGGACCAGATGTTTTGGTCAAAGCCACTTTTACTTTAGGCAACTCAATTTGCCTAAACGCCTCTGCCAATTGTTGCTTGGTGACAAAGCATTGCATCCGTGCCTGCGCTCGAAGACGAGTGTCGGGGATTCCGTCGACGAGGCCCTCTACTATCTCCTCTTCGTCGAGATTTAGTTTATTGGCCATGATGGTTTTTTCGTGGAAGTAAGTTTGGAAAGTTTCCACCGGCTGCCATATCCTACACTCGAAAGCTCGTTTTATCGACATACGACTCTCATTGGACACAAACATTTCACCCAATTCCTTCAGCAATTGTTCAGTAGAAATCTGCGCCAGGTCGGTTTTCGAGTGGAACCACTTAAGTGCGTTCCCCTTTAAACGACAAGAGACCAATAGGCGTGCATCGTTGTTATTTAATTTATAGGCTTTCATTAGGTTTTTAAATTGTGTTTCCCAATGTGGAAAACACTCCCCGCTGAATTCCGGTAACAATTCTTTAATCGCCGAAATTGCAACGCCGCCCCCTGTACTGTGGTTATTATTCTTCAAGAATTCGTTCTCTGTTTTTAGGATGTCATTTTCCATCTTTTGCAGCCTAACTTCTCTTTTGAGTAATTCCATCTCTCTCTTCATTTGTTTCAGCTCCTTTGTCAAACCACCAACCGTATCATCAGCACTCTCTTCGTCGTCACCAATTTGTCGCTCATTATCATCGTCCACTTCTGTAGTCTTCTCCTTAGCTCGTTCGTTTGTATGTACACTCTTTTTCTGCATAACATTTATATGTGTGCTGTCTTTTTCTCGGCTCCTCTTTGTCATCTGCTGCGCAATCCCACTCACACTATCCAAATATAAATTTGAGTCCTCTGAGTGTGCGGCGTCGTCGTCGTCGTCAACGTTGTCGTCGGCCAGCTGCTGCATTTTTTTTGGGAGTGGTGGAAATTCACCACGTTCTGTGTCTGGCACCGACAGCAACCTTAAGATGAGTTCGGCTTTTGTGCCTGTGGTTTTTTTTTGTAACCCTTCCAACCATGACCGTAACTGTGCTGCCGTATATTTCTTGTATTTTTCAACGTTCGACTCATTATTATCCATGATGAATAATTTTGTTGTGTGTGTATATGTATACACTGCTGGAATCGAGACTCGAAATATTTAAATGTAATTTTAACGTCGCGTCGGTACAGCTTCGTATCGCGAGGGGACTATATTTTTGTTATTATTTATTCTTTTTGTTTGTTTGTTTCTTTTTTTTTTTTTCTAGGGGCGCGCAGATATACACACTAAAGACAATCGAATGGTTCTGTTCTGTAGGTACTTTTTTCTGCGCGTGGGTTTTTTTTTTTTTTCGCGATGGGCTGGATTTCTATTCTTTTTTTTTTTTTCACAATGGGTTTTTTTTCGCGATGGGGTGGATTTCTATCCCACTTCTGATAATTTAAGCTGGCGTTTTGTAATGTTTTATTCTTCAATTATCATAAAAACTCAGAGACAGGGTTCAAGTATAACACAATTTATTATTTAGACACGTCCGACTCGACTGAATGCTCTTTTTTAACTGCCGACTGGCATGTATATAGCTTAAAACTAACTAACCAGCAGCCCTTTACATATGTGTGTTATTACTCTTTTCTGTTCTCTCTTTAAGGGGAACCATTTTTCGCTTACAACAATGAACTTTATAAATAACCACCTTTTTAAGTACATACAAAAATATATCGTATGCACTACAACACTTAAACCAAAGTCTGCTGAATTCATTTTAAATACCAAATATCATAGTAAACCACCAAAGTCCTCTGGCAGTATAATCAGAAAAATTGAAGTACGAAACATCTACAAACTAAATATAGATACATATATTGTAAAAATATTAAAAATCACGTTCTAGGCCCCAAAACAAAATCCAACTGATAAAAAGTATTTCAAAAAATGGTTTCATTTACATTTGCATATTAAATTTACATTCCAAATGATGAAAAGAGAATTCCCCATCGAAATTTATATACAATTTTTTTTCCTTTTGGTGAGATTTTTTTTGTTGTCTTTGTCAATTCATGTTGTAGCTTCATGTTCTAGATAAATTCTTCGACTTTCAAATCTATTTGCAGGGGATTTTCAATGTTTCACGTTCCGTTCACATTCCATTACTCATTCCTAACATTTTGGTAGCATGAATTGAGTTATGGCTTTTTCAATGTCCCTGTTTTGATGCTGTCGGTGTACCGGCTAAGTATTCTTGGGTTGATGAGTGATAACCATAAAATTATATAATATATGTATTTATGTACTCATATACACTAACGTAGATTTGTATATTTGTATATGTGTTGAAACAAATCAACTAATATCCATGCTAATATCTGATCAAAGTTACACTCACAAAATGTTTACAATGGCCATCATCAGGGTGTTGTAAAGATGGGTTTTTTGCAGGAATTTAGTATGCAAAGGATGAGATATTTTAGCAAATACATATAACGATTTCGTTGGGTTTTTGCTTAAATCCGAAGTCTACCATGAATTTTAATGTTGCTATTTTGTGACATTTTTTGTTTGATATTTAATTAACAAATGCAAATGAGTTATACCTATAGGTGTGTGTTTGGTAGAATTGATATGTTTTTTTATGAAACAAGGTCACTTATATACTATTTTAAAAACACCTTTAAGTTTTATAAAATCTTATGTAATTAATTGCATTCGGTGGATTTTTTAAGTTTTATAATTCCAGCTGGTTAATTAAATCAGAACAAAAACATAAATGTTAAAAAAAGAGCCAAGTTCTTCTATAAAAAAACCTTTATGTAACAAGTCAGCCGTGAAAAGTAGTGAGATCTAAAAGTATGCCAAGTTCTTACTTTATAAAGTTTTAATGTCAAATATTTAAAGTAGATTACTATTGAAGTAACTCCAAATTATGAGAGAAATTTATTATTTAATGACTTAAATGACTTGCCAAGCTAACCACCAAATTTAAATCATTAAATAATAAATTTCTCTCATAATTTGGAGTTACTTCAATAGTAATCTACTTTAAATATTTGACATTAAAACTTTATAAAGTAAGAACTTGGCATACTTTTAGATCTCACTACTTTTCACGGTTGACTTGTTACATAAAGGTTTTTTTTATAGAAGAACTTGGCTCTTTTTTTAACATTTATGTTTTTGTTCTGATCTCACTCCTTTTTGCAAAAGATTTTAATTTTTCCCCACTTCAAGCCCTACCGAATTTCATCATTCTACAGCAATCGGAAGTGCTCTATTTAATTGATTGCAATACTGAAAAAGTAGGCGGATACCACGCCCCCTGAATGGAAAACCTCAAATATTAAATTTTTTCTTTTGTATGCACTTGAAACCCTACCAAATTTCATCACTCTACAGCAATCGGAAGTATTCCATATAATTGATAGCAATTCTGGGAAAGTGGGCGGATACCACGCCCCCTGAATGGAAAACCCCAAATTTTCGATTTTTTCCTTTTCGCTCAACCAAATTTCATCATTTTACAGCAATCGGAAGTGCTTGATTGCAATTCTGATAAAGTAGGCGGATACCACGCCCCCTGAATGGAAAACCTCAAATATAAAATTTTTTCTTTTGTATGCACTTGAAACCCTACTGCTCTACCAAATTTCATCATTCTACAGCAATCGCAAGTGTTCCATATAATTGATAACAATTCTGGGAAAGTGGGCGGATACCACGCCCCCTGAATGGAAAACCCCAAATTTTTTCCTTTGCATGCACCACCAGACCTACCGCTGTGTGAAATAACAAGTTTCTGCGGTGTCGGAAAGTGCTCCATAATTTTGATGATCTGTCAGTGAGTGAGTCAGTGAGTCAATGAGTCAGTGAGTCAGTTACGGTTTTCGCGATTTTTGACGTCTTATATGTCGGGAACCACTAATGCTAAGAAGTTGAAATTTGGTGTGGTGCTTCTGCTTGGCTAGCCTACCGAATTTTCCGAATTTAAAGTTCCTGACTTTATTGGTACTGAAGTTAGAGGGGGGTCGAAAATCGACTGAGTTTGTTCCTGTACAAAGGGTGTAGTGCCAGAACTTGGCTGGGCACTACCGTGCCCTTTGATATATGGTGAATTACATATGATGTGAAAAAAGTTTATAAATTTTTCGTTTCGTTTTATGCTGCGCCGGACCCATATAGGGTACCAACTGAGCTTTTCTTTTTCTTACACGAAATATACCGGCAAATAATAGGAAAAGATTTTTTCGGAAGTCTGCTCAAGTGAGTTTAAAAATCATTTATTCAAAAACTAAGCACTAAAATAACTTTATTCAAAATCATGCATAAAGTATCAGTTTCTGGCTTTAAGATAAGCTATAACATAATATTGTAAGTGTTGCCGTTGTGTTTTAATATTCATTTTCTGTTTTAGAATAATTTTTTTTTAATTTGCCCCTCCTTTTAAAATAATGTCTATATAATGTACCAACAATACAAACAAAAATTGATGCTTTTATCACAAAATGCACAGTTTTGGAATTAAGTCGCCCAACTGCATAGAAAAGTAAAACCCTTAACTCTTCTGATTGGTTTATTTCAAAAACCGTTATTTTTATGAAAAAAAAGTATTTTAATCTTTTTTGTAGGAAATATTTCAAGCTATTAATTAGTTATTGACACTTTTTTTGTACAACTTACCATTTGGGAGTTATTCCTGAAAAACCATTTTGGGGGGCCTTCAACCCCCTGTAAAATTGTTAGCGGCGCTCATATCGATGGGGACTTTTAACAGTTTCTTAAGAACACTATGAGGAAGCTATATACCAAAATCCAGCTTCCCAGCGATTATTTCAGTTTTTGGAAGTTTTTTTGGCTTCATTGACTGGACTATTTAATGTATTCTATTTTTGGAAAATCAAAAATATTAAACATTTTTTTTTTTATTTGACTTTAATCCTTTGTTTAAGTTGCTCGTTTCAGATCCCATTTTCACTTAGAAAGTAGTAAAGTAGATTTTATTATTTTCGATTGACTAAAAAAATATAGAAGACATTAAATCATCTGGTTTTTATTGTTTGACAAAAAATTAATCAGATCATTGAATATTAAAATTATTTAAATTAATTAACAATCTAATATTTTTGAAAAAAATTGATTAAAAAAAATTTCAAAAAATTTAAAAAAAATTTTGAAAAATTTTAAGTTTGAAAAATAATTTTTCCAAACTATTCATTAAAAGAATTTTATTTAAAAATAGTATTAAAAAAGAGATTTGCTTTAAAAAAAGTTACATACATAAATATAACATGATATTATAAATGTTGTCGTGGGTTTTTAGTAATTTTTTTTTCTACATAAACGGGGGAAAATATACCCTCCTCTCATACGATTTTCTTCTTGTTTTGGACTCCTTTTGTTACATCTTATGCAAAACACCCTGTATGGTATGATTTATGAATATTTACACAAACCTATAAATTTAACCAACCTTGCGACGTTCAGCGCTTGAATGAACCGTATTTATTGAACTGAAATTTTCCGAGAATCTCACCGGTCTAGGTAATCTTAAGAAAAATGGATACAAAATCTATGTAATGTAGGTTTTTTCTTATCTAAGATCTCCGAAAGTTCTTCACCGATTTCTTTGAAATTTTGACACAACATTGCGTCTGTTTGTATACTTTTTTTTCTTTAAAACAGCGCCATCTGTCCTAGATAAGTTTCAGTTTTCTTTTCAAAATTCTAAATACTTACATTTCCAATTCGTTTCTATTATAGGGTGAAATGTGGTAAAAAAAATAGAATTAGATTTTAAAAATAAAAAGTATACCTACATGAAAAATCAACAAACACAACCAAAAAAGATTTGGGCATACAACACTGTTTCCATTAGAATCCGTATCGTTTTACTTTCAAGTGGTGAATGATATGGGTTATTGGCGATAATAAAACGCGGCTACTATTTTTTAATGCAGACAGAGGTTGCGAACTCCGGAAGCACAGCAAAGCCTACGGGTAACAGCTATTAAAAATATAATAAAATTTTGATTGATGAATAACTCATGCCAATTATGAAATCCGCAATATTTGGCTACCAGGGAATCGAAGACTTTTCACATTTATTTTAAGGCGTATAAATTTCAAATCAAATCAAATTTTTTTTCAAGGAATCGATAATTTAAGTTGTTAATCATGGAAATCGCTAATCAGCCGATTTTGGTTGATAAGCGTCATTTAGTTAGAGGCTGTGAAAGTCATCGTTCAGATTTAGCCCATTGTGAGCAAACTGGCCCTAAAGGCCATTAAAAGCTATTTTGAATCTATTTAATATAATAATTATTAAATTTTTAATCTTTTTTGGTAAAATTACAGAGGAATTCAATTCCAAAAGTTGGATTGCATCGCTCTGGAATTATTGTTATATCTGTACAAAATATTGATATTGATTATTTGCACTTAGATATAGTTCAGTAAAATTTAATTTTTATATCAACAAAAATACTTTGTCGAATATTGTTTTCTTTAAAAGTACTCCTAAATTTCATTAAAAATCTTAAATACGCATATTCTTGGCTCTATAGAGTTTTTGGTTTTGTAAGTAAAAATATTCTGTACAACTTTTGCAGACAAACATTTTTCACAAATCTCTCCAATTAAAAGTTACTGTGGAAACTATGGTGTAAAGAATGTTTTTTTTAAGTTTAGGTATATCTCCTCATGTTCTTATGAATGAATGAACTTTGTCCGGCTACATTTATGAAATTTAGTGCCTCTGTTGTTCTTCCAAACATTTAACATAGGTGTATAGAAGTATTTAGTTAATTTTTATATAGTCTTTGAAATAAGTTGAAAAGAACTGCATTATACCATCTGCACGAATTTTGAATTTTGATTTACTGGTAGGTACATACGCAAAATTTTGTGTGCAAAAGTACGTATGTATATCAACAGAACCAAAAACCTGAGCTAGTAGTTTATTTTCTGGAAGTCATTTCCAAAAATATTTCTAAAATTTTAATATCGTATTCACTCCATTTTCCACTCTTTTTTCCACTCATTTTCTCAACGTTGGTGAAATTAATTTTTATCTCTGAGAGAACGTTTAAGAGATTAAGAGAATATTTATTTAGAAAAGCAAAAGACATGCGTTCTTGGGTCTTGCTCTCTCTAGCTTACTACACAATACACATGTATTTGTATATCCTTATTCTTACTAACAAAAAAATCCCAACAACTCACAACAATTCACTTATTTTAGGTGTACAATGTCCGTAGACTAAAATTCGTCATTGCTACATGGTCCTAGAACCAACACATATCGTTTCTTTTCTGTTGGTGCTGTTGGTGTAATATGCATGCATTTCGGCAATGTTGAATGCTCGGAAGGACAGAATGTAGGTTAGTGGTACAAGTTCAGTTCAGACTTCAGAAACGAAATAGAGCAGGATATGCAATAGTGCAGGATGTTTGACTTCCGTGCGTTGTGCTGCTGGTGTATCGGCACTATTTTGCTGTGTGCTTTGCGTCGTTGTGTAGTTTTTTCAAAGCAACAAAGGGACAGTGAATATTGTATTGTGTGTTATTTTGTCATCCTGCATGCTTAGATGTAGAGAAAATAAATAGAAATTATTTTTGTATTCTTTATTTTTTCTATTTTATTTTTTTTCTAATGGCTGGACTTATAAAAATGTTAAAATGAATAATTATAAAGAAAGATGTACCTACGTAGAAAATTATGTGGTGAAACTGTACAAGTTGTTTTATTAGAAATAAATGAAAAAGATTGTAGGTATATACATAATATGCAGGTACTTTTATATAAATTTTTTTTGTTTTTTTGTCAAATTTGATGTATGAAATGTTTTATTTATTATTTTAGGTTTTCGAGAAATTCAATTATCACGATGACACTATATTTATAGCAAAATTAAAAGTACCTATTATATTACATCAATATTTACTTAGTCATTTAATACAATATAGGTACATATATGTATACATACTTACCAAATTTTTGTATATGAATTGTAGTATATGCATAGGTACATTACATGGCACGTTGGGTCTATACAACACCTTAGGGACAAAATTATAAACCAACTACTGCACTTTTACACTATCATGCTATAATTTTTTAAGCCAGAAATCCATGCTTTAGTTTTCTTTTTAGAACAAATTGTAAATTAATTTACAAATTCAAAATTTTGAAAATAAAATTATAAAAACTTTCAGACGGATCTTTTTATTAAATATATTACGTTATATAATCCTTCCAAAAATATATTTTTTTCTAATATTCAATGCTCTTTTTAATTTTTAGTTGAATGCTTAAAACTATGTAATCGTACATATGTATATATTATATTTGGTTGTAAGTACATACATATTACATGTCTACTTATGTGCATACACTGGACGTCCAGTATAACGAAAGGTATAAACTAGTTCAGCCGCAATTTGTTATATTGAAACAGTTTTTTCGACCTTAAAAAAAACATAATATTTACTGATCATTTAAAAAGTTTTAAATACATCAATTTTTTTAAATTGCACAAAACGTTTAAAGAAAACAGCCCTATTAATAATCACCAAATAGATATGAAACAACAATAACTCATGTTTTAACTTATAATTCTTAATAATAAACGTGTATTAGCCTTAAATGACATTTGACAATGAGCGGATAACTTATCTCACCAATTTTGGTGTTCAACGAGCGGATAACTTTACCGTTCACAATTCAATTCAAAGCTGACTGATATGACAGTTAGCTTTCAAAAATGAAAGTACTTGAATATGTAGTACAATTGAGGGAAGTGCTGCCTATTTTTCGGTGTTATTCAGTGAACCGATATAATGAAGACAGAATAAAGTTTATTAATATTTTATTTTATCAAACGGATAAGTCCACTATCCATGTGTTAGGTAAAACATGTATTTACGAGCGGATGGTGTATTTTTATTAATAGGGCTGTTACTTTCTAATAAAATCTTGATTTTCACCATCAAAAAAAATTTACCGAAAAGCAAATTCGAATAAAAAAACAACAACTGCGAAAAAATTCTAAAGATGTATCTAATCAAAAAAAATCCCAACGCATTTCATATACCGTTTTGTAGACAAAATCAAATGCAGAAAAAAAAATTATTGAGACCTGTAAGAAAAAAAATTACGATTCTCATGTTTTGTTTTTTGTTTTTTTTTCTTGAAATTGAGCAGCATTCGTTATAGTCTAGACTCTAGAGAAAAAATGGACTTTTTTGCCTTTACCCAAAATTTATATATACAATACATTTAGACGGTTTCTATATGAAACATTTCAGCATTTTCGTGCTGAATCCGAAAATGCCGGGTATTCTTCTGAGATCCTTGAGCGTTTTGTGATATATGACGTCAACAATAAAAGACATATGGAAAAAGGGCTGCAGCTGGTGTGCAGATCGGAAAAATTGTGATTGACATTAATTTGGCACTAGATATATCCAGATTTTACGATTCCCAAAATGCAAAAAATATTTTTTTTTGATTTTCTGGGGGAGGGACCTACGAGTAGGATAAGAGACGGGGTACAAATTAATGACGGGTGAACTGAAAGGAAAAGGGATGAAGTGCGCATAAATTATATCCCTTTTTTTATTTTGTTTTCAGTATTATAGTAATAGAAATAAATAAAAGATATTATTTCCAAAACACGTTGAAAATCTCCAGTATCAAATCAATTAGTATTAGAGTTTTGTATAGCGTGCACTTGGTTCTACATGTGACTTTTGAACCCTCTCTCTCATCAGAACTAAGAAGCAGCCGTTTCCTAACTTTCCCTGAAATTTACTGATGCGGGTTACATGGTAGATGAGCTCCTTAACTATCTCCAAGTTGCTCTATCAAAAGTAGCATGTTTTTTTTATTGAAAGTGTCTTTCTTGCTAATGCCTGCCCTGAACACTATCTGCTACAGAACGAAATTGAAGAAATGTTATGATATCACATCACCTTGCATGTTTGGAAGTAGATTGGCTTAGGTATTGAATAGAAGATGAGGCCAGTCGTCGGGTATGCTTTCTTCTAGCGATATACTTCGATGATAATTTTAAGCATGCACATTCAATGGTAAGCCATCAAAACCGGGGGTTTTTTATCTAAGTTTAGCTCATCTATAGGTACTGCATAATGAAACTGGGTCTTGGTTGGTCATTCTCACCCTATTACTTGCTCTATTCAAGCCCTATAGTAGCTAGAAATAATATTCTAGGTAACCTGCGTTCCAGTCTTAAGACCAGCGGCCAAATGCATATTTTAGTGTGTCAAAACTTCCAGATATTGTTTCGGTCGCGACTGGCGAGCTAGGAGGCAGCATACGTACTCTTCTCACGCAAGATCTTCTTTTTCTTACTTCTCCTAGCTCAATATTCTAGGCTCGCTGTCCTTTTTTTGTCCTGCAGCTTTTTTGCATGTGAATCTTTTGTCACCTTTATTAGCATTCATCATCATAACATATGGGCCTTTTTTCTATGGTGAATGGTAGAGTGCGGTGGTTTCGACTACCTCTTTGCTCATGTCGTGATACTGGGAGCACTTATTGCTGTCGTCTGTAAGTGCATAGCAGAGAAGTTCTTAATTCAGGTGTGATAAAGCACCTTATTTTGAAATACTTCTTCTAGGCAGTTAGCAATTTTTTTTCGTCAAACAGTCGAGCTCTTATTTTCGACGGACTAAGACTAAAACCAACGTTGACATTTGCCCATCGAAATGTACGCACTACGCACTATTTACCTCAAATCTAAAAATTTTTAGAACAACTCAAATCAAAAGAGTCCTTATGAAGATGTTTTTTTAAATTTATAACTTTTCAATAAAGTCTTTTAAATTGTATGGTAGGTTAATCCTTTTCACATTAAAGCTACTT
This sequence comes from Epistrophe grossulariae, assembly GCA_929447395.1. Classification (NCBI taxonomy): domain Eukaryota; kingdom Metazoa; phylum Arthropoda; class Insecta; order Diptera; family Syrphidae; genus Epistrophe; species Epistrophe grossulariae. Next base: position 28,142,171 of record OV839567.1, read on the forward strand.
TCGCAGCGTATACGTGACTTTATTCTATCAAAGTTGTTGACTTTCTTTTGCTGAAAGATAAAAATAATTGACTTGCGATTGAATTCATTCTATTCAGCATTCAAAAATAAAAGGCAAAAATACTTCACCTGACCCAGTTATGTAATTTTTTCATTCATTCGAACCCCCTCTGCTTTCGTACCCTTTCACCCCTCCCCCAAAATATCGAAAAACTATTTTTGTATTTGGAGTCTCATAAGATCTACATTTCTAGTATAAAATTAATGAATATCCAAATTTTCCCTAATGCACATAAGTTGCAGGCTTTTGTTAGAAGTCCAAATGATGACGTCAAATTAAAAATTTCGTAAAAAGTGGTTCTATCAAAAATTGAGTGCTGCCATTTGATTCAGCATGAAAAAATACATGGAAACGATACGCCACTCGACCTAGTTCCAAAGGCTGAGTTTTTCATTAATTCGTACCCCCTCTCCTTTCCTACTCGTGAACCCGTCACCAAAAAAATGGAAAAAAATATTTGTTGGGGAATCATAAAATCTTATATATCAAAATGCTCAAGGACCTCAGAAGTATACCCGGCATTTTCGGATTCAGTACATTTTTTTCATATAGATACCATCAAAATGTATTGTATATAAGTATAACCGAAATTTTGGGTTCAGGTCAGTTTTCCCTTATAGACTAATAGGTGTGGTTCCGGCTTAACTCGTAAGTAGTCGGTGGAGTGGGAATTTCACCCGCTACTGAACTACCGTACCCGCATACGGTTATAACATGCCTATTGGGAATCGTCACGCCTTTGTCGTCAAAAAACCCAACAAAGTGATTTTGGCTTATAAATCTAACAAAAAATTTGTTTTAGTAAGCTTAAAGTTAAACCGGGTAGAGACAAATTCATTTCTAATGTTATATATATATACAAATTTAATTTGCAAAGGCAAAACTACTTTTTTTACTGGCCACGAAATAGTCCTTTCGTCAACGCATGTCTAATCAACGATCTGACATCATAACTTTTTAGGCTTTCGCGGTTGTTTATAGGCATTATTATAGGTAATTATTTTCGGTTTAGCCGCGAATCCGAATATAATTACTTGATATATGACAGCAATTCCAATAACCCTGTAAAACGGGACAATCAAAGTATGAATAACGGCAAAACTAAAAATGAACAGCACGCGTCTCGATTAAGGTGCCAAAATGTAACATAAGTCCACAGTATTTTAAAAGATCATAATCATGGTTTCTTTAACTCGTGGTAAAATTCTTTTCGAGATGTGCTAAAATGTTTACATTAGATTTTTAATAATGTTTACGAAAATTTCACTGCATGTGCAGTATATCGATGGATATATCTATTTATTATCAATTTAGCAATTTTCGTAAACATTGTTAAAAACCCAATGTAAAAATTTTAACACATCTTGAAAAAAAAATTTATTGACTTTTGAGAAAAGTGATTTTTTTCAAAAATATAATTAAATAAAATCGAAATATACATCAAAAGAAAGGTCTTTTCAAATTGTTAGCTAAAAGCTTCTAGAAGGTCTGGTTCTCAAAAAAATATTTTCATCCAAAGTATTAGATATCAATTTATTTCGACTAAATTTACAAAACCAATCCAAAAAATTGTTTGAATGGCGTTATATTTCGTATTCGAAACGTGTAAATATCAAAATTGTGTATTATTTTTCTATGATATTTTTAAAACTGAAAACCAAATAATTCTACAGTCTGGTTCTCGAAATATTTTAAATCAAAGTGAAATTACTTTATTTCGACCAAATTTAAAAAAAACATAAGAAATATTGTTTTAATGGCGATATTTCCGCAAACGAGCCTCGCAAGTGGTTGCGATATTTCATCACATACAATCCAAAAACTCATTGGAACATTTTTCGACGAGGAGAAAATACATCGATTTGAATACAATATAAGAGCCCAAAGCTATTTTTGGGTGTGAAAGATAGCAAAAATTCACTGGTATTTTTAGATAGATCTTAACTTTTCGTATCTAAATATGAAAGTCTTGCATGCCATGGTTGGGGCCTTTTTTGGTAATGGTGCATTAATTCAGTGCATCTGGCAGACAAGCGGCCCCATTAGCGAAATAGTCTTGGATTTCCATATTTGTTATCAGAGGGGAAGCATCTTTCAGTGAGAACATATTTCTAAATGCAATTATTAATTATTGTTGAGTGAATCTGATGCTTCTAAATATGTAGTTAAAACAATATTGCGCATTTCAAAAATTTTAAATTAATTTTTTTTTCAAAAAATTCAAACAGCAAGTTCGTGCGATTCTGCAGTCGTGCATATTTTTATTTTTTTTAGCATTCCATAGTTTAAGAATTTATGGTCTAACTCTTAGGGAAAGGTGATATTTCGGAATTCTACCAATTTTTGGTACTCTGTGAGTTTATTTTTTTCTCTATTGCTGCTGCCTATAACGCTTTAGTAATTCTCATTTTTGGCCCATAGCCACATTCACCAAAAGGCTTGGATGTAGGTATATCTACGTGTGAATGTTTCTATCCAATGCGAATTTAATAAGATTTCAACATATAGGAATATGCAATTGAATTAGCTCTAGCTATAGGGATAGAGAAATTAAAAAAAAATTCTTTTGTTCGAAAAAAGGAAACATACCTTTTTAAGTCTATATAGTTTTCTCTATGCATTTACTTATATATATATGTAGGTAAACCACATCATCATCCAGTTACTATCTTCAATTCCTACAACTACCTATCTTGAGTGTGCCAAGGAAAGTCTCTTGTTTAAGCCTTGAAGATAATCCAAACAGAGTCCGGTAGGAAGCCACCGGTAGCCCGACGGTTGTGGCGGTGATGTTAGCCCCCTAAGTGAATTGTGTTCATCGAATTTTGATAATGGAAAACCAACTCTGTTCGTTCGTTGTTGGATTATAAAAAATGATGGTAGTGGTCCTAGTAGAAAAGGAAGTAATTTACTGGAGCGGAGAATTTATTTGGGGAAGGTTGTTGTATCTTCTTTACTTTTTTCCATTTTGCTGGCTCTTTCATTCTTAATCTTTTGTTGTCGGAGATTTACTTTTTTTTCATATTATATGCTGGAACGTGGAATGAATAAGAAAATGGAGCCAAATTGTGAAAGCAGTTAGAGGATATGATTTACTGCGACGCCGGAGTTAACTATGGGTTGTTTTATTTCATGTTGGTGTGGGAGTTTAGTTGACTAAGGACAGGAGGAGTTACTGAATATTAGCAAAATTTGAAAATGAAAAAAAAAAAATAGACAAATTTTTAATTAAGCAAATTATAACAAAAATTGACAAAAGCAATGTAATAGCCATAATGTCATTCATGAGCTTCTATAGAAAACTAGATCCTTTTCAAACAAAGTAGAAAAGACAAACTTTCTATAGTTTCCCGGTAAAAAAAGGCAAGAAGTAATTGAACAAAAGTATGAGTAGCGGGACCAAAGGTATGATTACATTAGTAAGTATGTCATAGACAATCAAACATAAAAACTGTTTTTACATGTGTTACAGAATTCTTTTGGATTTTAAAATAACACTTAATTCATTATTATTAGTTGAAGACATTTATTGTTGTGAAAGATTTAATGTATAAGAAATAAATTGGTAGTGCTCGTGGAGAAACAGGACCTATAGTGACTTACAACTCTCAAATATTATTCCTGTGTGTATGTAGTTTTAGTTGGGAGCAGTAGCGTACGCAGGATTTCATGGGGGGGGGCTCAATCTCAATTTTGGTAGAAGTTTTTTTTTAACGTATAACTAAAACAAAAATGAAAATCTTTCTTATTATTAACCATCTTATATAAATAAGAAGTAAAAATTTCAGCAAGAAAACGAAAAAACGAAAACACAAAAGATTTCTTTGTGAATATTCAACAAAGCTAACCCATTAAGGCAGTTGTTGTGGCCGTCAGCCACGTTTTTAACCGTCTTAAAGTGGAAAACGAACGTCCAGGCTCTGCAGACGTCACTGGTAGCACACAAATTACGTTTCTCAAATAAGGATATAATCCGAATTGCAAAACGGAAGTGAAGTTTCATGTATACCTAGTTATTTTGGTTGATCATCCTTCCAAATTTGTTTCCATATCTAAATATCAAAATATTGCTACCTCAGTCAGTTTAGTTTCGTTTTATTTATCAAGCCTAGTACTTAGTTCGAGTGTAAATGAAATTTTCATACAAAAGTAAGTATTTCACTGGTGTGAAATTCACAACAAGAAGTGGGTACCAAAATATGAAAGTGAAATATGAAAACCGGTTCTTCAATCATTTTCATTCAACAATTTTCATTTACCAATGTACGGCTACTTAGGACAAATTTAAGTTGTTGTGGAAAATTGTGACATTTGTCAATCAATTTGTTTTGCTCAAAACACAAATTCGAAATAAGAAACAATAATTTCGGATTCTTTTCTAGCGTTTTTATCGTCATCAAGAAGGGACAAGAAAGGGAACAAGACACGGAATATAAACACACTTATTTGAACTTTTCAAGATTCTGATGACAGCCATTCAAGTTAATATATTTTTTTTAAATAAGAAGAAGAAAGCTTAAATAATAAGAGAATTATTATTTTTGTTTTTGCTTTGTATTTTTAAAATTTTTTAAAATGAGTATTAGAAATTGAAAACTGAGTAACAAGAATTCATGTGAAAAATTAATTATAGGTTTATAAAAAATGTACTCAAAAAATTTACACTTAGGGCCAGTTTGTTCACAGCTGATCTTTAATCATGGATTATTGCAAATGGTAAATCATTGAATGTGCATGGTAATCAAATTTTTTTTGTCAAGGAATCCATAAAAAAGTTGTTAGTCTTGCAAATCGCTAATCAGACGATTTTGTTTGATTAGCGCCATTTAGTTAAGAGCTGCGAAAGTCATCGTTCACATTTAATCCACTATGAACAATTGGCACTTAATCCAATATATTTTACAATATTGTTTGGAAAAACCTAGGCAAGAAATAGACTTTTAATTTAACTATAACGTAAACTTTGTGTAATCTTAATCAATGTATAACACTATTTAAAACCTTATTGATTACACTTTGTTATCAATAAAAAATAAAAATAAACACCGAAGTTATTTTTATCTAAAATTGATTTACGTACCTCGAAAGCGTTTCGATAGAACTTTTCTATCATCATCAGCGAACACGACTGATGATAAATAGTGTCATCTTCATCTTGTAGGTTATGCAGCATACAATAAGGTCAAACATGCAAGTCATTGTTTTGGTTAAGCGCGAAATAGAAAAGATTTGACACCCTGACGCGACGGTGCAGTGGTTTGTCAGTACACGCGTTAGGGTACAAAGTTAATTGTGTACGGACAAGAGAACAGAGCAAAACACGGAAAATTAAATTGTGATGCACTTATCAGCGCGAGGTGACAGCTGAGTTTACAAAAAAAAGATGTTATGTTTTCATTACCGGCATTAATAGATTTTTCATCTTTTTGGATAAAATAGCTTTCGTATGCATCTAACCGTCTCGCATCGTTCACTTGTCGAACTAATTTTAAATTGTCTTTTGTTATGTTAAAGTGGTCGTTAGTTAGTACATGATTAGCTAGAGCTGAAAGTCTACAGTTGTTTGTTTTTATGTAGGTAGTATGTTCTTTAAAACGCGTTTCAATATTTCTTTTTGTTTGGCCGTAGTACACTTTTTCACGGTTCGATGCCTCACAGCAGTGGCGTACGCAGGATTTTTTTTTTGGGGGGAGGGCTCAACCTCAATTTTGGTAGAAGTTTTTTTTATGGTATCACTAAAACGAAACTAGCACGAAAATGAAAAAGTTTCAAATTATTAACTATCTTATATGAATAAGAAGTAAAAAAAGGAAAAACACTCCCTTAGTTATGGAGCGAATTTAATTCATTTTTGATATTTTAGTTTGAAATAGTAATGTAGGTAACATAATTTGGTGAAAAGATTAATTCCATTCTCCTTTTTTTTGATTTACCATATTATCTTCAGGGATAACATCGTTTTCGATTTAAAAGCTTAAGCGTTAAGGCAGTTGTTATAACCCTCAGCCAAGTTTTTAACCGTCTCAAAGTGGAAAACGAACGTCCTGGCTCTGCAGACGTAAGTTATTTCAGTTCCATTCTTCGACATTTGTTTTTAAAATATTGCTACCTCAGTCAGTTTAATTTCATTTTACTTATTAAGCCTATGTACTAAGTTCGAGTGTAAATGAAATTGTCATACAAAAGTTACGCGTATTTCACTGGTATGAAATTCACAATGAATATGAAAACCGGTTCTTCAATCAATGTATGGCAACTTAGGAAAAAAATTAAAGTTGTGGAAAACTGTGATATTTGTCAATCAATTTATTTTGCTCAAAACACAAATTCTGAACTATTGTCATCAAGGAGGAAAAAGGAACAAAACAGGGAATTTAAACACTCTTTTATGAACTTTTTCAAAATTCTGATGACAGCAATATATTTTTGTTTAAATAAGAAGAAGAAGAACACAGAAATAGTAAGAGAATTGTTATTTTTGTTTTTGTATTTTTTTAATTCAAAATTCGTATTTGAAATTGAAAACTGAGCATCAAGAATTCATGTGAAAAATAAATCAGCCCTATCACAAATTCCATCGTAATCGAAAATGTGCTACGAAACACGAATTTCGAAATTCCGTGAATTTTCTATCACAAATTCCGAATGAAACGTAAATATGACGTCCTTTTCTACGACAACAGACTCTTGTCGTAGCCAAGTGGAAAACGATTGTGTTTCAGTAAAAAATAAATAAATAACATCATTTTATTTTTCTAACTTTAATTTACTTTTATGTTGAATCTATTTTCTTGTGAAAAAATGCTTAAACATTGAATAAATAAACAAATATCAATAACACAGTTCTTTCACGGTCTCAATCATTTGACAGCTGTAATAGTGCTCAGGCATTATGGTTTTTTTTTGCGATACTTGTTAAAACAAAGAGTGTAGCCGTACTTAATACAAATGTTCAGCTTTTTTTGTGGAAATTAAAAAGGGAAAAAATTGGACTTTTTGGAAATGTAAAGGGATTTTTGTTTTTAAAAGCTGTAAGTGTGACAAAAGGCAGCTGATTTCAAAATTCATTCTTTTATTGAGGCATTGTTTTTTTCAATTCCGTTCAGATTTTGTGAGTATTTATTTTCGGGGTTCGTATAGTGGAATAATCCATTCGGAGAGATAGGTATAATAAGAGAGTTTATTATGTTTATGAGTGCATTTTATTCAGGTGGTGCTTGGGATTTCATTCCGTTTTATTGATTTTTTGAAGTGGAAAAGGAAAAAAAAATTAAATGTGTGCAATCGTTTTGATACTTTTGCCTGATTGAAAAGGAAATTTTTGTTGAGTTTCTATGAATACTGAGATTTGTTCAATATCAAACAAAATCTAGATTACTGTGGTATGAACTAGTGATTTAATTACGATATCCATTTGCGTTTAGTTTTTTTCTTATTAATATTAAAGAATATTGTTATAAAGGTTCCAAAAATTAAATTTGAATGAAAAATAAATAAAAATATACTTCGATATTATTATAAATAAATTTAAACATAGAATTTCATTGTGCTTAGGGGGGGCTCGAGCCCCCTTAGCCCCCCTGCGTACGCCACTGCCTCACAGTTGATACGGTTGACTACATTCCGTTCCCGAATTGTAGCTTCTAAATCGTTTGCTTTGACATCCATACAAAAACGAAAAACAAAATAAAAAACACTGCAAAATTGTGTTTGAGAATAAAATAAGTTTCACCAAAAAAAAAACAAAATAAATCAAAGACAGACAAAATAAATCAAAGACCGTCGCGGTTGATTGTTAAAATTGGACTCACTAGAGTTCTGGAGGTCAATCAGGAACTACTTGCATCTTAACTTCCAAAATGCATTACTCAGCTTTGACCTACTGAGGTAACGCGAAACTGCTGTCGACAATGCTTCAGTATTTCATAATCTGAAGTAGAGATTTAGTTTTAGTTTATTGACTTTATAAAATTGAAATAAATTTTTACAATTGCTTTCTTGACATAAGTCTTTTGGTTTGGCTGAAAGCCGTCTACCAGACTGACATAATTTTTGTTTAATACAATCTATTTACTTTTGATTTCATTTACATATTTATATAGATTTCTGTTGTGTTTTCTTAAAAACTTTCGTTTACACTGCAATTTCGATATCGTGAGGCACTTATAGTGTAGTTGTGAAGTACGACCCAGCCTCGTTCACCATCTAAAATTCTTAATGTTTCCTCCAAGTTGATTGACTGTGCACCAAAATAATGAATTTGAAATTCTTTCAAAATAATCTGAAGCTACGACTCAGTGGGTCATGCCTTTGGTTGGATAATATTAGGGGCACAACAACCATATTGTACCGAATAAATTCCTGATTTCTTAAAAGCTTCGCTTTTATCTTTCGTTGAGCCCAAGATATTCTTTAATTTATTGTTGCTCGAAAAAACCATTTGCATGTTGTTGCGATTTCAATTTATTAGTTACTACTGGGTTGTATGACAAACATACCCTTTTCGGTTCATCTTTCCGATCCATTTTCTTATTCTGTGCGTAAAAAGTTATTATAGATAGTTTTTTTATTTTTCGCATGTGTTTTAAGATGAGATCGTTGACCATTTTTTGGTTATATCCATTTAAGTTGGCGATATCTGTAATATGCTCATACTCTTTTTTGTAGTCAGCAATTGAGAGTGGCAATTTACATAAACGATGCATAGATGAATGAAATGCAGCCTTTTTGTGTTGATTGGGACAGTGCGAGCTACTTGTGATGGAACGTTTGGTATTTGTTGGTTTGTGGTACACAGCAAAACTTAGATTTCTTCCCAAAAATGGTATTTTATGATCTATTTCTTCTTCGACCGTGAAGTTAATTTCTTCATATTGAGAGTTAAGTAGGGATAGTAAATTTTGAACTTCCACTTTCTTAACTATCGCGAAAATATCATCTACATAACGCAACCAAATCCGTGGTAGATCACCTGAATTTTTTAAATTAATTTCAAACTTCGACATAAATAGTTCGGTAATCAAAGGTGAAAGGGGATTGCCCATGCTTGTTCCGCGAAATTGAAAATAATTTTGTTCCATACATTTTTTCGCAACATTCATATAAATTAATTTCTTTTCCGCGGGTATTTCGTTTAATTCTAAATATTCATCAAATGCTTTAAAAGCTTGTTCAATTGGAATACTCGGAAATAAAGATACTACCTCAAAGGACACCATCATTACTTCTCAGTTCCGTAGCTACTCTGTTTTGTTTGGGGGGGGGGGCAGAGAAATTTTACTAAATTTAACGTCTATTTCTAAAAAATTGCCATTCGCCAGCACATTTGGTAGTACCTACAGATAACCTGAACAGAATGAACACAGATACCTACACTCATTTACGTAATTTATTATATGGACTGCTAGTAACCAACTTCACTCTTGATCCAGTTTACAGCAGCGCTCTTGGGTCTTGGTGGTCATGCCATGAAACTCCTCATTACGAGCAGCCAAAGATACTCTATTATTGATTTATATTGTAAGGAAATAATGCACTATATTGCAAAACAAAAACCAATGTGAAAGATCAGAAAAAGTAAGTTCGATCAAAATTTACAAAATTTGTTCAATTCGTTGGGCAATAAACCGAAAAAACCTAAGACAAAAATGTCAATGTTAATGAACAAGATTTATAATTACACCTGGAGTCTGGACATTTTTTTAAATTCAGTGCACCAAAATTTCGCCAAGTGCAATTATTTAAAAAAAATAAATAAATGTTATTGTTAAAAAAAAAAACATAAAAATTGTGAGCGCAGTTCACATTATCTAAATTTTTATTGTCTTTTAATTTGTGTCCTTTTTTTCTAGTATAGGGTACGGTGACCATCCATTCATTATAATAATGAACAGTTCTGTATTTGAAAACGATATTCATTATGAATTATTTGTCATACAGAAAACACATAAATGTTCTGTGTTTCAGAGGTTTTTCATTATTTATTCTGTATTTCGTAAAAATTCTTAAAAGTAATAACATAAATATTAAAGCAAAATTCAATGACAAAAAAAAATAATAATGCTAAAGTGCCCGAACCAATTGAAAGAACGAACAAGACATCTAGCACAATTTTATTTTGTCAAATGCTCCTACAGAAAGAGTTTTTTTCTATTCTAGAATAATTTAAAAAATTCATAACTTATTGAAGGAAATTTACCCTTCAGAAAAATATCAAAATCCGTAAAAATGATCTATGTATGTTAAATTAGATTTTAAGTTTTTATATTTTTTTTTGTAAGACCTTTTTATCTAAGAGTTATTTTGTTTTTTAAGTTTAAGTTTGATGCAAACAAAGACTGAATTTTTGTATCTTCTCTTTTTAAGTAAAGTAATTTTTCTGTACATATTTTTTTTAATTAAATGGAGTAAATCAAAATTGAATTGAATTTTGTTTCTTTCTTCACTTTTTCATTATTTGCAATTATAAAATATGGTCACCGTAAGTATAGGTTTCATATATGCGAAAAACTAGTGGGGCAAAAGGCAAACGCCTAGGGGGGGGGCATGCCAACGCCTGTGGGGGCAATGCAAACGCCAGGGGGGGCTAAGCCCCCCCCTAGCCCCTACGTTGCTACGGCGCTGTTTCTTCTTCTTCTATTTTAATGTCTTTCAGTTTTTTCACAAATTCAAAAGAATTCTTTACTGAAGCACTTTCAATTGGTGGTAGGTTTTTATCTCATTGACAAGTTCTATCGAAACGCGTTAGAGGTAAATCAATTTTAGATAAAATTAACTTCGGTTTTTATTTTTATTTTTTATTGATAACAAAGTGTAATCAATAAGGTTTTAAATAGTGTTATATAGACTTTTAATTGTTTCAAAAATTGCATATTGTTCATTCAGGCGGTGCATGGGATTTGATTCCATTTTATGGGTTTTTTGAAATGGAAAAAAAAATTAATTGTGTGAAATTGTTTTGGGACTTTTGCCTGATTGCAAAGGAACTTTTTTGAGTTTCTATGAATACTGAGCTTCATTTTAAATGCCAAACGAAATCTAGATTACGTGTGTTATGAACTAGTTTTTTTTTCTCTACAGGTGGAAATCTTCAAAAGACACTTGGTAATATTCGGTACCAAGTAGTGTGGCACTTGTACCGCACTAAAACCACCGGGATATCAGGAATAATCTATGAAAGATCGACAAAAGATTTTTATTTCTTAAATACAAAATCGCATTGGGGAAAGTTTAAAGTTTTAATACTTTCCCATCGCATTTAGACCATCAGCTAATGAGGTTTGGTTCTTCTTAGTCTTCGAGCATTGTCACGTACATTTAATACAGTCTCCATCTCGGAGTTAGAATAACTATGCAGTCGCTGGTTATGTGATACAGCGTGTATTTTAACCACTTGTGTAACCATTTCTATTTGTAGATCACGATGCAAGTCGCTATTTCTTATATACCAAGGGGCATTTATTATTCCACGAAGGACTTTGTTTTGGAATTTTTGGATGGTTTCAGCATTTGTTTTATTTGTACAACCCCACAGTTGGATGCCATAAGTCCAAACGGGTTTTAGTACTTGGTTGTAAAGCATTATTTTGTTCTGGATAGTTAAGTCAGAATTCTTACCCAGTAACCAATACATTTTTCTATATTTTAGGTTAAGTTCCTCTCTTTTCTTTTTAATGTGCTCTTTCCAATTTAGCTTGGCATCCAAAGTCATTCCAAGGTATTTGGCAGTTGGCAATTGCTACATTAATAATCTTTTTGTTGGTAAAGTTTATATGAATTAATTTTGTTTCATTTAGTTTTATACGCCATTGTTGAGTCCAATCTCTTAGTTTATTGTTTGCATTTTGCAATTTTTCTGTAGCCTGAATATGAACTAGAGATTTTATTAGGATATTCATATTTCATACGTTTATTTTTTTTAAATTAAATTTAAATAATATTGTTAAAAAATGTCTAAAATTTGTCGATAAATTACGATTAACTTTTTGTTTTGAGACTTTAGTTTACATGAAACATTTACAGCCGTATCTATTAGATTTTCTTAAAACCTCTCTTAGAAGCCATTCAGTTAAGTGTGCTTAAATACTTAAATTGCCTTTAACTGATGTTACTTAAATTCTTATCTATAATCGTTTTCCCATTGACACTTAACTAAACAACGATCGTGTCACGTACTCTACGAATTGCATACTTTTAGGCTGTTTGAAAGCTTCGAAAAAAATGTAAACAAAAAACAAGCTCATTAGCAAATAAGAGAGAAAGAGAAGCAATTGGAGGGATGTAGTTCAAAGAAAAAGAAATGAAACCAGACTCCATTTAGATTTGTGACGTGTTTTTATTTTCACAAATTTCTTTTTTTTTTCAGCCGTTTGCTAAAAATATGTATATATTTTTTATTATTATTATCATAGACTAAATAATAATAAAGACATGGACACTTCATATTAAGAAAAAGGCACCAATTTCAGATTGCCTCCACCATCATACTGTAAGTTTGAAGTATTTTCTACTTCACACATTTTAGTTCAAAGAATACAAATGAACTAAAGGGTTGCATGTTGCAACGAACAGCACAGGCCAAAGGAAAAGAATACAAAAACCTGATTACTCATCGTAATTTATATATATTTTCATTTTTTAACCCAATTAACCAATTGTTAAATGAAAAAAGAAAAAACGAAAAAGTAATGGTGCAAATTGAATACCGGTAAGATTTTGGATGAACAAGTTATCCAAGCTGAGATTTTACAAGTTTTAGCTTGGACCATTAAGGCCCATTCACATGAAAGCGACCAACGACCGATTAATAAAAGAACAAATGGGATTTTAAACATCTAATAAGCCTTAATTCTTCACAAAAACCAGACAAAAAAAAAACTTATTTAAATTAATGTTTAAATACTTAAATTTGCGTTTTAATTTCTAAAATAAGAGAAATTTGAGAAAACAAAATGGTCGTCACGAACAGATTGCAATTCGCGAATCGCGACGACCAATTTAATTTCTCAAATTTCTCTTATTTTAGAAATTAAAACGCAAATTTTAGTATCTAAACATTAATTTAAATAATACCATTTTGTCTGGTTTTTGTGAAGAATTTAGGCTTATTAGATGTTTTAAATCCCATTTGTTCTTTTATTCGTTGGTCGCTTTCGTGTGAATGGACCTTTATTCTTGAGACAGGGTGTATCTATGTATACAAAATTAATTTTTAAATAAACCACTTCAACGATTTTTGAGTTATTTATATTTGCCTAAGAACATTTTTTTTTTAGTTTCATCTTGTTTTTGAAGATGATTAATTGATTAATAATTTGTGTTGTTTTAAAATTTTTTAAACATCACAGTTTTTAAGCTAATCTCTTGGTTTTACAATGAAATCACACATTAAATATTTTTTGTCTATACCTACCCTTAAATTTATATTGGAATCAAAAAGAACTTTTACGATCACGTATTTGTTCTAAAATGTAAAAAAATAATTTGCGATTTTTTTCATTGCGTATGAAGCGGTTATTTTTTTTTTCTTGCATTGGCAACTTATGCACAAATTTTTTGAGATTGTCAAACATTTTTTTTTAACATACCATAATTGTCTAAATTAAAAAATTTATAAAATATAATAATATTTAAATTCCATTTTCGTTTTCCACGTGTTGGAACATACTATTTATAAAAAACAAAAATTAAAAGTTAAAACACAAATTAATGACTTGGTTTTCTGGTTAGGTATAATTATAAGGGAAGCAGGTTCTATGAAAATGTTCAGATTATTTACATTAAGTAGAAAAAAAGAAGCATCCGGGAAAAAAGGGTTACCTACAATCCAAATTTTTCAAAACTTAATTTGTAGTATAGTTACGCATATCTTAATTATAATTAATAAACATATAAACAAAAAGTAAACTACTTCAGAGAATCACCCAAAATCCAAGGAATAAAGTTTGAACCAAATTATTATTTTTATTATTATTTGAGTGGTTAGGTCTAAATACTAGGGACGGACAGATATACAAACGATACCCATTTTACTATCATCGTTCAATTTATGTATGAATTTTTTGTTTCCGATATTTTTTTTTTTTATTTTTTTTAAGTTTTTATATTTTTTAAATTTAGTTTGTTTTATTTTTGATTTGTTTCAGTTTTTTTAAATTAATTTACTCGTATTGTATTCGTTCCGTTATTTGTTTTTATCTGAACAACTAAACAAAATTGAAGAAAACTTATTCTTTTATAATTTTAAGTTTTCTGTGTTGCTTTTCAGCCTTTCCAGTAGTTGTAAGTTTTGCACTCTCCCAAATGCAAAACTTTTTTTAGCAGAATAAAAATAATAGAATCAACAATAGCTATATGATGAGAACTGCTTCATCAGAAAACCAAAAAGAAAACTTTAGAATTGTATTTGTTTCCCTAATGCAGGATTCTATTATTGTTGTTTTAATATTTTTTATATGTGGAGTACTACCAATAAACTTTTTGAAAACTTTTGCGTGAACCTTAGAGACTTCAAAGAAAAAGTCAGTCGGAGCAATCATGCTTTCAAAATCTGATGCCTTTGAGAAATTTTTGCGAAACAAGAATGTTTCAGAGGATTTTTTCATTTTTATAGATTCTCCATATCTTTTCATATCAGCTTCGCATAATTTTTTTATTCATCTTCAAAATTGCCGCACCGATGAAATATCTCAGGGAAAGATTCTCTATTAAAATATCTTCCTCTATAATATTAAAATGTGGCAGATCAGCATCTTCGTTTTTTCCTTCAACATCTTCAGAAGAAACAAGATTTTCTGCATCATTTTGGAAAACATTATCGGTATTTGATTGGGAAAATAAAGTTTCCAACAAAAATTCTTCCGTGTCTTGTTCACAATTTGCTGCATTAGTACTTAGGGATGAGAACCTATGAGACATTATTTTTGCAACAATATTTGTAAAGTTATATAAAGAAGGATTTGGATCAAGTCCGCCCCGACTTCTTACCAATGAGAAAAAGTTTTCAATTGGATCTTGATTTATTTTATATGTTAGGAAATATTTTTTTTCTGTATGGTCCTCAAACAATTCAGTTGACAATTGTAAAACTGCTTTTACAATTTGCAAGAAGCCTTTTACCCAAAAAGTCTTATTTTGATTCTCAAAAGTCAAAGCTTCTTAGAATTAAGGCAGTCAAATAAATTGTTCATGAACTCAAAAAAAGTTGATGTAGACAAAGCGTGTTGAGCTACTTCTAAGCTAAATATTATGCCCATTTGAAAGGCAGTTTTTATAGAAGCACTAATAGTATGACTGAAAATTTGAGTAGCGTACTTTACTTTCATTTTTTGCCAACTGTTTGGCTTAACATGTTTAGATGCCATTTTTTGTGACATTTTTGTTGTTCCATTTAGTTCTGCTTCATAAAGATTTTCTACAACCTTCCAACTTGCAATACCTTCAGTACATTTTATATTTTTGTTTAATAATGTGTTGCGTGCACTTTTAATGAGGTGGCAAGGGTCATACAATGCAAAATTTCTCTGACAGTTGTGATAAAAGAAAGGCCTTTCTGGTGTTACACCTAGACATTTAAAGCAACTCCTATTATTCGAACCCTGGTCACATGTAAGACTTCTGACCCGTAACCCAATGTTTTGACAGTAATTTATAAGATTATCAATTACTTTCTTTTTTAGTTGTTTATTGGTTTATCAGTTACAAAGTAGCTTATTACATATTTCCAATTGGAAAAAAAGATCTCTTATCAAAAACGATAAAACATACATATTTTCCAAATAAGTTTTTCTTTTCCTTGCCATCATCAAAATACCCAAATATTTCATCATAGTAGCGGCCTAGTGTCTTCCGTCTATTTCGGAATTAAAATTTTTAAATATTTAGTGATATCGTCGTTGAATCCCGGCCTTGTTTTTTTAATTATTTGTCATCGACTTATAGAGTGTTCTGAAGGAAGATTTATTTTGAGCATATCTTTTAAATATCGATATACGGATGGAGATTTATAGTTCAATTCAGAGGCCAAATCTTTTTCATTTTCTCCCCTATGTGAAAACTTTTATTTTTTGCACAAAATCATTTTGCCCAATGTTTTTGCGTTTGCACTGACATTTGGCAAAGATTCTATTAAAGAAGTCAATGGAACGCTTATTTTCTTTTTTAAACCTTTGTTTCTACATTTTGCAATTTTCATTTTTCTTGGAAAATTTTTTAATTTGAGTAGAAAAAGATTCTGTTTTTTTTCTCTTCGAGTTATTATATTTTTTCAATATTTCTTTATAATTTTGTTTGGTAAAAAAAAGTTGTTTTTTCTACTTTTACACAGTTTTTGCATTTTGCATCTTCTACTTCTGCTTCTGCATCTGAATGATTTACTAAAAACGAACTGGGTTCTAATTCTTGAAGCTCTTCCAGCAAAAGCTCGTTTGGAACTTCCCTTTTTCTTTCATAACATACCCCTTGCTGGTGATTCTTTATTTGCACAAAAAATTGAAGGAACTGCCTTTTTTTAAGTTTTTTTTTGCCAATATCATTTTCTAAAAAATTGTTAGAACATATAAATGCATTTTTTATTCTTGGACCGTTTTCTAAAGAGCAGGTATTCATCCAATTTTCAGCTCATTTGTGAAATTTCACAAAAAAATGCAAAAATGCAAAAAAAAATCTATGCCTGACCAATTTCCGAACATAGCTGACCTTTTGTAAGTATAAAATAACCTTTCAGATGGTATGCATTTTTTTTGCGAAATTCCACAAATGAGGTGCTAAAAGTCTTATAGTAGTGACCTTGATTTTTTTTTTAAATTCATAAAAAAAATCTATAGTTCACCAATTTCCGAAACTAGCTGACCTTTTAGAGGATTGAGTTACCTTTCAGATGGTATATTCTTTGTTCGAATATCTCATAAATGAGGTGCTAAAGGTACATGTGACCTTGTATGACCTTAAAAAATTAAAAAGCTTATAAAAAAAATCTATAGCTGACCAATTTCTGAAACTGTCTGACCCTTTTATAAGGATTAAGTAACCTTTCAGATAATATATACTTTTTTCAAATATCCCACAAATGAAGTGCTAAAAATTGCTGACCTTGAAAAAATTATTAAAAAATATATGCTTGACCAATAACTGAAACTACCTGACCTTTTGCTGACCTTTCAAATTGCAAACTTCTTTTTAATAAATTCCACAAATGTAGCACCTCATCTTATACTAGTGACATTGAAATTTTTTTTAAAAATTCATAAAAAAACCTATGCCTGACCAATTAAACTAGCTGACCTTTTATCACGATCCGGTGGCCTTTCAAATGGTATAATTTTTTGCGAATATCTCATAAATGAGGTGCTAAAATCGCTAATGACCTTTAAAAAGGTCAAGCTTGGATTACAAGTTTTCTAAGCCTGACCAATTTCTGAAAATAGCTGACCTTTTATGACCAATTTGTGACCTTTTAGATGGCATATTTGTTTGCGAATATCCCATATATGAGGTGCTAAGATCCCGGAGCCAACATTTAATACCAAAGAGAAGTAATTTAAAAAAAACAAATCAATTCCTCGCCTATCCACTTTGCTAAAAAAAGGAAAAAAGTCTCGCATAAATTCATACATCAACCAACCCCTTCGGCAATCGAATCTATATAAATAAAAATGTAAATGTACGTTTGTTCCTTACCCCTAATCTCAGAAAGTTCTTCACCGATTGCTTTGAAATATTGACACAATGTTGCATTCAAATACGAGCGGGTTTGTACATACTCAAAATAAGAAAAAAACAGTGGGATATGTTGGGCAAAAAAAATCACAGTTTTTTTCTCAAAAATAAGTTGAGAAAAAAAATTTTAAATTCATTTCTTCAAGGAAAAGAAATGACAGTGACAGTGGCAGTGACAGTGACAGTGACAGTGACAGTGACAGTGACAGGGACAGTGACAGATGATAGATGATAGATGATAAATGATAAATGATAGGTGATAGATGATAGATGATAGATGATAGATGATAGATGATATAGATGACAGATGATGACAGATGACATATGACAGATGATACGATAGATGACAGATGATAGAAGATAGATGACAGATGATAGATGACAAAACAAATACGAAATAATCGTGTACCGGGAGACAGAAACAATCCCGAAATTTTGAATTCGGAAAACCCAAAATCCCGAATACAGAAAACACCGAACCTCGAAAACCCAAAATCCCGAAAACTTAGAATCACGAAAACTCAAACTCCCGAAAACCAAATTTTCCATTTAAATAATTTTTCGGGATTTTGGGTTTTTCGGGAATCTGGGTTTTCGGGATTTTGGGTTTTCGGGATTTCGGTTTTCAGGATTCTGACCCCAACCCTCGAGTACCATGTTGTTTAAAGGTTAGTACGGTTTATTATTTCTTATTTCGGGAGGTATATTCACAATTTTGGTTTTTCCAAGATTTGGAAAATTTGAAAACCAATTTAATCAATTTTAAACTTTTATTATAACAGTTTTATATTTATATTGTTTTCTTTTTTAAAACAATAAAATTAGAAAAAAAATAATGGATTCATATGAATAAAAAAAATAATGCCAGCAATAAAAAATTGGAGGACGCATCTTTCTGAGGTCAAACAAAATGTTATAAGGATTGAAGTTTTTAAAATATTTATATGGCCATTAAAATTGAAATCAATGAAGGTTAAAACTGATTGTACAGACTTTTATAGAATGCTAATTAATTTATTTTTTGATTCAAGATTAGAACAAGAAGAAAAAACAATAGACAAAATTATCAGTGATAAAGAACAATAAAATAAGTTACAAATTCAAAATTTTTTTTCGTATTAACAACTAGTTTAGAATATAAAATTTAAAAATAATGGCGCAAAATTTTAAACGATTTAGTAAAATGTTAAAGCTATTTTAATAATTTACTAAGTTAAAAAGAAGATTTTGGTAATTTTAAACGATTTTAGCAATTTACTAACTCTTAACATTTTACTAAAGTTAAAAACAGAAAATGGCTACTTTAAATTTTAGTAATTTGCTAAATCCATATGAAATCTGTCATTGTCCTCGAAAATAATTTCTTGGCAATTTTATTTGAAAGATTTAAATTGTTTTGTTTTCGTTTGCTAATTCTTTTCAAAGTAAATTAAAAAAAAATGTTTTCGGAAGACGAAGATTTCGATATGTTCGAAGACTCAGCTTTGTGCAGAAAAGTGCGATGTCTTAAGTTTTTAATACATAATCAGGATATCAAAAAAAAGGAACCATTTGGAGATGACAAAATTGACCGCGTTTTCAATCATGGATTTGTATTTCACCTATGACAAAAAAATAAACTGTTTGATTAAATTGCAGTTCATTTATTTTAACCAATAAACAGAGTTTATATTGCGTAGATATAGGGGAGGCAAATGATTTTTTTTTTTTGAAAATAAATTAAATCCGTACACTTTTGGATCATCGTCTCTTTTTACACTTTCTTCTAAAAAAATATACACATCTTATTTTACAAAACAATTTAAAAAAAATGCAAAATATTTTCTAGTAGAAGACATAACTTAAAATAAATTCATTGCTATAACGATATACATCAGGTAATAACTTCGAATTCTTCTCCAATCGCCTTTGCAAAGCCGAAAACAGTGTTGGCAAAAACCTAGTGGTATGCACACTTATATCTTGCAGCCACACCTTCAACAACGCATTTGCTTCATCTTCATTATGAAACTGATACAGAACTTTGTTGGCTTTACATTTTTCTAATTTAACAAGCCCCCAATTGTTATTAAATTCGTCTTCACATGCAGCTATATTTCTTAAAATATCCAAGTTTCTTTCGAGTATGTTGAGTAAAATGAATTTCTTTTTTCTTTTTGGCATAACGGCCTCCACAATTGCTTTTGAAAATTGCATTATGCGCATATTATTGCCAATCGGGCATTCGTCAACGATTCTGCACATCAATTGGCTCACCATTGATTCTATAGGGCGACGTGGTCATAAATGCACCAGTGGTGCAAAATGCACCACAGCTATATTCACCAAACGGGCAACTGTATTTCAAATGTATCCGTTACTCTCAGTAACTGCGGTAGAATTTAGTCTGGTTGTGTTTCTCTTTGGTGGTGCACGTGCGCGGAGTGTTTTATAAATTTGTTGTGAAAAAGAAAAAAAAACACGGTGAGTTTATTTTTTTAATATCTAAGTGAAAACAAAGTATTTATTTAAAATCATTAGAATTGTTATTTGGACTTTTCTTTACATTTTAAAATACAATGTTTATAGTTTTGCTACGTTTGTTGTGAACTGTTTTAATTTGTTTCAAAAATTTCACAGTGGTGCATAACGCACCACATAAGCATGGTGCTAAATGCACCGTGGTGCACTGTGCACCTAGACGTTTTTTGTGAACTAAAGCTTTTATATTTTTGTTAAAGATGCCACGGAAGCCAGTATTGCAGCGCAAGAAGGGAGTACACACTAAAGATCAGATGAGTGCAGCACTAAGAAATATCGAGGGTGGAATGTCAATCCGAGGGGCTGCAAAAGAATTTGGTCTTTCATATCATACAGTTCGGCGATACTATTTAAAACTAAAGGATTGTCCAGCTTCAACTACTTTAACATCAACTTATAGCCATAGGCAGTTTTTTTCAGATCAGCAGGAAGATGCACTGAAATCCTATATAACCCACTGCGCAAATATATTTTATGGTATCACGGCCACCGAATGCCGCAAATTGGCTTTTCAACTTGCGTCCATAAATGATATGTCAAATATTCCACCAAGTTGGAAAATACACTCAATGGCTGGCTTGGATTGGCTGCGGGGCTTCCGGGGAAGGCACCCTGAGCTGTCGCTTAAAAAACCAGAAGCCTGCAGCTTAGCACGAGCCACATCTTTTAATAAGAATTCAGTGCAGGTATTTTTTGACAATTTGTTCAAAGTTCTTCAAAGGCACCCCGAGTTTTCCGATGGAACACGAATTTTCAACTTGGACGAAACTGCGACAACAACTATTCAGAAACCACAAAAGGTACTTGCGCCAAAAAATACAAAAAACTTATCCAAAGTAACAAGTGGGGAGAGAGGTGTTTAGTAACAACATGCTGCATTATCAGTGCTAGTGGCACTGCTTTACCTCCAATCATAGTGTTCCCACGGAAGAACTTTAAAAGCCATATGCTAAATGGAGCACCACCAGGATCCTTGGGATTGGCTTCACCCTCCGGCTGGATGAACTCTGAACTATTTTTGGAGGTAATGAAGCATTTCATAAAACACACAAATAGCAGCAACACTAACCCGAGCTTACTAATCATGGACAACCACGAATCGCACCTAGCAATAGAGGCTCTTAACTTGGCAAAACAATCAGGCGTTACAATTCTAACTTTTCATCCACACACAACTTCTAATATGCAGCCTTTAGACGTTGGTGTGTTCGGCCCCTTCAAAAAATTTTACAACTGCGAAATGGACTCGTTTATGCTTCGTATGCCAGGACAGCCAATAACCATCTACCATCTAGCCGAAATAATCGGAAAATCCTTTAACGGAGCTATGACACCAGTGAATATTATAAGCGCGTTTAAAAAAACAGGGATTTTCCCTTTTGATAGAAACGTTTTTACAGATGAATATTTTCTGCCAAGTTCTGTAACTGACCGTCCAGATCCTTCAGCCTCGACCAATTTGGAAATAGCTCCTTTGGACCATCAAGAAATTGCAATTCCTGTTATAGCTCCAACGCTGCTGACGAGTCAAACGGAACTACAACTTCTATTGAAAATACAACAGAGCAGCAACTTCCACAAATTATCGAAAGAGAACTCCAATCCAACCCCATTGCAGCAAAGCTAAACCTTTCTTGAGTCCCTTTAATTTTAGACAGCCAATTAAAGCGGGTCCCCGTAAGAACACTAGGAAACGCTGGTCGAAGCTTAATTGCCACCGATACTCCCGAAAAAAATGAATTAGCTGCAAAAAAAAAAACAAGTCAATAAAGGTAAGAAATGAAAAATGTATTTAAGCGTAAAGTTCTTCAAGACAGTGACAGTGACACTGATACTTTACTCCACTTGGATGATTCAGACGGCAGTAGCTTCAATGAATCTGATCAAGAAGACACCCTCACAAATTCATCAGTTACTTTAAATTATAAGATTTTCGAACGTCCTTTAAATGAATCTCCATCATTAAATAATTTTGTTTAAGTGACATTTAAAGCAAAAAAATTAGATGTTTGCTATGTTGGAAAAATTTTGGAACCCAAAAACAACAATAATGAGTGGTTTGTTTCATTTTTGCGACTCAAATCGAAAACAAATTAGCTTTTTTGTATGCCACAAGTCCCCGATTTCGCTTTAGTCAAAGAAGAGGATATTAAATACGTTTTGAAGGATCCTACAGTATTGGGGCCAACTAAACGGCAGCAATCTTTATATAAATTTACTGAATGTCTAGGTAAACTTAATATTCGTTAAGGTTTATTATGTATTTTTAAGTTTTTTGTTCTTTTTTTTTAATAATTTATTTTTGTTAATTTTCTTATGTGATATGAAGTCCTCTATTTATTTTTGTTTTTAAGTTCTCGTATGTGATATGAAGTCTCCATTACTTTTTAGTTATTAGTTCTTTTATGTTATATTTTTGTTCTAATAAAATATAAAACTATTTATATTGTTGAAATTTTGTTTTAATTATTTAAATCAATGTGTGGTGCATTAAGCACCCTCCTGGTGCATTGTGTACATACGCCTGGTGCATTTAGTACATACCATGGTGCACCATGCACCAATTGACATTTTTCGAAAAAGCACATCCCTCGGTTTAAAAATTTCTTCTTGCAACGTATCTGTCCAGATCTTTAGAGCTTTGCTATCGAAAAGGGTCTCACACTCTCACCCAGATGTATAAGACATCGTAAACAGAAGGCGTGCCTTTCTTTGATTCGAATTCCTTTCAAACATTCGGCATTTAAGATCATAAAAAAAATCCATAAAACATATCGTTGCGTTTGGGAATAAGAACTGCATTGAGATCTGGTCCATGGTGACAAAAGAATTCACCCACATCAATGGTCCCCGATGGAAACTCTAGAATACGATCAAACTGAACGTTATCCTTCGTAACCTCGTTCTGGCATCTACTGCATGTCAGTCTTACTTTTGACAATGGTACTATCTTTGGCACTTGCTTTTTAACCTTCAGGTCGATAGAATCATCAATTGGCCACAATGGAGATGGTGTGTCGATGTTCATGCACAAACTAGCATTATTCTCCTCCACAACCAAGCTGCTCAAATATCGTGCCTGAACGGTAAGGTTTCCTTGAAGTGCAATTGTCGTTTCTGTAGATGGGAAAAGCACATAAGCAAAATAAAATAAGAAAATAGTTTTCACAAGTAAAAAAATAACAAAATAAATTGTAGGTTGTCACTTTGACTGCTGACATTCCAAATATTAGGTCCGTTCCCTAAGTTTAGGTTTGTTTGCTTTGTTTTTCTTTACGAACTGTCATTGTTTGGACGTCTTTAGATGCACCTATTTTAATAAAAGGGAATTAGTAATTTACTAGTTAGTAAAACGAAAAAAAGGATTAAAATTTTGGAAGAGCTAGTAAATTACTAAATAATTTAGCAATTTGCTAACTAGTAATATGTTAAGCCCTTAACAATAGGTTGTTTAAAATTTTGCGCCAATGAAAAGAAATACAAATGCCGACCATCATACATCACTTTGTCTCTGTGCTGTAACCTGTGACGCTACGTTGTTTCTGTATATGTCTATATGCGTTTCGTTTTCCTTGTTTTTGTATTCTTTTCCTTTGGCCTGTGCTGTTCGTTTCAACATGCAACAATTAAGTTCATTTGTATTCTTTGAACTATAATGTGTGAAGCAGAAAATACTTCAAACTTACAGTATGATGGTGGAGGCAATCTGAAATTGGTGCCTTTTTCTTTATATGAAGTGTCCTGTCTTTATTATTATTTAGACTATGTTATTATTCATAAATACTTTAATAAGAACAAAAAACTGAAAACTTTACCTACATTCATTACATAATATGTACATACATAATATTATGTATATACATATTTTCTCTAATAAATACAGATGTAAAAATATATTTAAAATGGCTTGAAGTAACCTCTAAATGCGGTGATTGGCGTTTAAGTTAAGAAGCCTTTAAGTAACGTTGCTTAAATGTTAAAATTGATTATAGATACCGATTTCGCACTTAAGAGGTATTTTAAAGTTAAGATGGCTTCAAAATTTCTTTATAACTAGACACGGCTGTTAATTTTTTCTATGAAATTCAACTGCGAAATACCTTTTACTTTTTGTTATTGGAAATGATTTTTACCAAAGGTATTCGTAAATTCTAAGTTTATTCAAAAGAGGTAAGTAGGTATGTATGTATGTATTAAATTTACCTTGACAAAAGGAATGATTTTTAATTTTTATCAGCCAATAATTAATATTGACTGTGATTAAAATTTAATCTTTCTTTTGTATGCTTAAATGTAATCCTCCTTTATTTTTATGACAACAGTTAATATTGTTAACACGCAAAGCGTTAAGAATTTTGCCAACCCATCATTTTGTTAACAAATTTGGTGATATCAATAATCAATCCCTTGATCCTTTCAACCGTCCTATTTTGACATCTTATCATTAAGGCTATTAAAAAACGCAAAACTTAATAACAGCACCCATATCCTTGTGGAGCTGTTTCATTTATAAATTAGTTAACTATGAAGAAACTAAAAGGATATACATACATACCTATTTATAAACCAGATATAGATTAATGTGCGTGACACAAATCCCTGTAATGGTGATTCTAGTTCGTTCTTATTAAATTCGTGTCGTATAAATTTTACTTTCGAATCAGCAAAAGCGTTAGTAAGTTTACATGGAAATCCAAGAATGATTTATGTATTTTCTTTTGTTTTTGGTTTTAGTGTGCGTGTGTCAAAGAATACATAAAACATAAAATGTCTTCCTGTCTGCTTCCTGTTTTTGTAAAGATACCCGTTATTTGCCGTTGGTTTGGTTTAACGGTTCTTCTTATGTGTATAATATTTATTCTTTTTACTGCAAACTGTTAAGGTATACCTACCGCTACGAGAATTAATGGGACGCATTAATTCGCTGACAACTCCCTGATGGTGCAGCTGCTGTTTTAAGGCTGATGACTGTGAGACTTTAAATGTTGATGTTTTCATCTTTGTTGTCAGAATAAAAAGATGACACATTATATGACTTCGTTTTGTAGATAAATTGGATATTAGAGTTTTATGAAGCATTTAACTTTGTAGTTAAGTTAATCTTTTACGGCTGAAAAAAAATTTACTTGATTTTTATCGCTAAGAATTTAGTTAAAATTTTATTGTTTTTTTGTTTATTTCCTTTATTTTCAAAATCGAAGTTAAGCTAGAAGTTGGCTTATTTTTGTACAATTGCTAAGAGTTTTTGAATTCCAAAAAGCAAAACATAACGCAGTTCTTTTATGAAAGATTTTGTTTTGTGTTCAGAATCCAAAATTCTTAATACATACATAAGAAATGGAAACCTAAAAACCTTAACGTACGCAGGTATTTCTTTGAAATTGCTTTTCCTCTATTTCAAAAGCTTCCTTGAACGGATAGAATTCATGCTCACCATAAAAGTTTGTCAACTTAAAGTTGCTCTATGTATCGTTGAATAATAATAACGTATATGTACACTATAGTGAACATGCGTTGTCACTGTCTTACAGCAAAATATTTACAATCAACTATTAGAATTAACTGAAATGGATTATTAATATAATAGGTCACAGAAATAACCAGTCATTGCATTTATTAGATATTAGAAGAAAGCACTGGTAGCTTGCCTCTGAAGGTTTCTTGCCGTAAAGATTATGTCTAGTGCCTGTTATATACCTCCACTTATATATACAGACTTTTGTAGCCCTTGGTCATTTGAATCCGCTGCTAAATAGGAGCAAAAGATAATTCAATAAAGCTAGTCATCTGCAGAGGCCATAATATAGTCTTCGACTCTACAATTTATGATGGCAGTTAATCTTCGTACAGTCATTACCTCGCGTCGAGCAACCTTACAATCTATGGTATTCATTCAAACAATTATTCTCTAAGTGGAGTCAAAGGTGATGGCATTAAGGCATCCATCATTTGGCTGTCCATGTACGAGTATCATCATGAAGGATAGGTTAAGGTATTTCTAATTAGAAGGTGAATATTAGATAGAAACAGTTATGACTTTGGCTTCAGAAGAGTCAGAAGAGGTTATTGCAGATTAATGGGTGGAACGTGATGCATTTAAAATGGGTATCCAATACTCAGAATATGACTGAAAAACAAAATGTCTAAAGGCCGTCAAGCGTGTGATGGATATAGATTCAAGTAAATAAGGAGGTAGGCAACGCTTCATTAAAGAATGGTGTGAAATTGTTGACTCATCAAAAATATATGAACGATTGGAACGCACGAACCTGCTTTTGTGGTTCAAAATCAAAATATGGCTAAATAATATTGTAAATGAATGGTAATGTTTTCAGTGACGTTATGATATTGTTAGAGATAACATGTGAAAAAAAGAGAAAAAATATAAAAAAATGTTTTTTTTCTTTAATTTGCTTTGGTTTGAAAAAAAAAAAATTTGTAAAATTTTTAAATGCAATATTGTTTGAAATTTTTAGAAATATCGGATTAAAATTTTTTAACAAAATCGATTAATTTATTACAAATATATACCGAGACTAACACAAAAATTAGACAATTTTCACAAAAAAACGTCAAAACCCTATTTCTTTTATGTGATTTTTTTTTCTAAAAACATGAAAGTTTTCTTACAATCACTTTGGTCATTACATCAGGTTTGAAGTTTATTCAAAATCGTATGCTACCCGAAATACATAATAATACTCTGTAACAGTGGCGGATCCACGGGGTGGGGGACTGGTGTTACGGGTCTGGACCCCCCGCATGAGCATTTAAACCAAATATTTTAATATTATTTTAGTTATTTATTAAATATTTATTTCTATTCGAACTATATTTGGTCAAAGTTTCGCCTACTTCATTTCAGAAAACCCATCTTTTTATAAAATTTCGACTTAAGATTTCTTCAAGTAATATAATGAATATGTGAAATAATCAGACATAACTTATTTATTTATTTATTAAGTAGCAATAACAGAGTTTCTTTTTACATTTGGTAGTTACAAGTTAGAGATTTAGGATAAATATTTTCCTTTTCAACTATAATTTAAAGTAACATAATATAATGACAATAAGTTGTATAATGAAATTGATATTAATACTTCAAGGGAAAGCTACGAATTAAAATCCTTATTTAACTCTTAAAACTAATATTGCATAACTCCCACATTAAGTTTTTTAAATTATAATTTATATATTAGGTCGTAGTTCCGAAGAAAACAAACATTGCCAAAGGATTCCTTTTAGGAAAAGTTAACCATTCGACAAATTCATTCACTCCAAATTTACAGCCTTTAAAATATATGTATGCACATAGTAATATAGTATTTTCTAATAATATATATAAAGTTATGGTGTAGATAAACATTTAATCAGTTCATTATCAGAGAAGGAACAATTTACATAAAATGTTTGTGTTAAATTTTCAATAAGGGAGTTCAAAAGATTGACATTGGATTTTTCATGAAGCCTGTAAGTCGAATAACACCATGGTAAATCAAGCATCATTTTTAGAATTTTGTTTTGGCATATTTGATGCTTAAGTTTGTGAGTTTTGGCACAATCGTTCCAAACAGGAGCACCGTACAGGAGGATGGATTGGAAAATTGACTTAAACTTTAAAATTTTATTTTCTTTGCTAAGTTTAGAACTTCTACATATTAATGGGTAAAGAATTCTTTAATATAGATTTATCTTATCAATAGGAGTGGACTGTTCTCCTATCAAATTAAATAAATTGAAATATACAAAAACAAATGCTTTGTGATAGGACTGCACGTGTTGTTTATTTCAGAATTCAGAGTTCAAATGAGAGTGAACTTGTGAAGTAAAATATAAATAATACACGGCGAGTTGCCGTTTGGTTCGAGTGGTAGCCATTGACGCCAGATCGCGGGATTTATCCCTTTTGTGGGAATTTTGCATATAAAATTAGCTAAAAGTGATAAAGGGATTTTTCGAACCTCATAGTACACAAAAAAGGGATTTAGCCTACTTAAACTGATTCATAATTGGCGAATGTCATGAAAACGTCATGCAAAAGAAATGAAATGTCAAATTAAAAAGCAATATATTTTTAAAATAATGAAGTTTTTATTTTTTTACGTTATAAAAATGTATATATATGTATATATACATATTTATGTATAACATACATAATAATATATAAATATTTGTTTTTGTTTTCTTAATTATCAATGTATAACTACTTATTAATAAAAAAAGACTGAATTACTATGAAATATATTATTTTTTATTTATTATTTTCGTAGGATAATCGTAGGATATTCATAACAATGTCGAGGGATAAAAGGGAATTTTTGGGTGCTGTTGGAAAACCTGCTTCCGAAATTTGGCATCACTGGGTGGCTTGTATATGTGCACGCCTCCTTCTTGATCTCGATATAGAATATCGAACATACTGCCCACTTTAAACTAAGAGTTTAAAAGTATATTGAAGTACCGATGCGATGATTGCATGTAGTGTTGTGTTTTTCTCTTTTATTGGGGCTTTTTCCAAAAAGCATTTGCTCTATCGGATATTGAAAAAACCATTGACGCCCCAGCACAAATATGTCAATGGAAAACCAAGTTAAAATTCTGGTATTTTTAAGATCGTAGTTGGTCATGAATCATAGCTTCTTGAGTGGTAGGTGATGTACAGCCGTCAGTAGACTTGAGGGACTCGTTGTGGCAAGCAGACTCGTCATTGTTTGTGAGGATACACTTATAGTAACACGCGCATTTCCACATGCCAGGTGGTTTTTTAATTTCCAAAGAACTATAATAGTCGAAAGATGTCGGAAGAAAATTCTCTCAGTTCACTTACGCAGGGAGCGGTCGGTGAGCGCTCTTCACTTCCGAAAGCAAAAGATAATGAAAATTGGTCGAAATGAAGCAAACCTCAATTATGGGCACGTCATATGAATACTTTGTATTCATTTCGTTTCGTACCACCACTTACGTCGGCATCCGACTATTATAGTTCTACCTTAGTAGGCCAGCGAAATAAATGTTGTAATCTTGAAAAGACGTGCAATATATTCTTTCGGGAGGCTCGATCATCAGCTGATTTGAAATATTTTGGTGACATTGGGTGCACATTGCGCATTTGTACATATATTATGTCGCCTATAATGCCCATAGATGTAGGTATATCCAAAATCCAAAATTTGTCACAAAGAACTTAGGCTGCTGTCGCTCTGAAGTAGTTCCATAGAAAATTCTAATTCTGGGTTTGCTTTAGTGCTCTTCGTGTATTACAAATGGCATTTTGCCAACTACCAGTAAACTACTTATCTGTTTTCTTCAAAAAATTCAGAATTTTAGCTTGTCTGGCTTATTGTTGCCAATCGCATTCTGTAAGATCGTATTTGGTTTTCAGTTGCAACCTTTTGGAAAACTTTCAAACTGTCTTTTATTGCTATTTGTCATTGAACTTTCTGGATCATGTCACCACACGTTAGAGCTGACTAAATTATCTGTCATCATTTGAATGTATGCGTAACACCTTCTTCATCGAAGATTGGTAAGTCCTTAAATACTGCATGGTTGCAACATGTCCCTGCCCACTTTGATTCGTCAGAGTCAACACCATGATTGGAGCACTGAAGATATTGTTCTTTCGTGATTGCGGGTTAGAGGTGACCAAACCTGCTGATACCTTGTTGTGTTATGCTCCTTTGTATGACTCGGAATTCCGAATTCAAGACAGCACAATACATTTATCTTAAGCACTGGGAATCTGCTCAACACGATCTATGAACACGTTTCTAGGATCTTCTTATGGCATGTGCTCAGTGCTGCCATTGCTTTGGAACGATGATTCTCGCAAAAAAGGAAAGTAAAGAAAAAAGAGAAAAACAAATCATTAGCCATGATGCATGCTATGGGTGAAAAATATTTTATTTGTATCTACTAAATGCTTCATCCTGCGAACGTACATTCGTTAAAATGTTACCCATTGTAGGCAACGCAAGTGCGAGTGCACTTTTATGCTCTGGTTATGCTCTGATGAATGTACGTTTGGACTGAACATCGTTTTTATCGGGATAAATGCTTCATCCCGCGAACGTACATTAGTTTAGTTCGTAGGCAACGCAAGTGCGAGTGCACCTTTATGCTCTGGTTATGCTCTGAAGAATGTACGTTTGGACTGAACATCGTCTTTATCGGGACAAGTGCTTCATCCTGCGAACGTACATTTGTTTGAATGTTGCCCATTGTAGGCAACGCTCTCAATTAACCAGGCATTAGGGACAGCGGTGGATACACACACCTTAAGAACCATAGTCTATAAACCGACAAAGAATGAAGACAGAAACAAACAAAGTCAAGGGCAATCTCTTATGGCACGAGAATATATTTCTTATCTTGAGAATTTGTATACTCTCCAAAATGATTTATTGGATGGCCTGCTGTAAAAGAGACCATGGTACAGTACAGCAAGTAGACCTCAAGACCGATCGAAATCATTCGGCAAAGCGAAACAAATGAATGGTGCTTTCAATGGCGTAATGCATGCGCCCAGCTGCATTTGGGATCAAGGCATTTGCATTAAGAACATTTTTAGACTGACCAAAGCCAATAGCAAAAGTAAGGGTCAGTAGCAAAAAGTATGGGTTTCTGGAACGGTGAGAGGATACAATTTCATCAGACGGCCAGCTGTATGGGCGCTCAAGCTAAGTATAAGAGATTGGAAGATCTTCCAATATTGGCCGAACTGTCAAAAGTCTGCCAATAGCATCCAATGAGTTGACAATTGCCAATTTTCTATCAAGTTAAAATTGTCCGTTTATACGGTCATTAGATTTTATCCAAAAATTAGACAAATATTTGGTAGAAAATTGGATGACAATTGCCGACAATTTTTTGTCTTCCAATTAAAAATTGTCTGTTTAGACGGTTGGAAGACTTCAGAGATCAATAAATTGGTAGACTCATTGGAAGACAATTTTGATGACAGAGAATTTGAAACTTTATTTTAGAAGTGAAGTATAAAACATAAACATAAAACCATTCGGTTTTTTAGAATTGATATTCACATTGACCACAAAAAGCCAATTTAGCACTTCATTTCACAATTTTGAACAAAATTGTTCTAAACCTTTTTTTCATTTTTTTATCAAAATTTTGAGTTTGCATGCGAATTTTTCAAAAACTGTTGACATAAAAATTTGTTTCAAATTTAGAATTACAGATCAGGTTTCTGGTTTTCAAAACCGGTATAGTACTTTATTGTAAGTGTTGCCGTTGTTTTTTAATATTTTTTTCATTTCTCATTTTTTCCTAAACGGGGTGAGATAGATCCACCCTCCCAAAATAAAAATTCTTGTTTTTGACCCCTCTACAAAAAACCGTTATCAATTCTTGGCGCCATAGTTATCATACTCGTGCCTTTTGTCGTTGTTTTAAAAAACACTTTTTCAATTTTTTGTCTTCAAAAGCGAATATATAATTTTGTTTTTTCTTCCACAATGGAAAACATTTATCTGCCAACTAAAAATTGGATGATGTTTTTGACAAGAACATCATCAATATCCAATTAGCCGACAATCGTCCAATTATCTGAAAATAAGAAAAATTGTGTGTTTAGACGAGTTCAAACGATTGCAAGAAGTCGGACAATTTTCTGTCACTTTTGACAGATAAAATTGGATGTTTACATGGTTAATAGAAAATTGGTGAAATTTTTTTGCGAAAAGTCTGCCAATATTGGATGATCTTCCAATCGTGTATACTTAGCTTCAGATTTATTTAAAGAAACACGTTTCACCAGCTGTCACTTTTTCATTTATCATTCACAGTTGTCAAACCTGTGTTCCGCTATTCAACTACGTGTGCTCTATCAATTTATTCTGAGATCAAAGAGCGCACTCTGAACATGCTCAGAACGAAGCTAAAAAAGAAACACGATTTTTTTTTCCACAGTTTATGCTCCGCTCCGAAGTCCGAACCAAAACAGAAAAAAATGCCCATTCGGAACTGAGATACATAACCACAAAAACCTGTGGACCGACCAGCGGTTCATCAAAACCAAAACAAAAAGGAAGGATGGCTCGACGGCGAGAATGAAATTCCTCGGACCGCCAGCAGAGTTATGGACCGAGCACATAAGAACAAAAAATCTTTGGACCGAGCAAAGTCTTCATCGAAACAAAAAAAAGAACGGCAATTCTCGAATGGCGCGAGTATGAGATTTCTCGGACGGCCAGCTGCATTTGGGATCGAGGCAGACTGCGATACTTGAAACATATTTTCAGTTAAATTTAATATTTTTCATTAAAAAAAACTCTTAAGTGAAAAAAAAATTTAACAGAACAGAACAACAATTTTGCTGAACGCTTTTACTTCTTTTTTATTTTTCACCTCCACCAAATTTTCATCACGAAAATGACATTTGAATTTCTGATATGTCAGAACCCTTTTTGGAATTTTTAAATCCGCTTAGGTGCAATTTTTTTCACTTATCCGGACTCCGCTTAATGAATGTTTGAGTGAATTTTTTTTTCACTTTAGCGGGGTTCGTTTAAGTGAAAAACCCACTTAAGTGAAAGAAAGACTGTGAAATTTTGCAGTTTTTTACTGTATATGCGTTTGCATGTGAGTAATTGGATAGCTGATAGCTGAACAAAACCATTCACGCATGCGGACATACGAACAAGGAAAGGAGGTGGTGGAGGGGAGGTGGAAATAGGCTTACCATCCGTCAGGATTTCGCCTGACGCGTCAGCCTAGAGCTATGTCAATCAGCCCTATCACAAATTCCATCGTAATCGAAAATTTGCTACGAATCACGAAAAATGTATTGCAGAATTTCCATTCAAAGTGGAAAATCTATTAAGAATTTCGAAATTCGGGAAATTTGGTATCACAAATTCCGAATGAAACGGAAATATGACGTCCTTTTCTACGACAACTGATTCTTGTCGTAGCCAAGTGGTAAACGATTGTGTTTCATTAAAAAATAGTTTTTTTACAAATTGTAAAATTTGCAATGGTTGCAAACGCAAATTAATCAATTTTTATTTTGTTAAAAATTCTTAAACTCTTAAAATAATTGAATACCACGCCGAAACAATTTACAAAGAAGTCAAAACAAAACTATGTTCCTTAAAAAAAACCAGGAATTAAAAGAACACATCACTTTTAAAACAAGCCGGGCTGAAATTAGTTCCTCAGTACATTTGAAACCACATTATTTATAACTTCAATTTATTTTTATGTTGAATCTATTTTCTTGAGAAAAAAATGCTAAAACATTGAATAAATAAACAAATATCAACAACACAACTTTTTTCACGATCTCAATCATTTGACAGCTGTAATAGTGCTCAGGGATTTTTGGATTTGTTTTTGCGATATTTATTAAAACAAAGAGTCTAGCCATACTTAACACAAATGTTCAGTTTTTTTTGTGTAAAAAAAGGGAAAAAAGATGGGACTTTTTAAAAAGTTTAAGGGATTTTTTATTTTAAAAGCTCCAAGTATTGCTGTGATATAGGACAGCTGATTTCGAAATTCAGAATTAATTCTTTTAATGAGGCATTGCTTTTTTCGATTCCATTCGGAAAAAAGATGGGACTTTTTAAAAAGTTTAAGGGATTTTTTATTTTAAAAGCTCCAAGTATTGCTGTGATATAGGACAGCTGATTTCGAAATTCAGAATTAATTCTTTTAATGAGGCATTGCTTTTTTCGATTCCATTCGGATTTTGTGAATCCTTTTTTTCGGAGTTCGTAGTGGAATAATCCATTCGGAGATTTTCCACGATGGATTTTGTGATAGGCCTGAATAGTTCAATGATCCGTTCTTTTCAATCGTTCATATTTTCAATCATTTTGGTTTCTCTTTCATTTTGGTTGCGTATAGTTAGAGCTTTGCCAAATGCCAATCGTTCATTTTTAAAGATCGAATCAATCCAAGATTGATTGGTTCAAAGATTCGATCTTTTCCAATTGTAGTTTTTTACACCCGTGTTCAAAAGTTTGCTTTCAATTTTTAAAATTTTCTTTGAAATTTATTTAAAATGTAATGCAATTTTATATGTCCCTACAATGCATAATATCTCTCAAAAAATAAAATGTTCTTTCTGTATAAATAACTTGTAAATAAACTTTTTTAATTGAAAAAGAACCCACATTTTAATGCACAAAGATCGAATCATTCGAGTTGTCAATCAGATTGACTCCGTTTTTGTGATTGTGATTTGTGACCCATGCCGTCCATGAACGGATCCCAATTCAATCCAATCGTTCAATTGAACGATACATGTTGCGTTCTTTCATGTCGTTCTCAATCAAATGATAGGCACAAGACATACACTGAACATTTCCCATGCCCATAGTAAGACATAGAGAGCAAACACAAATAATATAGGTCAGAGAATATGAATTATAAAGAATGGAATCTTTCGTACGTTCCATCCCCCAAAACCCATTTGTTTACATTGTTGTTTTTGTAATTTTATCTCGTGTCGATGAATAGATGTGAATTGCAAAAACATTTTATGCAGTGGTGAATTCATATTTTTGCACTAGTGTGCGTTAAAACATGAACACTTGTGCAAAAATATGAATTCACCACCATCCGCCATTTTTTTTAGCTTGTTGGCAAACCAGAATGACAGTCGAGGATTCCAATCTTTATAATTCATATGGTCTGTTTGGTAACGTGAAATTTCTTGCGAATTTGAAAAAGTTTTCACAAAATTTCACAATTTGCTGTCAAAACCCATAGAAAATAAAACTAAGTTTTTGTGAAATTTGTTAAAAAAAAAGTAACCAAACAGGCACACAATCTCAGGTATAAGTGCAATAAACATAAACACATACATAAATGTACGACATGAAAGAATACGAGAAGAGAATTAAACTGAGAACAAATTGTGTGTTGCTGCAGTGGTAAGTTTTTGATGTGTAAACATCTGTACTGGCGGTAGGGTGAAACAAAAACGTAACGTATATTGTGATCGTGATTGTGTTTCTATGATTGTGATTCACGTTACGTTACGTATGTTTACACATCTTAACCGTGAGTCACACTTTTTTTGTATTCATTTATAGATTGGGTTTTTAACTCTCATTGTGATTGTGCTTGCTTTTTTGTGTGATTTGATTTAGAATCAGTGGAATGAACAAACCATTAGTTTTTACTACAAAACTGAAACGATTGATATTGGGATTGATTGTTTCAGTTTAGTGTTATTGCAATCAATCGTTCTTTTTGGTGAACGACTCACAAAGACCGAATCAATCGTGATTGACACAGCTCTAGCGTCAGGCTTTTAATGTCCAATCACGCTTTGGCCAGGTTTCGTCCTTTGTCAGGCTTTTTTATAATTATCGCACAAAATATAATCGTTAGAAGAAAAACGTTTACTGAATGCTTTCAAATCGAAATGCTTGTAAATCGCAGTGAACACTCATGACTCAACACATTAATTTAAGTTAAATTTAGTTGTCCCTTTTTAGAAAGAGACAAAAGTTGTGCAATAGGGTGATTTAAAAAACACCTTTCTCGAAATTCAATCGGGACCGGGTGAAATTATGAAATCTCTGAATATTTCATGCTCCAAAACTCCAAAAGTTGCAGCTTTTAACATTTGAGAAAAATTCGGATTTTCAAGCTGGTAGCGACCTCTAAATGCTGTTCCATTTTGAATTTGTTTTGTCTTAATTTTTTGTTTTCAATCTAAGCTTCATAATTTCACCCGGTCCCGGTTGAATTTCGAGAAAGGTGTTATTTTGAATCACCCTATTTTGCAAGATATGACACTTCCATTTTATGACGTATTTTTGTGTGTGCTTTTATTTGTGTCTGCTGCAGATTGCAATTGCAATCTATTTATCGTCTCGTCGTCTTCGTGCATCCAAATCAAGGTAAATTATCTATGAATGTTTTTAAAAAAATATAAAAATTAAGTTTCAAAAAGGAAAAAAATATTTTTTTATCTGTCAGGCATTTTTCTAAAAAATCAGGCTTTTCTTTCTCTACTGTCAGGCTTTGCTGATTTTAGAGCTGGTAACCCTAGGTGGAAAGGAGGTTTGCACTTTGCACTCACACTGTTTATACATTTAGGTATGTATATAGGGTGGCTCAATGTTCGGCTCTGAAGGACCGTGTGAAATAATCAGACTATTATGGAGTGGACTGTATTCCTATTAAATTGAATAAATTAAATACAAAAACAAATGCTTTGTAATAAGACTGCACGTTTTTTTTTAAGGCATGATTGTTTGTTAAAAATATGTGTTGGGCATTTTGAAAATTATTGAGTTTATATGTTTTGATTGACCCCAAACTCAAAATTCAAATAGTAATAACTTCTTTATTACTTGTTTACTTTTTTCACCATCCGATAGCTCTCTTTGATACGCAAATTTCGGCATATTTTTAAAAAAGTTCCTTTAGCGCCGTTTTGATTGTTACCCACACATATACAAAAATCTTATATGGCGTGGCTATGCCGTCTGTCGATTGGTATACTGATTATGATAATATGATTTATAAATAATGAATAAAAGAATTTTTTGTTTGTTTTCCAATAAAATTAAGGCACCAAAACTGCATTTAAACAAAGAAAAAGGTGTATAAATAAAATGTTTTGTTTCTTTTAAAAGTTTTCGTTTGCGATTCGGTCTCGATAATTTAACGCTGTTTTACAAAATTTATATAGAACTGGAACATTCATCTCATCAAGGAAGCTTATAACTTGTTTTTCGGAAAGAATATATCGCTGCCAAGAAAATAACGTCGTGTTATTTGTGCATCGGCCAATAAAATGGAAATCGTCCAGTGGAGACTATAATCCGATTGGTATAACCCTTAATGAAAACTGGATGAAAACTGTTATTCGCAAGTTAAATGCAATTGTGGAGGTGGAATCAAAAGAACAAGCTGGTCAACTGCAACGACCTTCAAATTACAAAAGCGATGAACTTCTTAAAATTTTTTTAAAATCATCAGCAATGATAGTTTATTTAGTAAGTATGTATATTGTTTAAATTTGAAGTTAAATAATCGTTTTTTTTACTTAAAGATTAATTGGGCGGATGGTCGAGATTCAGAAGAAGACGTATTGGAGCCAAGGTCAAAAATTTCACGAACCACTGATAGACTTGAGACAATTTTGGCTACCACTACATTAAAGGATAAAACTTCTATTAATCAAATTTCGTATGTTTTTTGTTGTTGTTTTTTTACATAAACTTACGAGTACCTTGGACTTTTCAAATTTCAGATTGCAAATTTTCACCGAACTCATTGTAACCCAGTCACAGCTTATAAATCCATTAAATTTTATAACCATTTTAGAATCTCACCAACATTGTCTATCGATGTTCAATTGCTGGCAAAATTTAAAATGCCTCAGACTTAGTTTTACTACTCTCCTTCATTTAGAGCCAATACTTTTTCCTAACATGAAATTAAAGTCAGAAAATTGGAAAAAGATTGTTGAGTTTTTAATTGCCGATACATGTAGCACTACAGAAATTTTGAGAGAGAAGCACTTGTTACTGCAGGAGTTAATACGAGCAAATAAATTAGATCTTGAAGATTGTACAACGCTTTTGAATTTCTTTCTAATTAACACAACAATGCGTCGCAACGAATGTGTGTCTACAATTAGAGAAATTCTGCTTTACAATGAAAACTGCAACCTGGACAAAACCTCGGATATAGTAGGAAAACTTCTAAATTGGCTTTACCAGTCAAATAATAAAATCGATGGGAAAAGTCTACTCTTGAACTATGAGGCCTTGAATGAGAAACTTATTGCTGATACAGGTGCATTGATGGTTATAAATTTTCTTGATTCTCTAGCAAAATTGGATAGTAATCAATCTGAACAAACTGAGGATAAAGATGATAAAGAACAATCTGATCTTATTAATTACAAGTATTGTCGTAAATATATTTGCATTGAAGAGCACGGTAAAGATGTAAGAAAAGCTAATGGTTTGCAGAATGGTCTCAAAGAAAAACCAGCTAGATGTGTTATTCAAAGTAATTACGAACTTTTGATGCGATTGCTTAATTTTGAAACATCAAAGGAAACAACGATGCATAATATAAATATGGATTTGTCTCGACTTCTTAAAATGATTCTGGTATTGAAGCAGTTTTTCTTATATGATATTTTTGATGCAAACACGTATCTGACTTGTCTTCTTAATAAAAGAAACAGGGCTTGGAAGAATTATATAAAAAGTACGTCCTCTGAAAATTGTGAAGTTTATATAACCCTTTTTAATGAGTTTAAAAATCTCTCCAATAGTTTATACAATGACTACTTGTATAATATGGAAAGTTCAATTAAGAGTAGAGAATGCAATCCCGGTATGTTTTTCCAATCCCGGGATTTCGGGATTTTAAAAATTGAATCCCGGGATCCCGGGATAATCCCGGGATTTCATTTTATAAAAGATTATTTCAGTTTAAATTACATTATTTATCAAGTTTAAAACGCTCTTCTTATACATATTACCTAAGCAGATAGCTTATGTTCCAACAACCACCATTTATATTTCGGACTGACCGACGAGCAATAGGAGCAACAACAAAAAAACATGAGCAACCCATGAATGAAAGAATAATTTGTCCTTTTTTTTGACTTCATTTTAGAAAAATAAATTTTACAGCCGAGGATCTTTTGTGCGCGAATAATAATAATTTATTAAAAAAAAATTTACATTTTACGTTTTTCAAAAATAAAATTAGAATTTGTCTAAAAAATTATTATTATTCGCACACGAAATATTTTCGGCTATAAATTTATTCTTCTCAAATGACGTCAGAAAAAGAAGACACAAAATGAAATGGTTCAATCTTGTATTATTTCATTCATGTGAGAAACCCTTCACCGAAGGAAAATCTACTGTATTATGGGATATTTTCGTCGTGGCAACCTAACTAACCAAACAACCTTTAAATAATACCTATATTTAAATTAAATTTGAATAAAAATATTAAAATTTAAATGCATCTTTAACAGACACAAAAAATAAAAGAGAAAATCAAAACACAAGCTATAGTACCTGCTTGGGGAAAGCATTTTTATCTGTCAAATTAATCTGAACTGAAAAGACATATCAAGAACTGTTTTTTTAAACTTTTCTCACACAAATACCTTTTTCGCATATTAAATTTTCACTTTTCCCTACGTTTTTCTTAAAAATAATTTATTTATTAATATTGTAAACCTTTAAGCTTTTGCTGTAATAAATTAGCAAGCAGAAAAATAAATTAAGGTGTGCGAATATTAAAACCGCTGATCCCGGAAATCCCGGGATTGGAGCAATATAATCCCGGGATTTTCGGGATCGAAAAATGGGCCGGGATCCCGGGATCCCGGAATTCGGGATCCCGGGATTGTATTCTCTAATTAAGAGTGATCCTAAAAGTTTTTGGAAATTTGTTAACTTAAAAAAGAAATCTGATGGCTACCCAGTCAATTTTACTTTTAATAATAATATTTTAAAGAGTACTCCAGAAATTTGTGAGACATTTGTAAACAACTTTCGTCAATCTTTTATTGACTCGCCAGTTATTGTTGACAAGGACTACTTCCATTACTTAGAAGCCTGTCCACAAACCACCATTAACAATATCAATTTTGACATTGATAAAGTTTGTCATTACCTAACCTCACTTCATGATGATTACTCACCAGGACCTGACGGTATCCCTCCAATTATTTTGAAAAAGTGCAAATCAATCTTAGCTTCTCCTCTTCAACATATTTTTGCGCTGTTATCAAAAAAGGAGACAAATCAGATATAACTAACTATAGGCCAATTTCTAAACTATCTTGCATTCCTAAACTTTTTGAACAGGTTGTTGTTGATAGTTTGACATTTAATTGTAAAAATATAATTTGCAATCAGCAACATGGTTTCATGCAAAAGCGATCGACTGTACCCAATTTACTTGTATTTATGCAGAAGTGCTCAGCTGCATTGGAACGTGGGTATGAGCTCGACTGCATCTATATTGACTACTCTAAGGCTTTTGATCAACTTTCTCATGAAATCATCAAGTTTAAATTAAAAGTGTTTGGATCTCCTCCCGGACTCATCACTTGGATTTCGTCTTATCTCCAAAATAGATCTTACCAGGTGAAATTCAGACTCTTTTTCAAATCCTTTTATTGCAAAATCGGGAGTTCCTCAGGGTAGTCACTTAGGTCCTCTTCTTTTTATATTAGATATTAATGATGTACCTTTATGTGTACGTTATAGCGAAATACTTATCTTTGCAGATGATATGAAAATTTTTAAAAGCATTAAGGGTTTGTTTCACAATGTCTGAGTAAAATTCTAATTAGTTATCCGACATTTATAATTTATCCTAAAATTAAATCCTCCCATTAAAAAACTTTGCGTTTCACAATGATCAATTCGCTATTCCTTCGTTATTCCAGTTTTCCAGACAAATTAAATTCGACTGATATCAAATATTAAAGAAAAATTATTTATTAAATCAAAAAGTTAATTTTGCAGTGTCGGTCGTCTTATTGTACGTCTTAAAAGTGTCGAGAGGATTGATTCCAAGAGCTCTGGATAGTAACAAATAAGTGCGTTGAATCTAAGGGTGTTGAATCAAAGTGTGTGTGATCAGTGACAGATTTGAATGTTTTAATTGGCAGTTTAATTTGCTAATCGGCACTTCATCTGGCCAGTAAAATACTTAGAACTTTAATTGCCAATTAGGCGTATTCAGACATTGTGACACGTAAATGAGGTTGTTAATTGTTGAATAAGTTCCATGTAGCTTAATTGGAACTTTAATCAGACTTTGTGAAAAAAACCTTAGGGTAATGTCTGGGTAAAGTTTTAATTAGTTATCCGACATTTAATTTATCCTAAAATTAAATCCTCCCATTAAAAAACTTTGCGTTTCACAATGATCAATTAGCTATTCCTTCGTTATTCCAGTTTTCCAGACAAATTAAATTCGACTGATGTCAAATATTAAAGAAAAATTATTTATTAAATCAAAAAGTTAATTTTGCAGTATCGGTCGTCTTATTGTACGTCTTAAAAGTGTCGAGAGGATTGATTCCAAGAGCTCTGGATAATAACAAATAAGTGCGTTGAAGCGAAGTGTGTTAAATCGAAGTGTGTGTGATCAGTGACAGATTTGAATGTTTTAATTGGCAGTTTAATTTGCTAATCGGCACTTCATCTGGCCAGTAAAATACTTAGAACTTTAATTGAACTTAGAACTGTTAATTGTTGAATAAGTTCCATGTGGCATAATTGGAACTTTAATCAGACTTTGTGAAACAAACCCTAAATCTCTAAGTGTTCGTTTACTTCTTCAAGATGATATTAAGGGCCAGTTTCACAGTGCACACTTAACAAAATAAGTGGCACTTAATTTTTCCATTTTGGCACTTAAGCCGCAGTTTTACTACCTGAGTAAGTGGAACTTAAGTGGCCAACATCGGAGACTTATCGTGTCACTTATTCCGATAAGTTTACACTGTGAAATTGGGAATTAGTTTTCCATATTCGGCACTTAAGTGACACTTACTTCACTGTGAAACCCTGATAGTTTTGTTTTATGGTGTCAAAAGAATGGTTTAAACCTCAACCCAACCAAATGCCAGGCAATAACTTTTTCAAAAAAACGTGTTCCCTGTTTGTTTAATTATAAAATATCGCAACATATTTTACTTCGTGTCCAAAGTATTAAAGACCTTGGAGTTCTTTTTAATTCTAAATTAGATTTCACAGGGCACATTAATTTAATCGTCAACAAGGCTTACGCCATGCTAGGCTTTATGAAAAGATGGGCCAAAGAATTTCAGGATCCATACGTTACTCTCGCCCTTTACAATTGCATAGTTCGTCCCCATTTAGAATATGCATCGCAGATTTGGACACCTCTTTACGAGGTTCATAAGAATAGGATAGAAGCAGTACAGCGTAGTTTTATTCGTTTCGCGTTGAAAGGGTTGCAATGGTCTGATCATTATAACCTTCCTCCGTATGAACATAGGATTAAACTTCTCCAGATTCAAACTTTGTCACAGAGGAGGCTGAATAATGGTATTGTATTTATTCACCAGCTATTAATTGGTGTTATTAATGCACCTGAATTATTAAATTGTATTAATTTCAATTATCGTGGAGGAACTCACAACCTTCGCGGTTTTGATCTGATGAATCTACCCCGCCACAGAACTAACTATGGATTGCACCAACCTCTAACTCGTATGTGTAAACTATTAAATTTGAATGATAATCTCTTTGATTTTAATATTAATAAAAATAAACTTAAAACTGTATTGAAGACTAGTGTACCACGCTTTTAAATGTTTGTACTTTTTTTGAATTTGTTTATTTATTCTTGTTTGTATTCTTTTGTATTCTTTTGTTTTCATATTTTGATTATAATTATTTATTTAGAGTGCGTTTATGTAGTTATTTGCTTATTAACTACTAACACTGCACTAAGTGATGAGCCAGTATTCACAAGTTTGTGTTGGCAAATCTTTGATCGCTAGTTGTAGCTTGCCTTTAGCTCTCATCGACAAAGATCTGATAGTGTAAAAAAAAAAAATAGCAGGATTGCTTCTGAAGCTGCTTCAAAAACTTTAAATTTTACACTGTGATCGATGAATTTACTGGCAAAAAGAATTTTTCCACGTTGAGTTCATTGCTGATTTAACATTTGTTAGATTTTCTTTTAAAAAAGTCACACCAAGGTACTTATATTGGTTTTTTTAAATATACAGTGCTAGGTTTGTTTTTAGTCGAGGTTTTGCAGTTTGATAATATTTGAATAGCGATTATAACACTTCACACACCACATCGTTTTTAAACACATTTTTATAGACTTTTCCTTGCAGTTCACAAACAGCATTGCTTCACTCAATTTATTGCGGTATCAAATTAAATAAAAAAAAAATATATTTTAAACAAAGCGCTACTTGCAACAATACTTCATGTGAAGTCATTGTGCCATCAGCTTTCATGACCCACCTTCATTTGATTTGCGTGTAGTTTTCGTTAATGAATGCAATTTCTCAACAAACTAGAATCTATCTTTATTTTAAGTACACTCAAATGGGACAGTTAAATTAAAAAAAATAAATCACAATCTCTATCAATGTAATGGTACACTGTCTCTGTTTAATTAATCACCTTCCCCACCTCAAGTTTTTGGTAACCCAATAATTAAGTCAAGGGAGAAAACCTCAATACCAATGAGTGGATATTCATGTGTGTGGCTTGATCTTAACCCTTAAATATGTAGGTGATAGGTATAGTACATCTTTTGGTCAGCCAGCATGATGGGGACTTAATAATAAAATATGTAGAAAACCCATTTTATTGTGTGAACAAAGTGAGTTCACCCATTTTATGTGACAATGACAAATGTCCTTTAAATTGTTCACTCGTAACTCTAAATTGTCCCTTTTAGTCCTACCAACCTGATCGCATAAGCAGGAAGAAGAGAAAACCGAAGTGTAGATGGACGGAATAGTATAACAACACTCGTATCCAGCCAGCCATCTCTATTTGGACATACTATTACTGAAGTTTGTCACAATGACGTACTGGCTGTGATGTACAAAATGTGTTGTCTCATTATGTGACAACCAGTGCAGGAAGGTCGTGGATGGCCCACAGTGGGATCTTCAACAATTTTAGCAACTAAATTCCTTATTTTGAATTAAAGACCATATTTCTTGAAAGCAATGACCTCGCTTAATTTCCTATAGCTTATTGATTTGTTGAATTGCTTGTAATTGGGCTAAATTTTCATTTTTTGCGAAATATCAATGTTCAATGATATTTATAATCGGCCCTCAATTATTCGCAATTATCGTTTTTCGGGAATATATAATACAGTGCTTAACATAAAAGGCACCTTTTAAGGTGGCACTACAGTATAAGGAGTGACCAGTGCCTTCACCACTGAGCCCTTTCCAGCCAGCTCGGTCCCTGCCTAGAATGTATCCTGTTTTGTACAACAAGTATGTTGAGGTTCCCTTTCTCTTGTGGTCTTCCTATACTCTGTTGTTTTATAAGGCACCTTATTTGTGGAATTATATAAAAAGAATGTATTCCCACCCTCTGAATTGTCCAAAATAGTCATATAACAGTCGCCCTACCCTCATCGAGTTATACCAGATTAGGTACCAGATAGGAAATCTCTAAACTAACATTTTGCGCATGGGTTGCCTGCCTGATAGGTATAAAAAAATATATTGTGTAAAAGGAAACTTTATTATAAAATTTTCAAATACGTGATTCTTTTAAAGTCGGAATTTCAGTAGGGTAAATTTGTGTAAACGAAGAAAAAGGTCAAGATTCTATTTTCTAAACCAAAAATGATAGAAAGTTGAATTTTCTTATAACGATAGATCTTTTTAATACAAGAAAGTCTTACATACAAAACAAAATTTTAGAAAATCTATAACTCGAGCGATGACATCAAGTTTGGGGATTGAAAGTATATAACCAAAATAAGGTTAACTAACTAGTTTCATTCAAAATTAAATTCTGACAATCTTTATAATGAAATCGAATTAACTTGATAGA
Source organism: Epistrophe grossulariae (assembly GCA_929447395.1). Lineage (NCBI taxonomy): Eukaryota > Metazoa > Arthropoda > Insecta > Diptera > Syrphidae > Epistrophe > Epistrophe grossulariae. Next base: position 28,187,023 of record OV839567.1, read on the forward strand.
TGGACGAAAATCCCTTTTTTATGGTTACCAGGTATTCAATTAATCTGTTAAATTTTGCGTGGTTAAATCTGTTCAGGCAATGTAATATAATAAGGCATGAAAAGCACGCAAGGTATCCCTACTTACGACTTTAAATATTTAATAGGTTTGTTTTTTTCTAATCCCGGAGGAACTGGTTGAAAAAACGATATCGGGGATTGGCGACGCCATTACAGAAAAAAATGGAGTTTCCATACAATTTACAAACTATCGAATATCGATAATTTAATTCCCGCCGGTAATCAATTTTTCTTCCTGCTTAAGGTAAGCCCCGAAAATTATCTGGGTTTAGCTAAGTACATTGTCGATTAGTTGATGTTCCATTTAACATGTAAATTATTTACCCCCGAATCGTTTTTTTTTCATACAATTTCCTTCGGTCTTGGAAAAAACACGCCTAATATTTCTTAATAAATTGGTAATATTCTTTTTTAATAACTTAACGTTTAAATATTTAACACTATGCAGTCCCCACATTAGCAAAGAAATTTTAAATCCTTTTTTTAAATATTAAACTAGGTAATAACCCTTTTTTTGTCAATGTTCAGTAGAAACGACATGACTGTGTGACTTGACGCGATTTGGCTATGTACCGTACATATACATATGTACCTATAAGCTAACTACTTTAGCTATTAGAATGTTGTGTCTAGGATTGGCTTAAGTTACGAAAAACCACGAACCTAGGCGACGACGATGTAGATGGGCTAAGGCGTTGTTTCACAATAGAAAAGTTAGGAGGACGGTGCGGGTTGTATTCAAATAAAATATTCGAATCGGATGGCTGCTATTTAATTACATCCGAGTAGAACGTATTAGTGGACATATGGACGCACATCACATTCACAATGAAAAATTCCAATTTCGAGTTGAACTATTTTGCCAGGATAAACATTAAACACTTTCTAGCAAATCGATTTCAATTTCGCATGCATTCTCGTTGTGTGTACGTTGTTCGATTGTGTTTTTTTTTATACTGTATGTGAGTTACTTGCACTACTAAGTGCCATTTCTAGCTTCACAATGAGATGATAGAAGAGTCCATTTTATCGTAGGGGTGGGTTGACTGGTTTCAACCATCATGGAATAGCATCCGGGGTTGTCGTTTTGTCAAATCAGCTAAAATTGATGGCGACTAGGGACAGCTCTTTAAAAATGTTCCAATCCAACTCATTCGGAACTAGAAATTGATTTTGCAAACTCTGACACAAATCACTTCTCTCTATCCATTCTCATGTGGGCTCTAGGCTTGGTATGTGGGTTTTTGTATTATATTGTACAACTGTGGTCTAACTTTTAGGGATCACCACTTTTTTGAGGGGATGTGGATAAAATAAATGGTCGTCGTCAACACAAAACTTTTTTGGAGTGACTCAAATATTTTTGTTCAAAATGATTGAATGATGCATTAATTTGAAAATTTATGTGGCTTTATGCTTAATGTATTTCCCTTAGTTTTATTCAAAGATATAATTAAATATTTGTTTGGTCAAGCGTACATTAATTATAACTTTGATATTTAGAGATTGAATAATTCATAACAAATTATTCTAAATAGGTATATAATGAGTGACTTGTGTCCCACTCAAGTGAGACATAAGCCCCAAAAATAAAATTTGGGCCTTAGTCCCCGGGCCTAATGTCCCTGCGCCCCTTTAGTTTTGGTTGTATTTTTTCGTTTTAAATCTACTATATAGATAATATTAAAAAACTGCTGTGCGCCAAGTTTATTAAAAACCGGTCAAATTATTAAGTTCTAAAAAAATTTGAAACTTGTTTTAAAAATCAATTCTTTTAAAACGTTTTGAAACATTCTCCATACAAAAATTTACCAAAATCAGTGTTACCGTGTTTGAGAAAATCAAAAATCAAAAAAATGGTTATTTATAAATTATAACTATTTTTTAATGTTCAAGGATGGCAACTACTATAGGTAAAGGTAACCAACTTTGTGAATCATCTGATATTCTTGCTATCAATGATTAACATGGATTCAATCATTTTGACCATGCCAAGAGATGCAGTCAGATTCCTATCATTACATTCGACGAGCCCCTTTTCTACAAAGCACTTAGCATCATAGCCAATGAATCCCTAGGATAGTCCTTTAAAGGTCATTCTGAGACTTGGTGCACACAATCACAAAGTTTTCTTCGATGTATCGGTTTTTTTGATGAGTGGAGCAGGTTTTGTTGATATGAAGAGCAATTTTTGGTCATCTTGTTAATAATCCGGTTTAAACTTGATTCTTGCAATACAAGCTCTTTATGACGATTTAAAGGCTGTATAGAACGGTGCCGTGTCATAAGGCCATGCGTCATAAGGCCATATTAAGGAATATGGCCTTATGACGCTTTTACAAAGTGACATAAGGCCATATTCCAACTTATGGCCTTCTGACTCATTAATAAAAAGACATAGGGCCATATGGCCTTATGTCACTTTCAACCGTCTTTCCTTGTTTGATAAATAAACCTGGCCAAATGTTTTTGTCCAACACTTTAATTGTAATTCAGTTACGGCGTATAAACAGTGAGGTATGTATGCAACCCCCCTGCTTGGGCGCATTATAGGATTTGGGGTAGGTGCGAGGTTGGGTGTATGCAGTTTCTTTTGCATTTAAAGATTCTGGATTAAAAAACAAATCATATTTTTTCACTTAACGCAAGTATTATGAGGCCATATTTAGATATGGCCTTAAGTCGCAAAAAAGTATGGCACTATGACACCTTGGTAAAGTGTCAATAGGCCATATGTTTCAGTATGCCCTTATGACACATTTCGAATGCGTCATAAGGCCATATTTCTCAATATGGCCTTATGACACGGCACCGTATAGAACATTGTTATGTACTTCCCTCAATGGGAGCTGAAAGAACAAGAAATTGGCATGTTCATCTTGCAATCAATGGTAAAGGAGGTGCTAACTTTTTTTGCAGAATGTGGCCAGTTCTGCTCGACTGTATACTTTGAAAGAATTGTTGTTGTGCTTGAATTTGAAGCTCTCGATGTGCACAAGGCATTTACAAACGGTCTTCATGTTGTTCGAAGAACAACTGATTTTATAATTGAACAAGTTGTAATCAAGTATATGAAGGGATTCGGTGAAATGGCTCATGGAAATGGCATGACATAATAATAGCAGATTAAGTCGTTATGTCCTGTTACTATATGACCAGTTAGTTGCACGCGATAAAGGAGAAATGCAGAAAGTATTGGTTTACATTTTTGAACAGCTCAATGATTTTGAAAGACACAGCAATCTGCGTAACATTGCAACCAAAGTAACCAAAGTAACTTATGGCAGTGATGACAATCCTGAAATTTCAGGGGGAATAAGAAAAACATTCCTTGAGCCTTAATAAGATAACGGACAAAATAGTCTCTCAGTTTTCTTTCAGAAAAAGTAAACTATAATAAAATCAGGTCAATCTATGTTGAATTGAAAGAAACCTTTTTTACTGAACATGAACTGTTGTTTCAACGCCTGTTTCTTTGTACCCATACTAGTGTAGTGGATTTAAAAGAGGTATTTTGTAATAGGCTTTGCTCGTACTCAGATAGTTGTTCATAAGCATGGACTTATGAAGGAATTTTGGAACTAAGTCAGCTTGGTAATTATATAAAAAGAACAAGTACCAGTTTGTTTACATGGCCAGATATATGCGTTTCGTTATTGTTGGTGGTTCGCTTTTACATCGCCTTCCTTGTACTCAGAATCAGACAATGAGGTGAATTTACGGTGATGAAATTCATAAAATTCTTTTACTAAGTAATGCTGATTGACTATAAATTGTTTCCATTGGTATAGATCTAATTTGTCATGTGTTATTCATCATAATCAGCCATTTTGAAAAAATCCGCCATATTGGATAAACGTGTCATCGCATGAGCGGTAGACTTTTGCCATCCTTTTCTACGTAAAATTTTCAATAAGACCACATTCACAAATAGTTTTTAGGTACCTAACAGCCCTATTCTGGCAAACCTCACTGATACCTCACAAGTCACAACAACCTCACAAGGTAAGGTGAACTCGATTTTGTGAGGTTTTCGTATTCTGGCAGCACCCTCACAACTGTGAGCCTCACAAAAACTATCGAAATTGTGATCTTCTTCAGAGCAGGTCACAACTCACAAATTTGATATTTGAAATACAATTTTAAGACACTTTTGTTTTTTCTTGTCTGAAAAAATATTTTGTAACCAAATGAATAGGTTAACTGGTGAAAAAAATGTATCCTCTGTCGTGAATCGAACAAAATTTATTTCTCCATAAAAGAAAATTATTGTTCACAAAACAATTCTCGTCGAGTACGATCGACATAGAACAGCAAGTGGTGTACATATATGATATTTACGTATGTTTGTATGTGGCATCACAATCATCTTCGTTGTCGATGAGTGGGTGCGTTCAACAAAAATTCAGACCTTAGCAATCACAATAAAAAATTCACCTTGCTGTGGTAAGTTTTTTTGTGAGGTTTCTTGTGAGGGTTATCGCAGAATACGGAAAATGTTATCGAATCACAACAACCTCACAAGGAATCAACCTCACAAGGGCTTGTGACTTGTGAGACCTCACAACGCCAGAATAGCCCTGAGCCTATTTTTTGAGTTAATTTGACTAGACTATTAGTCTTCTTGTAAAAAAAAAATTACAGATATTTTTTTTTTTAAACAGTTGTGTGCCCGTTTTTGAGAAATATAAGATTTTCATTATTTAATAAAAAAATTGTACGGCAGATACCGTTATTTTTGGTCCTAAGAAAATGAAAGAAAAAACCTGTCGGGGGAGTATCCAAAAAACGGTAGGATACCAAGTTTAAAGAAAATCGGTCCACCCGTTTAAGGACAGGACAAACAGACGGAAAAATTACGGGACCCTTTTTTCGACTTCCCTACCATCGTTATGTCAAGTTTGATCAAAATGTAAAACTTCTAAGAACAATCGACATGATTATTGATTACCTCATGAAGCTTATAACCCATCGACTATAGTTTTTTTTTTAATTATACTTTAACTATTAATACGAACATATCAAAAAGTGTTACAAATTATGCGTTAAAAAATAAAGATGATCGAATTTGGACCGTTCAGCAATATTTAATATAATTTTAACTAAAAAATCCTTCAAGACAATATTAAAACCCACTTGTGCATTTTATTTATTTGCAACAACATTTTCTGTATGTTATTGATAATCTTTGGCCTTACTAAATTTTATTTAAAAACACATCAAAAAGACAAGAACACAGAGTAACTACAAAAAACGAAGATTATATGGAAACATTGAAACCATTCAGAAAACATTTTCTCAACACCAGCGCAGCATTGATGCAGACAAAAAGTCTAGTCTGCTTCATATGTCGCGATTTTACTATAAATATACGAATAAAATATACACATGTATGAAAAGTTTTCGTTTCAGGCAAGGGTATCATCTTCATAGAAAAATATGGAAAACACTATCCTAATGGAGTTGACTGATATACAAAAAATGCAAGGCCAAGCTACAGTTTATCAGAAATTAATACTGTTTTATCCTATTGAATTGTGGTTTCACTTTCTCTTCTTTTTTTTAATATAGGTAGTAATAGAAATAATGAATCCGAACTGAACTTGTAGATGCATCATTGTGAAACAGGCCTTAAATGAAGATATATATTTAACATAAATAAATTAAGTGCCAATTTTCGCACTCTCCATTAAATTTAATGTCGTCATTAAAAATGGGAGATTAATGTAGTGAAATACCGTATAATTAACTCGAGGGACTTTAAAGGAATATATAATTTATATATTCGATGTTACATAATAATAGAATACATATTTGTTCCTTAATGAAGGAGTGGCACTACAGTTGTACGTATTGACTATTGTATTTAAACAGGAAATGTGTGTATGATTGATAACTAAAGTAATCTTTAATTCAGCAATCAATCAAACCTTGAAGTAGGTACTGCTCTTAATAGAACATATTATAAATTTCTTTAACTTAAACAGATGCAGTTTATGATGGTATTTTGAAATTTATGAAGATTTGTTTGCATTTAATTGATCGTAATTCTGAAAAAGAAGGCGAATATCACGCCCCGTGAAAGGAAAATCTCAAATTTTTCCTTTGTATGCACCACAATGCCTTATGCTGTGCGAAATTACAATATTCTTCGGTGTCAGGAAGTGCTCCATAATTTTTATGATGTGTCAGTGAGTCAGTTACGGTTTTAGAAGTCCTATATATCAGGAACTACTTATGTTAAAGAATTGAAATTTGGTCGCCTGCAGGTCAACTTAGCAAACATCCCAATTGGAATTGGAACCGCAGCTGCAACTGCTTTAAAAAAATGTCGCACGTCGTTTTTTTTATCTGCCCACAATAAGCTGTATAGCTTTTTGTATAGGTATTTTAAAGAAAAAAAACAGCCACGAGTTTATTATTCACTTTTTTTATTTCTCATATTTTTCTTTTAATAAATAATTTTTTTTCGCGACACAAATAAGCACTAAAAACTTCAATATTTTTTCCCGGCTCTTTTTTTCTTCATATAAATTGAAACGTCAAAAGTGCTGCACGTGAAAAGTTAAAAGTTCGAAGTTCGAAAGTGCGTGAAGTTGGCCCCCCTTTTTTGGAATTTAATATTTTTGAAAGTTGTTCCAGGTTGTTCCCAATTTGTTCCGCATTGTTCCAAGTTTTTTTTTGAAAAATATTCAAAAATGGGGGTTTTAGAGCCAAAAAAGTGTTTTTTGGTCTTAAAATCTTCAGTTTTCAATATTTTTTGATGATTCTTTGGAACAATTGGATTTGAGAGATTCTGCACTTGGAACAAATTTTAGATTTTGGATTTTTGGAAAAGGGGGGGCAGGGGAGCATTTTTTTGAAATTTTTCATACTAAAAATCAATTTTAAGAAACGAAAGTCTGGAACAATTTAGAAGAGCCCTAGAACAACCTGGAACAAATTTTTGAATTTTGGATTTCTAAAAAGGGGGGCCAGAGCAAGGATAATAAGATATTTTTATTTAAAGTGTTTTTTGGGCTTAAAATCTTCAGTTTTCAATATTTTTTGATGATTCTTTGGAACAATTGGATTTGAAGGATTCTGCACTTGGAACAAATTTTAGATTTTGGATTTTTGGAAAAGGGGGGGCAGGGGTGTTTTTGAAAAGTTAAAAAAATCGGAGATGTTTTTTTAAAGTTAGTTTTTAAGCTTGTAGTAAGAATGTAAGGTCAGAATTTTTTTTCAATAGATGCATTTATCATAAGGTTTCAAAAGTCAATGCATTCAAAAAAAAAATAAGATATTGGAGAGAAGTTTTTTTGGATTTTTGAAAAAATGTTCGGAAGGTTTTATCTTTTGAAATACACGTCCTACAATTTTGAGTTTTTGGAACAATGATTAGAACACTTTTTGAAACCCGAAAAAAATTTCAAAATTAAGAATTTCGAAAAAAGAATTTTTTCGAATTTTGCCCATAACTTTTGAAATTTTGAACATAGGGGTCCAAAAACTTGGAACAATGTTCAGAACAATCTGGAACAACTTTAAAAAATTTGATTTGCGAAGAAAGGGGGTCTAGGTCAAAAACGTTTTTTTGGCTCTAAAACCCCCATTTTTGAATATTTTTCAAAAAAAACTTGGAACAATGCGGAACAAATCGGGAACAACCTGGAACAACTTTCAAAAATAGCAAATTCCAAAAAAGGGGGGCTAACTTCACGCACTCTAAAAGTTCGCGAACCAATGCGGCTCGGACTGCAGCTCTGTCTGCAGTTGCGTTCCATTCTGCTCAAAGCCTTGATTTTGTGTGTATTTAATATTTTGACAGGTGTTCCAGCTCCGACTCCGGCTGCGGCTTCGTCGCATTGTGTTCAGCCAGTAAATTTGTTAAATCGACAAATTACTTAAATCTGCAAATCGCAGGTACAGTGGAGTTGTGGATTGATTTACATGTCAAAATTAAAAAATAATTAATTAATTTAATTAAAAAAATTTTAATAACAATTTTAAAGGTAAGGTAATAAGTAAATGTATATTAATGAAATTCATTAAATTTAAATAAATTAAAAAAATAGAAAAAATTCAACAATTTACGGATCCAGTATTGCGGATTTCGTAATCGACATGAATATTTCATCCACAAACTCAGTTATACAATACTGAAATTTTCCGATATTAACAAAACCATGTTATAAAAGTCTGGTCGTTTATGGTCTTGTGGCCAGAACGAACAACATTCAGAGGAAAGACTACTGTGAAATTCATGAAATTTAAAGGTCTCTATTTTTCCGGTTTTGACACATGCACCGAACTTGAAGGAAAATAACTCTATATAAAACAAATGAAAAGCAACTGAATTTCACAGTGCACACACTTGAAGAAGTGACACTCAAGACTCAAATCTTCCATTTCGACAACTTAAGTGCCACTTAGATGCCACTTAAACAGACTATGATACTTGGATTTGGAGTCTTTTGACAACTTTTCCGCCTCTAAATTGTATCACCTTGATATGCACAACTTTTTTACCACCCGTTAATTAAAAAAAATTTAAAATTTTCAAAATTATTTGGAATATCCATCTTAATCTATGTGCTTAAAATAAAATAGATGATTATTATATATTTACCCTATTCTCAAATGAATATAAAACCAAAAGCAACAGCCCAACACAGAACGCAGTAGTGCAATAAAAACATTATGTTTCTAAGCACAATGAGGCAGCACTTCAGCTAGAAAAACAGAGTCGAAAATCTCATGGATACATTCTACAAAAGAGCTCTCATTCGGTTCAATGCAAACATGCAGAACACACATTGTGTCCAACATGTGTGCATGACACACTTTCCGCTTAGAGTCGAAGTGTGTCGTTCAATTGCCATTTAGTGGGTGTTAATAGGAGGGATTTCAGTTCAGATGTGTCATGTGTGTGTAGCTTGTAGCATGATGTTTCGAAAATTTTAGGCACAATTTCCCTGAATGTTATTTCCTCTTTTCATGTTCGTTATTGAAATGGTTGGGTTATATACTTATATGTAGATGTGGATGTAAAGAATGGTGAAGGAATTTGAATCAACGCACGGTAAAACATTTTGACAATCAACAAACACTCTAAATGACATAAAAACTTCTGTGCAGTATCTTGTTACGACCAGTCTGTTCCCGCTGAACGGAGCAGTGCTGTTTTCCAACTAAGGACGTTTTTGACATTTAAATTTTTAGTATAAATGTTAGCTTTGGTGACTCTACTATTGTTGATCATTGATTATTTGCTTGGCAAAAGAACGTAAACATACATACTATATATGCTACAGTTTTTCGTATCCCCTTAACTGCTTCGAATAAATAAATTTAAATTTTGATCAATTTTCCTGCGTATTAGAATTTTTTACGATTTGTTAAAACTGGAAAAAAAGAAAAACTTAAAGGTAGAACTATAATAGTCGGAAGATGTCGGAAGAAAATTCTCCCAGTTCACTTACGCATGGAGCGATCGGTGAGCGCTCTTCACTTCCGAAAGCAAAAGTTAACGAAAATTGGTTGAAACGAAGCAAACCTCAATTATGGGCACGTCATATGAATTCTTTGTATTCGTTTCGTTTCGTACGACAACTTACGTCGGCATCCGACTATTATAGTTCTACCTCAATTCTTACTAAAATAATGATTGCATTTGAAAGTATCTCTGCTAAAAATTGATATTTTATTGAACTCTGTCAGTTTTTCACCGAACCGACGATATAAGTTTATAGGTATTAACATACATAAATATATGTTCAATATAAAATAATATTTATTAATGGCTTTCTTAAAGCCCTCGAACGTCACCGAAATAATTTTGCCTACTTTAATTTTTCTTGTAAACATTCATATACATTATACAAGACTTTAATCTTAATCCTTTTAACCATTAAACTAGAAATTCACATAAGATCTTGTGATTAATAAAATACGGCAATTTTAATTTAATTCCTTATTATAAACAACATTAAAATAATGCAGTCTTGAAACATATTGAAATAATAGTATAATGTATAATATTGAAAACCTCATTTAATTTTAATGTTAAAAATGTTCATGCAAATTCTGCATTCATACTAAAACTTTATTACACAAATGAATGATGAAAGTTTCTGTTTTAGACGGACAAAGCTATATTATATGAAATTATACCCCTATAGGTACATAATGCCCTATCCTTTTATGTAGAAAATATTTTTGATTCCCTAAAGTCCACGTTCTTTCGACATTCCACCAGTGGCCTCTTGTGCCTCAGACCAAAAAAAAATACAGTAAAAAACTTTTATTATAATCTACCATTACCACTTACTCTGGCGAATACGCAACATTTTTCACTTAGTTAATCCCTTTAAACTCCCTCCATTAACACCATGTAATTAACGTCAATTCAGTTCTAAGCGAGCTTTTATGCCTTATTCCAAAAGTCATTAACCCTAGCGAAAACACGTTTAACCCCCATTAGTCTGTATTGTACTGAAAAAAAAAATATACGAATGAACGAAATAAAATTTGCTTCAATGGATTCCAAACTGACTCGTTCGCTCTTCTCTCACTCATCATCGCCTTCTCGTCGTCGTCTCGTGGTGCTTATTTCCACATAATTTCCTTTCGAGCAATTAACCATGTAACACTAAATTATTCTACCACATCTCACCCCTTTTTATATTTTTCAACCTCAATTACATATTCATTGCAAAAAAGTTTTAAAGGGCATCGTGGGATTTTTTAACTTGTGATATAAGAGCTATAAGGGCCAGTAACACATTCATTAAAAAAAATATCAAGCTGTTATACTGTCGCTTTAATACAATTTGATATTTATATATGTATATGTATAAGTATATTTAACATTTTTAAATTAAATAAATTCTTTTAAAAATCAAAACAAACCAATTCTCTTATCCTTTTTTCTAAATCAAAAGACTTAAAAGTAATTCTCAGTCTTTTCTGTAATAACAAATGGGACGACAGCTCGTGGAGAACTAAGAGCCTATATATGTATAGTGACCTATACCTGTAAACCATTCGTGTTGTAAATTGGCAAGAATGGATGGGACCTACAATTATTTGCCGAATTAAACCGGCAAATACAAAAAGCACTTTATGATATGTGGTATAGGTACTCTTAGAGGAAACAAATTTTTACCTGGAATAATTTTACCTGGAAAAAACTTAAAATTACGTTATGAGTTACGTTTTTATTTTTATAAGATGGTTTTAATTTTTATAAAAGTATATATATCTATATTTTCTCATAAGAAGGTTCTTATATACACAAAAATTCAAAATGCTATTTAAATAAATCAGCCGAGTATAAACTGAGAAGTATTTAATTAGACTTGTTGATTTATTGATTCAAGAAAGGCCATTAAAGCTATTTTAAATTAATAATTCTGAAAGTCTAATCAAATATTGCTAAGTCTTTTACTTGGGTGATTTATTGCAATAGTATTTTGAATTTTTTTTTATAAAAACATCCTTATAAAAACAATATCCAGGGATCTATTCCGGTTCTGTGCATACAATTTTTTTCATTTTATCATTTCATTTTACCCAAGTGGAAGATTCTGGTTGCATTTATGAAATAATCAGCTGATTTTATGCTAAAAGTGTGCTGAATGAAAAATTAATATCATTTAACGGAAGTGTTTTTATTATTTAGGCAAAGAATATTTCTTGTTAACTTAAAAAAAAATTGTCTATACCTTTTAAAGGGGTTGGGTTCGATATCCCGCTTTTTATAATCCCGTTTTTTAAAATCCCGGTTTTACAATCCCGCTTTTTATAATCCTGTTTTTTAAAATCCCGTTTTTTCAAGATCCCGCTTTTTATAATCCCGTCTCTTATAATCCCGTTTTTTATAATCCCGTTTCTTATTATCCCGCTTTATCAATTAAAACTACTTGTTTTAACTCCCACCAAAATTTCGTTGGGACTTAGTTCATAAATTTGGGAGTTAATTCATTTGTGACTTATTTCATTATGAAATAGGTCCCAACGATTTTAATAATCAGTGAGGTATGTATGGGGGGGCATGCTGCCCCCCTGCAACCCCCCTGCTTGGGCACACTATAGGATTTGGGGTAGGTGCGAGGTTGGGTGTATGCAAAATTTCTTTTTATCATTTTGGTAGTTGGCAGTTAGTTCCTAAAATGATGGGAATGAGTTCATAATTAACCAAGTTTAATACCCAAATTAATTGCGAAAAACGGGATTGGCGGGATTTGGCGGGATTTTAAAAAGCGGGTTTTTAATACATTGGGATTATGAATAAGCGGGATTTTAGAAGACGGGATTTTAAAAAAACGGTATTTTAGTAGACGGGATTTTAAAACTTTTTTTTCGGGATTTTCGAAAAACGGGATTTTAAAAAGCGGGATTCCGATACGCTCCCCTTTTAAAGTTTAATACACAAGGAATTTTTATTTTGCTAAAATTCACTCATTTTTTTATCAAATAACCTAAGTATTAAAGCAGCTGAAATACAAAAACTTTATACCTAAAAATGACTGTGTAAAACACCTTTTTGCTAAATTAGGTAACGAAGATTTTGTATTCATCTGCCAAAGACCACATCGTCCTTATTTTGCTCGTCTCCAATATGCAACAATTCACTTACAAATACTATCAACAAACTTATTTGCCGTCGTTTTTTTTTTTTTATTTGTTTTTACCACTTAAATTATCACCAAGAATAATTTGGCGATGATAAATAACTTTTCGTATAATAAAATATTGACAGAAGTTTTTACGTTTATGCAAAACCAGATTCGCAAACTGAAAATTATCACTGAAAAGACTTTTAATCGCTTTTATCACCGGTCCTGGCCATAAATTCCAGACTAAGAATTTTAATCTTGTTGAATGTAATATATTGTTAACATGGACTAAACAAAAATTGTATAGATTTTGACAAGGTCCTCACTTTCTTTTCATATTTTTATTTAGTCTTGAATCTTGAATTTTGATGCCGAAGATGGAATGATAACCTTCTGAAATGCATTTAAGATATTTCTTTTTAAACCTTTTTAATTCTCGTTTGAAATATAAATTCTGTTTTTAAAGTAAAAAAGAAGAACTTTAAAAATTTGTATATACATATATGTACATACATAATGTATTATTGTTTGGATTTAATATGACCTCGGGTATAATGATGATCATCACCTGTATTGATCAAAATTAGTTTACATGTTAATAATTAGTCGAAAATGTAAAAAAGTTCCTTTTGACAAAAGTCCATACTAAGTCCATACAAAGACCAAACCTAATAAAAAATGACACATAATAAATTGTATAAAAATTACAAATATTCTTTCATAACTGTTGTATGGTATAGATTAGTTACATACAGTTATTTTTGGAATCGCTCCTTTTTCGCACTGAATTAATTAAACAGACTATGACACTGATTACACGAGTCTTTTGTCTTTTTGACAGCTTGGGTGAAGGGTGTAGAAATTTAAGGAGAATGAAGTAATGAAAGCATTCATTTCTATAAGCTGTCAAAAAGACGAAAGACAAAAGATCAAAAAAACGAGTCATTACATTTGAATTTTTTACGTTTTTTTTTTTTTTTTTATTATTTTCTTACCCATGATGGTTTCTGTGATTTTTAGCGTTTATGTTTTGTTTTGTTTTTGAAATTAGTGGAGTGTTTCTCCATAATTAGTGGAGAGTTTCACCATATTTTCCGTTGTCTTTTCGTAATCGTGTTGTCTGGTTTGGAGATCACAGAAAAATTTCGTTTCTCATCAGCAGCGTACTATTCTTAAGGTATAATAATTAATATAGAATACATATACGACACGTATCACAAGTGAAAATACAATATTGATAACTATTATTTTTAAAAATAAATAAAAAGCAGTTACGTACAACCTACGGCAGAATTCTATTTCATTACGCAGAGTATAAAATACAAACAAAATTTAAAAAACGTGAAACAAATTCAAAACACCAACAAAAACAACACCAGCCACATTTTGAGGCGAAAACGAAATAAAATATTTATCACTTTTCAAAGCGAATAGCCCTCAGTAATGAGATGAACTGGTATAAAACAAAACATATAGAAGAAAAAGATGGTTCTTTAATTTCAAAAAAGATGCAGAAGAAGCTAAAATCCTACAAAATTCTGTAGAACACCGTAACTTTTGAGTTTTGAGTCTAGTGAAATGTACCTACTGTTGCTGCGGTTAGGACCGGAAAAAGTTCGAACAGGGGTGGACTTTCTTTGTCTGAGTATTTTATTAAAATTCACCTTGAAGAATTGTCTAAATATATATATTCTCATATACTCGGTAACCAGTGGCGAAGGCGGGGGTAAATGACATTCTATGCTAAGATTTATTTATAATAATAACAAATCATATATTTATTTATTTTTTCGTTCACACATTTAATTTTTTCTTTCTTTTTCCGTTTCAAAAAACCCATAAGACGGAATGAAATCCCATGCAAAACCTGAATAAACTGCACTCATTAACATAATAAACTCTCTTATTATACATATGTATTTTAATTGAATTGTATATGTAAGTACCTAATTTAAAGAATTAAAATTAAAATATGCAATTTCTTAAACAATTAAAAGCCTAGGTTTTTCCAAACAATATTGTAAAATATATAAGATTAGGGTTACATTTTATTGAGTAAATTTTGTATGAACCTATATTTTACTTTTCACGTGATACTTCTTGATACTCAGTTTTCAATTTCTGTAATAGAAGTAATTTTGAATTAAAAAAATACAAAATCTTCTTCTTATTTAAAAAAAATACGTATTTACTTGAATGGCTATCATCAGAATCTTGAAAAAGTTAATACGAAAATGTTTAAATTCCATTTTTTGTTCCTTTTTCCTCCTTGATGACAATCGTTTAATCAAAAAATAATTGTTTTTTAATTCAGAATTAGTATTTTGAGCAAAACAAATTGATTGATAAATGTGGCAATGACAACAACTTAAATTTTTTCCTATGTTCCCGTACATTGGAAAATGAAAATTTTTGGGTGAAAATGATTGAAGAACCGGTTTTCATATTTCACTTTCATATTTTGGTTGGTACTCACTTTTAGTTGGGAATTTCTTTTGTATTTACTAATAAAAAAAAGTAAATAAAATGAAATTAAACTGACTGAGGCAGCAATATTTTAAAATTTATAAGATACGGAAACAAATGTGGAAGAATGGAACCGAAATAACTATACCGGAAACTTCACTTCCGTACAATTCGGATTTCCAACTTGCTGTTAGTCGACAGGAATGCAGAGAACCTATAATTTACTGCCGCATCCGAACGGTAAAGGTGAGATGGCCTTTATCATGACAAGAGATACTCTTGAAGTACATATTTGTATTTCACAAGATGAAGGAACCCTGAAAGAAAGATTTTAACTGGAATACCTAATTCGACCTCCAGCGGGGGCGTGATAATCCATAACGCACTGTACATTAAGCAAACGTTTTTGTTTGAGATTTGAATACTCCAATTATAGGAAATAGAAAGCGAAATATAAACATAATCAATAATCTTAAAAAAATCCTTAAATGGTATAAATTTTTTTTATAAAATTTATCTCAAATAAATCTGTGGCCACAAGGAATAATAGCATAAGTCGACTTATCTCGAAATTGAATTTATTACCGAATCTGATGCGTAATATGCGAATCTATACTGTCATATTTTGTTTGTACTTTTATCTCTTATACGGTTTATGAAGTGTAACAATTCGTCCATAAGTTTTGGATCCTATTTGTAGTCGCAAAACAAACATTTAAATTGGAAAACTTGCAAAAAGTTACTTATGCTGTTTTTCCTTATTCATTACACGCAAGGGTAGAAAGTTATTTGTGTACGGACAAGAGAACAAAGCAAAACACGAAAATTAACTTGTGCAATCGATGCACTTGTCCACTTGATTTTAAATATAGTTTTATATTATGTATGTTTGTGTCTTACATATCTATATAATGCAATTGTAAGGTTACATCCTCAACATGAAATCACCGTAAATACCAAAAACCAAAAATCTCATAAAAAAGTAGTTTTAGTAATTTTCAATTTCCTCTAGAACTAGAAGACATAAAACTATTCGATTCACAAAAATCCAATTTAGAACTTCAACTCGCAATTTTGAAAAAAATTGGGTTAAACTTTTTACATATTTTCATTTTTTTAATCAAAATTTTGAGTTTGTATGCGAATTTTTCAAAAACTATTGACACAAATAATTTAATTTAAATATAAAATTAAGGAAAAGATTTCTGGCTTTCAAAACCACTATAGTACTTCAAAGTGTTGCCGTTGTTTTTTTATATTTTTTTTTCATTTTTAAGTAATTTTTTCTCAAAATTACACGGGACGAGATTGATTGATAGTTAAAAATGCTTGTTTTTGACCCCTCTACAAAAAACAGTTATCAATTTTTGGCGCCAAAGTTTTCGTACTCGTGCCTTAACGCTAGTAACTATTAGTAAATGTAGTAGTAATTAAATTCTTTCCATTTTAAAAATAATTAATTAACTTTTTTCTTTAAAAAGTGACCCGTTGGTCCTTTTCACGGCCTACGTTTAAGATATTTCTGTCTTTTGCCTGTATACTGTATTATATTAATTTAAAAGTTGGAGAATTGAAACATTCCTTACACCTTAGATAACTGCGAAAGTTCTCTGAGTAAATCCGCTGTTGTGTTTGAATACACAACACCCACCAGCAGGGGAGTCAAGGAGTGGACATCAGACTGAGACTTCTCCTTGGCAGTATTGAGAAGGCGAGTCTAGCTCTGTTCTTTTCTATATAGACAGTGAACACACCAAATGAGAAACATCATTAGAGAGAGACTTAGTTTGGATACAAAGGAATATCCGGATATTTTTATTCTTTTTTTTTGTATATGAACAGACGATTTCAGTTTTGAATAAAGCTTAAAAGTTTTAAGCACCTTTGGGGAAAGTTAGCAACGATGAAGGCAAAATCTTTTGACAGAAATTGTCTAAGTACAAAGAGATTGTGGGCAAAAAACAACATGAAAAAAAGACGACTAGTTATGGTCGACCCAAATGAATACTAAAATAATTTTTATATGTGTTTGGCGAATAAAGAAAACTAAGGAGTTTGATTTATTTGTTCTATTTTTAGCCATCAAATGAAAATTAACCTTTGTATGAAAGTTTTAAGGTGGCATTCAAAAAAAAAAAGAAAAAGACCTAATTCAAAAAAGATTTCGACATTCATCAGTGCTACTGAAATTTTCTACATAATTAAAAATTTTTTTATATGAGTAGGTATGAGTAGGCTGGTAAATATTGTGATGAAAGGGGTTTGTTGGTTTAAAAGAAATAAATCAGATATAAGGCTCTCCTAAGCAGATGAAAATATACTGATACCGATACTAATTGCTCAACCAAGTATACACTGAAAATAAAGAGCTTCATCATATTGAAGAATGGCGTTCATCAACTGAAAATCATCATATAGATTATAGATGTACTTTTCATCCCATTGATGAAAAAATTCATGAAAACTAAATGATGAAAGATGAACCGTTCTTCAATATTATGAAAGTGCATTCATCAACTTTTTAACCCCCATTTTCATAAAAGTAAGGTATATTTTCTGATGAATAAGATTCATCATTTCATGAAAACCTTTCATCAATATGATGAAAACATGAATTTAGTCACTTTTTCATCCTATTGATGATTTCAGAATGTATCATGGGGAAATTAAATTGATGTAAGAAATCATCTTATATATGAACTGATTCATCATATTGATGAAATGTGAGTTAATGTAAGCGATTATCGTGTATGATGAACTTATTCATCTTATTGATGAAAATATGATTAAACTTGATTTTTCATCACATTGATGATCACGTACATTAAAAATAAACTTTTGTTTTTAACATACAAATGTTATTTGATAACACAGATCATCGTATAGATGAAATAATTCATCCTATTGATGAAATTATGTTTATCTTTATATTCGTCAAATTGATAAATGGAATCATCATAATTTATTTTGCATCATGTTGATGAATGCAATCATCAGAACGATTAAATTAATTCCTAAAATTTGTGAAAATTATTCATCATATTGATGAATGCAATCATAAGAATGATGAATTTATTCATTAAATTTATAAAAGTTATTTATCATATTGATAAATAATTTCATCAGAAAGATGTTTGAATTCGATATAATTTTTTTCACAAAAACACGTTATTAAGTATAATTTTTTTGTCATTATTATGAAAGCCCAATTTGTGTTCTTAAAAATACTTAACATTTTTAAACCTTAAAATAAATTTAAAATTATTAAAAAAATAAAAAAAAAATTAAGGAAAATAAAAAAAGTGTGATATTTGATTAAAACGAATTAAAACGAATAAAAAACTACCGGAGCGTTTAGTGTTGAATGTCAGAAAAAGTAAAGTAAGAGTAAGACCGTTAGAAGTTGTTTATTCGTTTTTATTCAAATATTCATATTTTCTTGAATTTAATCAATTTTTATTATTTTTCGTTTTAGAATTTCCAATTTTAAAAGGTATTAGCTAATATGAAAAGGTTCAAAATGGACAAATGCTAGTGCGGCAACATTTTTAAAGCATAAAAATATACTAAATTTTCATAGAAATGATTTTTCTATGATAACATACTGATTTTTTTGTTCTTTTAATATTCCAGTGTAGATTTACAAAATCCAAACAAATATTTTTAGCTACGTTACTGTCGTCATTTGAATTTTATTTGTATCTTTACATCTTCAAAATTTGTCGAGAAAAAAAATATAGAGATAAAATTAAGTTTTGCTTGATCTTCGGAAAATTCACCGTTGGTTCATCTTCTTTTTTGTAAAATGGATTTTTTAAGTAACATTTAGTTTTTAATAGTTATAGTATTTCCATCGTCTGGTCCTAACTAGATTTACTATCGGACATTCTTATTTCGTTAATATTTCAAATAAAAATCAAATTCAAAATACAGAATATTTGCTTAATTGAATGTATTATACAAAATTTATATCAAGCGAATCCAAAAAAATTCAGTCTCAGCTTTTTGACAGTAAAAGTGAGTAATCTCACTGAGGAAATATACGTTCAGATTAATGAGATTTCTGAGATCTCAGAGATCTTTAGAAACCTGAACTGGCGTATAGGTATTATTTTTAATTTTTCAAAGCAACTGACAAATAAAATGACATTAAAATATCAGTGCTGGCAGGTTTTTTTAATGTTTTTTTTGACGTGCATTTTTGGTGCAATTTCATTTTAACTTGCACAAAAAAACACACCTATATTATTATAAATGTTAAAACTAACAATATTTAAGTTTATACAATTTAAATAAATTTGTTTAAAGCTTGAAACTACTCACTTTACCTTATAATACTATAATTCTATATTTCTATATATTTTAATGAAAGCTTAACACGGTTGCGGGAGATGGATGCTAAGCTGGATGAGGAGCTGCTGGTGATGCTGTTGCTGGATGGACTGCCGGAGACCTATAAGGACATACAAGCTGGATTTGATGCGTCAAACGAATTTCCAAAAATGGATGTACTTCGAACTAGACTTCTAGAGGTGAGCGATAAAAGGGAACCAACGATGGATCGAAAGGATGATGCACTTAAGGTTAAGTTCCATAGAAAGAAACCACATGACCAACAATCAGGTACGTCAAAACCTAATTTTAATTACAATTGTCACCGATGTGGACGCAGAGGCCATATGAAAAAAGATTGTCGTGTAAATATTCAGAAGGAAAAATTACGATTTGTTGAAAATGTTTCACACGAGGAAGGTTTTATTACAAGGGAATTTGAACAAAGTGTACAATTTAAGGGAATTTCACAGAAGGCTAGCTCAGTTAATAATAGTTTGGATAGAACAAATTGGTACATAGACAGCGGAGCCACTTCGCACATGTGTTGCGATAAAAAATTTTTCATTAATTTAGACACCAACTACACCGGGCAGGTACAGGTTGCAAATAAAAAATCAGCAAGTGTCGAAGGAATAGGAACGGTTAAGTTAGAGATTAAAGTAAATGGGGAAAATAGAACCATATGATTTTATCGTACTCTCTTTGTTCCAACCTTGATTGATTTCAACGAGCAAGGCTACAGATAACGGTGGCAGAGTACTGATAGCAGGAGAGCGGGCACATATTTTTCGCGGTGACATGCTGTTGGTGGAAGCTGTGAAGTGTAAGGGACTTTACTCAGTCGTACTAGCATCGGAAGAAGATCGATGCAATAAAATTGAAAGCACGGTACAACAAAATAATATTTTAGAATGCTGGCATAAAAGATATGGCCATTTAAATTGCACATCACTCAGGAAATTAAAAGACTATTCAATGGTTAAAGGATTGCCAGAGTTTAGGAACAATAAAATAGATTGTGTAGCACGCATAAGAGGGAAGCAATAGAGACTTCCATTCCCCACAAAAACAGAAAAGTCTTCAAAGCAGATATTAGAAATTGTTCATACGGACTTATGTGGTCCAATGAATGTTGAATCAATAAGCAAGAACCTTTCTTTCGCTACATTTATTGATGATTATTATCGAAAGGTGTTTGTCTACTTTTTGCGACAGAAGAGTTTTATGATCGAAGCAAACCTTCAAAAGTTCCTATGGGCGGAGCTGATTCTTACTTCGGCCTACATACGAAATCATTGCCCTACAATGCTAAACAAAAATAGAACACCTCAACAAATTTGGACAGGTAGGGTACCCAACGTCAGTCATTTTCGTCAAATTGGTTGTCTAGCCTTTGTTCTCAACAAAGCTCTCAGCAGGTCTAAACTGGATCCAAAAAGTGATGAATTTGTGCTTATATGGGTATTCTGTAGAGTCCAAAGCATATCGTTTGTGGAAAAGAGATTCAAGAAATATAATTAAAAGTAGAGATGTGTGGTTTATTGAACAAATTGATCGAAATCAAACTGAAAATGAGAACAACAATTTT
Organism: Epistrophe grossulariae; assembly: GCA_929447395.1. Taxonomy (NCBI): domain Eukaryota; kingdom Metazoa; phylum Arthropoda; class Insecta; order Diptera; family Syrphidae; genus Epistrophe; species Epistrophe grossulariae. The sequence goes on from OV839567.1 coordinate 28,208,073, forward strand.
TATGAGTTTGTCGAAAAGGAGGAAAACGGTGATGAAGATGACGACGAATACGAAAGTACCGATGATGCAGATAATGCTACAGGTAAAAGCGATAGCAATGAAAACGAATATACAAAACAAAGTACAGAAGGAAAACAAACAAATGAGGATAACATAAGCACTAGGTTACGATCAAGATCAAGTCATTAGTTGGAAAATGTAGTTGAGTTAGCCTTGACTACAAGTTTTCTTGAAGATCCAAAGAATTTTCAACAAGCTATGAACTCTCCAGATGCTGCTGACTGGATTGTGTCTATGAAAGAAGAATATCGATGTCTTATGGAAAATAAAACTTGGACTTTGTGCGAACTTCCATTGAATTGAAAAGCTATAGCCAGGTTCCCGTTGGGTTTTTAAATCAAAATACAATCCAGATGGAACAATTGAGCTAAGGGTTATGGTCAGGAGTTTGGCATCGATTACGTAGAAACCTATTCGCCAGTAATACGACAAAGTTCACTTCGACTTATATATGCTTTATCTGTTCAATATGACTTAGAACTCCATCACTTGGATGTCTCAATTGCATTTTTAAATGGAAAGCTTAACGAGGAGATTTTTATGAGTCAACCTGAGGGTTTTGTCGACCCTGATCACCCACAAAAAGTATGTCGTTTGGATAAAGCACTTTACGGACTCAAGCAAGCAAGCCGACACTGGCATGCAACTTTAAATGAAAAGCTGGAGGGTTTGAACTTATTACAATCGAACTACGACCATTGTGTTTATTTTAAAATCAACGAAGAAGAAAGAACAATTTTAGGAATGTACGTAGATGATATCATATTAGCATCAAATTCAAAATTAAGAATCAAACTGATTAAGCAAAAACTTTCAGAGAGTTTTGATATCAGAGACCTTGGACATCCTTCTCTTTGTGTAGGACTTCAGATCAAAAAACAAAATAAAACCCTTTCAATCTCTCAAACTCGATATATAAATAATCTCGCATTAAAATATAATTTACAAAACTCTAAACCAAATTTTATTCCCATGCAGGTGAAGCTTAAATTGGAAAAGGATCCAACTATTATTGGAGAACGTGTGGCTGTTGAAACTCACAAAATCAGGAGTTAATTGGATCTTTAATGCATCTTGCAGTATTTAGTCGGCCTGATATTGCATATACAGCGTAAGCAGTTTAGCACAATTTTCTCAAAATCCCAAAAAACAACACTGGAACGCCGCTCTTCGTTTGATACGTTATCTTAATTTAACAAAGCATGCAGCTTTAGTTTATAGAAAAACAGATTTACCATTGATAGGCTATGTCGACGCGAGTTGAGCTGAAGATATAAATGATCGTAAGTCTCAAACCGGCTTCTGTTTTATTCTTTCAGGTGCTGCTGTCAGTTGGGAATCAAAAAAACAGCGAACAGTGGCCACTTCTAGTGCAGAAGCAGAGTATATTGCACTATCTGAATCTCCAAAAGAAGCTTACTCGCTTCGCTTTTTGTTAGAAGAACTAAAAGTTCCTTTAGCAGAACCTACGTTAATCTATTGCGACAATTAGAGTGCACAACAAATCGCAAATTATGGAGGCAAGCAGTCGCGAACTAAGCATATGGATTATAAGTTCCATTTTATCAGGGAGGCAATCGAGAATGGCGCAATAAGCATCGACTATCTTCAAACTGAGCTAATGGCAGCGGATGGTTTGACGAAAGCTGTTCCAAGAGACAAAAATTTGGAATGGATTTCAATTTCAAATGTTGACGAGGAGTGTTGAAACTAACAACATTTAAGTTTATACAATTCAAATAAATTTGTTTAAAGCTTAAAACTACTCACTTTACCTTATTCTATATTTTTATATTTAATATACTATTTTGCTATAATAACTTTTTGTACTTAACTTAACCTAGCTAAATTTTGCCTTCTTTCTCTTTATAATAAACTGAATACAAACTAAGTCGACGTCTTTTAATCTTCTTTAATAAGAAGCATCCTACACTATTTAAGACAATACATAATGTTAAGAAGTTAAGCCAGTAAAAAGAAGCTTTCAGATCAGTGGCGGATCCACGGGGGGGGGGGTTTCGGGTCCAGACCCCCCCCCCATGAGCAATATTTTTGTATTAATTTATTTATTTATTAAATATTTACTTCTCTTCGATCTAAATTTTGTGTTATTTACAGAAAGCCCATCTTTTTATAAAATTTCGACTTAAAATTTCTTCAAGTGTAATGAATACCTACCTCAAAAACTTCAAATGCATCTTAGTGGAAAAGGAGTATACCTACTTACATTAGATTGCGTAGCCGTTTTATACGGTTTTCACACCGAACCAAAATCTCGGATTTCGGCACAAGATTTCCAAATCTCGTTGAATCGTTCACACCACACATAATCTAGATTTTGTTTGAAATTTCAATAAAATTTCAGTGTTGATAGAAACTAAAAAAAAGAATATTTCTCAGTAATCTACTAGATTACGAAATCTGAAAATGTATGGGAAATCTTGTTGATTTTGATGAGATTTGGTGATTTTTGATCGAAATCTCGATTTTGATTCGGTGTGTAAAGGCTATAAAGCCTATATGATGGAAACTTAGTTCAAGGGCTTACGGTATGTTAAATTTAGAAGACTTAGGCAATTTATCATATCTACCTCATATCTACCTCCCAAAGCAACATATTAAAATACTATTCAATATTATAATGGCAAAAAGAAGTTAGCACTATCATTTTCGATTTTGAAAAAGAAACTGTTCTGCATTGTGCTCAACTTGTGCTGCGATGTGCGGTAAATATTTTTGAAAATTTTGAGGATGAAATTTTTCCAAAATAAAATTTTTCTAAAAACTTAAAGTTGTGCTCAAAAAATGATAAAGCCGAAGAGATACAAAAATCGCATATTTCCGACTTTCACGACCGAACGAAAATGATGCGAAGGAACTTAACGTGAAATTAGCACCGTCATTTTCGATTTTCAAAAAAAAAAATGTGCTGTACTGTGCTCAATTTGTGCTGCGATGTGCCGTAATGTATTTTTTAAATCGCAAATTTGCAAATTTTAGGGACAAATTTTAAATTCGCAAATTTGCAATTTTTTTTCAAAATCACGATTTAAAAAAAAATTATACTTGTGCTGTTTTAAGCTGCTGCTGTTTTTGCTTGTTTGTATTTTTTTTTTTAAATCGAAAATGGCGGTGCTAACTACGCGCACATAAATAATGTAGCACAAAGGCCACGCAAGTTTTATTTTTCTTTAAGTTTTCTATTTGTAATTGGCCACAGTGGGCCCAAATTGCATTTTGCGTCTCAAAAATGCATATTTCGAAATTATTGTGGGAGTTTAAATTTGTTTGCAAATGAATCAGGGAAAGGTCAAATTTTATATTGCAATCAAAATTGAATGAATTAAGTTGCATTATTTAATGATATGGCTACCAAAAGTAGTCGCCATACACAATCCTAAATGAATGGCAAAATGAAGAACGTTTTTAATAGAGTTTTCTTCAAGAGTTTTATAATGTGACTACACAAGTGTTACATATCGTTGGAAAGATTGTAATTTTAGCTTTTCAAATCAATGAAAAAAGAAAAAAAAATAATTTCTTTAATAAAATTAATGATTTTTATTAACATGTTTTTTTTTCTTTGCTTTTATCTTTGATTAAGGTTTTAAATGGTTGCGCTGTCTTGCGCTGTTTTCTTTCATAGTGCATTTAATTCCTAAGTACATAAGTAACAAGGCACAGCAAAAAAATTTGCTCCAATTGTGCCCTTTTTGAGCAATGGCAATATATGTTCCATAAAGTACGAGGAAAAAAACTCCCGTAAGCTTTATTTTGTTTTTCTTTTTCTTTCTAAACTCTGTTTTTACAATCGCAATCGATAGATTCCGTTAAACATCCTTCTTTCTCAAATAAATGTATTGTCTTAAAGTAACCAGTGACGTAGATGAAGCAAAGGGGGGACTTTGTGCCCTTTTTTACTAATCACATATTTTCAATATTCAATATTTTTGTTTTTGATGGTTACTATTCAAAATTCGGTTATTGCTTTTTTTTTGGATGGAACCTATGCTATGCTATGCTTATCCTATGGCTCGGGATCATATTATAACTCTTCTAGTTATATGTTTTCTGGTTTTTAATAGAAATCTGCAAATTATACGACTTTTCTGTTATTGTTTTTCTATATCCGAGTTCATGGTTTGATATCTTGAATATGGAATATCTCCCAGTATTTCCTTATTTTAAATACTGTTTTTTTTTAAACCCCCTTCAACAAAAAACTACCGCCAGCAATGCCTCAATGCATGAAAATTAGAAAGAAAAAAAAAACAAATAGTTCAAAAAAAATTAAAATATAGGTGAATTTGTGCTTTCAAAATCCAATTTGAGTAATTATTTAATAAACGACGGAAAAGATTTTTTAGAACTCAAAAACTATCGACATAACCATTAATAATTTAACAGGTATATATGTAACAATTAGAATGAAAAATCGCATAAAAACAAATTTAAAACAGCTGAATCAGGTATATGTATTCAGGGTGTTTTTCATTAGATGCCATAAAAACAAGGGGATGTAGGTTTGGTCAACACGAGAAAAATCAACGGCAACACTTGCAATGTCATGTTATTCCTTTTTTTAAACCCAAAAATCCATCTAATAATTCAGTTTTTAAATTAAATTATTTCAGTGAATAGTTTTGGAAAAATAAATTTTCAAAACCAAAATTTTGAAAAAAAAAAAAAAAAAAAAAAATTTCAAACTATTTTTTACAAAATGTTACGTTATTAAATAAAATTCTATTTTCGATAATCTGATGAATTTTCAGCTAAGCACTAAAAGCCAGATGCTAAAATATCCTAGATTTTGAGATAATTGAAAATTTATAATGAAAATCCATGTTTTTACTAGCCAAAATTATAATTTTTTAGTTTTGAATAAAATATGCATTTTAAAATCAATATGGATTTTAAAAATAAGTGTATTTAATGATTCATTATATTTCAAAGGTAATATGTTTCAAATTTTACCTAATTATTTCAAGAGACAAAAAAGTTACAGATTTTTGAGACGCCAAACTCCATTTGGGCCCACTGTGCCCCCCCATGACCAAATCCTGGATCCGCCACTGTTTCAGATACTATGTATACATATTTGTATCCGGTGCCGAAACAGGCAATTGCTAAGCAATGGCAGTTTGACTATAGGGCTTTAATATCAGTTCAGATTTGTCTATATAATTCAGGAAATGTTTAAAGTTCGCGAACCAATGCGGCTCCGACTGCAGTTGCGTTCCATTCTGCTCGTAGCATTAATTTTGTGTGTATTTGTAGAAAAGTTGCTTCTTTTCAAATAAAATTAAACATTAAAAAAAAAATCCCATAACTGAAACGCATTTAATAAACAAGAACTTATAAGTGAAGAAAAAATAAAAATATTTTGAAAGATAAAATTTATTGATTAGAACAACTACATACATACTTAGGGCCAGTTTCACAGTGCACACTTAACAAAATAAGTGGCACTTAATTTTCCCATTTTGGCACTTAAGCCGCAGTTTTACTATCTGAGTAAGTGGAACTTAAGTGGCCAACATGGGAGACTTAAGTGTCACTTATTCCGATAAGTTTACACTGTGAAATTGGGAATTAGTTTTCCATATTTGGCACTTAAGTGGCACTTACTTCACTGTGAAACTGGCCCTTAGTTTACAACATCCGCACTTAATCAATTCATCAAAATATTAAACAAGTTAATATAACTAAAAACATTAACAAAACTAAAACGTAGACATATATTATGTTTATATAACAAAACATAAGTAACTAAATCAATGAATTTTTTGATAAACCCATATTGCGTGTACAAAACGTATATGTTTTATGTTGTTTACTGGTTTTGTAAGATTGTCAGCAACCATCTTCTCCGTCTCTATTTTCTGAAGACCAATAGTTTTGTGTTGTATAACGAACTGACGCACAAAATGATGACGGATGTCAATATGTTTTGTTCGTTGACTACAGACCTGAGTTCTTGCCATCTTCATTGCACTTTCATTATCGCAAAATTTTGTTGTTTTCTTTTCTAAATTTTCGAGTAATTCACCCATTATTTGTCGAATCCAAATAGCTTCTTGGGTTGCTGCTGAAACCACGATATATTTCGCTTCGGCAGTCGAGAGTGCCACTGTTGGCTGTGGTTTACTTGCCCAAGATATCGCAACATTTTGAAGCTTGAAAACGTAACCATCGACCATCAACATCTGACACCCAATCAGCATCACTGTAACCATGCAATTCCAATGTATTTTCTTTGGATCCAAAAGTTAATTTGTAGTCACTTGTTTTCTTTAAATAGCGAAATATACGCTTGACTGCATTCCATGGATCGACGTGGTTAAATATGCTGACATTACCGATTGCATATGCAATGTAAGGCCGAGTACATTGTGACTTGTGAGAGATAAAAAATGCTACCCACAGCTTCTTGATATGGAACATTCTTCATGTCATCCAGTTAATCTTCAGTTTTTGGTGACATTTCTTTTTTTAACTTGCTATTGGTATCTGCTCGTTAATCTATCGAAAGACAATACGACATTTTAAACTTTGCAAGTATCTTCTAAGTATATTTTTCTTGATCCAGGGAAATAGTGCCATTTTTAAGATCACGTGTTATATGCATCCCAATGCAAATGCTTGCTTCACCCAGGTCTTTCATACTAAAATGTTTCGTCAAATTACTCTTCAGTTTGTTTTTCCAGGCATTGTTGCCTGATCAATATCCAAATTGTGTTTTGCAGCTAATGCGTTCAATATTCGAATGGAAGAATATCTAACAACTGACAAAAAATCTCATCGTATTCTATACCAGGTCTTTGACTATATCCCTTGGCCACTAGTCTTGCTTTGTATCGACTGATAACCCCAATTGAGTCTGTTTTGATTTTAAAAACCCATTTTGAGTTTATAGATTTACGATCCTTTGGTAGATCAACAAGTTCCCAAGTTCTATTTGCCAATAGTGATTGATATTCTTCTTCCATGGCATTTTTCCAATGTGCAAAATCCGTACCAGATATCGCTTCTGCAACTGTATTTGGTTCGTCAAAACTCCCAGATGTCATATATGTGACACAGTCTGGAAATTTGCTTAGGTTGTCGCTCTGAGCGTCTTAGTGAATCTATCGATGGGTTGACGTTATCATCTAATTCAAGCGGTTGATTTGTTATCATTTCTGTAATACATTCTGTGGTAACAGAATCTTGACTTCAGCTGATTCGTCTGTGATATTTTCTGTATCACGTTCAGTGTCAACAGAATTGGCATCTGTCGACATGTTCTAAGTTGCATCTATATTGTTTTCTTGTAAATCTTCATTAACTCTTTCTTGAAAATCAGTTTCAATTTCTTTCTCATTATCGGATTCTAAAAAAAAACATCTCGACTTGTGATCGCTTGTCCGGTATTTGGATCATACATTCGATAACCTTTTGTGCCTTCAGAGTATCCCATGAAAATTAACTTTCGTGATTTGACGTCAAACTTTTTTCGTTTTTGATCTGGAAAATTCATTCTCAAGTGGCTTTATTTTGGTTTGAAACCACTCCAAATTTCTATCGGTGTTTTGAATTCCAGAACTCGAGAGACAGAACGATTTTTGAAATATACTGCAGTTGACATTGCCTCAACCCAAAAAGTTTTTTATGAGATTTGCATCCTCTAACATGCGCCTTGCACGCTCTATCAATGTACGAATCGTTCTTTCAGCAAGTCCATTTTGCTGTGGGGTATAAGATGTTGAAGTGGTGCCGTGTTATAAGGCCATATTGAGAAATATGGCCTTATGACGCTTTCACAAAGTGACATAAGGCCATATTCCAACTTATGGCCTTTTGACTCTTTAATAAAGTGACATACGGCCATATGGCCTTATGACAATTTTAACCGTCTTTCCTTGTTTGATAAATAAACCTGGCCAAATATTTTTGTCGAACACTTTAACTGTAATTCAGTTACGGCGTATAAATAGTGAAGTATGTATTGGGGGCATGCTGCCATATTTCTCAATATGGCCTTATGATACGCACCGTTGAAGTTTGTCTTTCGATTCCACAAAATTTGAATAGCTTCTTGAATTTTCTATTGCAGAATTTGGTTCCATTGTCGGATCTGAACTTTTTAATTGTTTTGGTAGTTTGATTTTCATTGTAATATGTTTTGATTTCACAGAACTTCTGGAATACTTCATCTTTTGATTTCAAAAAGTATGCAAATGTCATACGACTGAAATCATCAACTAACGTTAGTAATTAACGGTCTCCAATAAATAAACTAAAATCAATGCGTATCTTGATCCACCAATTGAAACATTTTCCTGTCAGAAAAACTGTACTACTTGAAGCACCAGATTTACTGCCAGTATCGTATTTCTTCTTTAAATTCTTATCATCATTGTTTTCATAGGGGCAATCAGGAGACTTATGACCTTTTTTGTTTCAACTATAACAACGAATTCCTTTTTGTTGTATATACGCTTTCTTTTCTTGTTGTTATTAAAGAAAACATTTTCGGTACTTGGTGACGAAATCTGTTGTAATAGCTTTGTTTTAACAGCATCGCTAGACAACTTAGTTTCGGTGTTGTCAAGAGCCATTACCATCGGCGTATACTTCTCAGACAATCCACACATTAAGAAAATTGCCAACCACTCACCATCGACCTTGAGGCCAATAGCGTTTCAACAATGTGCGGCTGTTATAATCGTATTTTTATTCGAATTACAATTTTCTAATTTTGTACCAGCCAATTGTTTGACTAAATGAATTCGATTAGCCCGACCCTTATCTTAAAATGCTGCTTGTAGTTTTTCCCAAACATTTTCGCATCTGTAGCGCTTTGAACATAACCATAAAGGCTAGGATCGATACTTAATATAATTGTTGTTCTTGCTTTTGTAATTTTGGCCACTACGGTTTCAGTCCCCAAAACAGCATCCCAATGGCCAACATATTCTAGGTACGTTTGCATAGCGAATTTCTGGGTGGGGCCATCGATCATCGGACATTTGATGAATGCATAACTTTGCGTAATGGATCTGTTTTGTTCAAAACAAAAGTTAGTATTTGTCAATACCCTACCTATGTAGGTATAATATACATATGTCATATATATACATTATGTCATATATATACATACATTTCAAAACAATTCTGAATAGAATTTATTGTATCAACAAAACTGCTTTCGATTAGAAAATATAATTTGTATACCCAGCGAGGTGGCGGCACCGCGGCATACTATCCAATAAATATATTTATCACAGTTGGATATAAATTTCTTCCCAGCTCTGTCATTGAAACCTTTTATATCCTTTCTTATGAAACCAATACATTCACCCCTCGCATCGCCTTCATCGGTCGGTCGGTCGTGCGCGTAATCCTCACAACAAAAACAGGAAGCTAAAGAAATGAAAAATTGCTATACATAACACTTTTTCCACAAAATTATAGGATGTACGCAATCCAGTCGGTTCGTGTTTATTTTTCCCAATGCAGCAAGGCTGACGGTAGAATATTTATTTTATTTAGAGAGAAACCATCGGATGGCGAATTAATACCAGGCTAGACAGGGTGTAGGTTAATCCAGGTGTAAATAAAATGCAATACTTTGACAAACTCATTTGCTCTTATGGAAATTTTTACAATTTGAGAAGCCATTATATTGTTGTACTATTTTCCATTCACCGATTTAATTAACCTAACTTTTCTCAAAAATATTTGCATTATAAGCATATTTATTTTCAAAAATTACAAATCAGTAGATAATGTCGAGTCAAGATCTGGGGAGCAAAACCGTTTTTTGTCAATATCTTAAAAGTACATACCTCTAAATTTTGTTTTATTTACCGAAAATATTGAAGGATTGGTTGTTAGTAATCTTCCAGCTGCAAAACCATGTTGGAAAGGTGAAATATATTCCGCAAAAAAGACAACTTAAGGTAAGCAATCTTTTCAAAAAGTTTAGGTATACCTAGATGAAAGTTTACAAATTGGACGATAATTTGATATTTCTTGTTTATGACCGGTTTTGTGAATTGGAACAACAAATGATTTCTTGCACTCACAAAGGAATTCACCGCTTGCAAGGCAGCTATTAAAAAATTTATAAAAGCGGATAACAAAGAGCAGATGCAAATTTAAAAGGCCATCTTCGACTTCGGAAAAATTAAACTCTAGTTGACCCATTTGAACCATATATACAATCGTCAGAAAACTGTTCAGCATTTTTTTGACACTATCAGATCCTTGTCGCAGAAAGCTTAAAGCAAGCAACAACTTGCGACCAAAGATTTGCCAACACAAAAATTGTGTACACTGGCTCACCACTTAGTGCCGTGTTAGTAGTTAGTAAGCAACAAACTACTACAAAACGAACACAAAGGAATACATTTATTTAAAACAATTTGAAACATACAAAAACATATATTAATCCAAAAATACAAAGAAGACTATTAAAATTAGAACAAACATTTAACTTTTTAAAACATTTATGGGCGTGGTTCACTGGTCTTCAACACACTTTTAAGTTTAATTTTATTAAAATTGAAATCAAAAATATTTACATTCAAATTCAGTAATTTGCACATGCGAGTTAAAGGTTCATGCAGTCCGTAATTAGTACGACCGATGATGGGGTAAATTCATTAAGTTCAAACTCCGAAGGCTGTGGGCACCCAAACGAAAGTTGAATTTCAAACAATTTAACAAATCGGTAGCATCCATGACACCACTAATTAGTTGGTGAATAAACACAATATCATTATTAACCCTCTTATGAATCTGAAGAAGATTTATCCGATGTTCATTCGGTGGGAGATTATAAGGATCGGACCACTGTAATGTAACCCTCTTAAAGCGAAACGAATAAATTTACGCTAAACTACTTCTAACCTATTTTTGTTGAATTCGTAGAAAGGAGACCATACCAGGGATGCGTATTCAAGATGGGGACGAACTAAGCAGTTATAAAGAGCGAGACTAACGTATTGGATGCTCTTCATCTGAAATAGTGTAATTAGGTTTGAAATAATCAGCAATTAAATTAAAAATAAAAAGGTTTTTTTTATAATACAAATTCTATATACTACTGGATATATCAGGAATTCTAGTCTTTTTAGATATAGTTCACACTAGATATTCGTCAAGAAATCTATGTATTATGAAATGAACTAAACAAAAAATTGCGTATTGACAAGGCCCTCACTAGTCAACTGATGAGCCCGAGTGAGATCGCCAAGCCGGGACGAAACGCCAAATTTTTGTAGGACTAAAAGCCGTTAAAAGCTATTTTGAATCAATAATTCAACAAGTCCAAATAAAATAGTGCTAAGTCTTCTACTTGGCTGATGTATTTCAGTAGTATATAGAATTTTCATTATTAAAAAAACATTCTTATATAAACATTGCGAGGCTCTGCACTATTTTAATGGAGTTTGTTGAATTATTGGTTCAAAATAGCTTTTAACGGCCTTTAAAGTTTAAGTCCTACAAAAATTGGCGTTTCGTCTCGGCGATCTCACTTGGACTCAGTCATCAGTTGACTATAGTGAGGGCCTTTGTCAATACGCAATTTTTGCTAAGTTCAGTTCATCTTACATAGATTTCGTGACGAATACCTAGTGTGAAGTATATCCAACAAGACTTGAATTCCTAATCATTAAATTGGAAGTTTTTGTTTTTGTTTTTAGCGCGGTATATCGGCGCTGCCGGGGTGACCTTCTCTTTCCGTTCTACTCGTGGGACCTTATTTAAAAAAGATTTCAAAATGGACGATATTGACATAATAGACGTTTTACCATCCGCTGACTTAGAGGATGAACTTTTGGCTTCCAGCCAGGAGAGCATTATAGGCGACCCTCTCGGGGAACCTAAAATCCAAGGGAGCAAAGGCAGTACCAGCCATAGTACCCCTATGCTCCAACCGTCACAAACCGATCCCAAACCCTCATGTAGAAATGCCAGCCACAGCAGCGCTACACGAGGTATTAAAAAGAAATCGGCAGGTACTCCTCCTAGGACACAGTTCAGGAAGGCCTCCTTTATTCTTGACAAGATTGCCAGGAATGAGGAGGCTGGAACTGTTCTTCAGGAAGACTTCGCTGATAAAATAAAGGACTAGAAGGTTGTTGAGGAATACAACAATCTTCTGGCTACTCAAGAGAAGGCCATCAAGCGTAACAGATCTCGAGATGAGGTCAAACAACCTTCGAAGAAAAGTAAGCTTAACGGTCCCAAAAAGAAAAAGGAAGCGCCATCTACGAAGGCAGCGCAACCGCGTATTTTAAGTGAGGTTGTTAGAGATGACCTCCAGGTATCGGTTGTTGAAGAGCTTTCAAGTGCGTAGACAGGTTTTCTAGGGATTTCCTTAGTTACAGCATCGCTAAGATTAGCAATGACTGGGATGGCGTGAGGCTCAAGTTGATCCCGGTTAAGGACGTTTCTAGACAACCGAAGGCTCGCATTTGGTTGCCTCTCATGGGTATCAAGCCGAGCGGATAGGACTTGATCCGCGGTCTTCAGAGGCTAAACTCGAGAAGGCTGAGTTCAGACTTCGTTTCGGGATCAAAAATATAAAGATTAAGGTTCTGCAGTCAGGGAGCAGACATTGACAAAGTTGATGAAATCCCTGACGAAGTGCCGGGCCCTGCCTTTGCAGGACCTTCTTCTGGAAATTAAAAACGCGCTGAAGGTCGTACAGATTAATCTAAAGGACTCTAAATGTGCTTCGGATAATCTGAGGGTTTTCCTGAGGCAGGAGAACATAGACGTTGGCATAGTTCAAGAGCCGTGGGTAAATGGCCTCAGAGTTCTAGGCCTCCAAGACAATCTTTATGACCTGTTTTACAAAAGAAATCCTAAGCGAATTGATTAGAATAAGTTCGGTCAAATCGTTAAGTCTAAACGGTTGAATACACCATATCTGAGTTCAGACTGCGTTGAAGACCAAGAGGCAAAGGTAAAAACCTTTGAGGCATCCATGAGGACTACCTTCAAAGCATCCTGCCCTGTTAAATTTAGTTGAAAGACTCTCCCTCCTTGGTAGAATGAAGATCTATATCTGATCTCAGGAAGATGAAAAGGACAATCTTTAACATTTGCCACAAACAAAAATTTTGTAAACCATATGAAGACTGTCTTCAGGTCTACAAGCGATCCCTCGCAACGGCCAAACGGCAAGGCTGGAGAGATTACTGTCAATCAATTGGAAACATTAAAGATTCTGCAACGCATAGCAGAGTTCTATCGAAGGAACACTGCTGTTCTTCGTTTTTGAAAAAGTCTGATGGGTCTTGGACAGTCTCTCCAGCCGAGTCTCTGGAATTACTGATCTCGACACATTTTCCGGGCTGTGAGGTGAGGACTGCAACCCTGAACCGCTTAGAATTCGCAACATATAGTTAGCTCGTGTAGAGCATATAAACACCGTTATAACAAGAGAAAATATTGTCTGGGCAATTAGCACTTTCTCCCCATATAAATCTCCTGGTTTAGACTGCATACTACAAATTATGCTTCAAAGACTGCAAGACATAGCAGTGCCTTCTCTAGAGAAGGTTTTTAAAAGATGCCTCTCCTTAAGCCATATACCTGAATCATGGAGACATGTAAGAGTAGTTTTTATTCCGAAGATCGGTAGACGAGGGCATGAATCCGCGAAGGATTTTCGGCCAACAAGTCTAACCTCCTTCGTTCTTAAAACTCTTGAGCGCATTCTAGACACCCATATTAGAGATATTCTATATGTGCGTCCCCTATAAAATTCTCAGCAGATACGGCCCTTCACGAGGTTGTGCAAACAATTGAGAAAGAATTAAGAATAAAGAATTCACTCTTGCTAACTTCTTAGACATAGAAGGAGCTTTTAACAACATCCTAATTGATTCTATTCTCGAATCTTTATTTGACCTTGAGGTAGAAGATTATATTAGGGAATGGATAATATCCATGTTAAGAGATAGGAAGATTCAAGCGATGTTAGGAAATATAAATTTCGATCAGGCACGTTAGTAGGGGAACACCTCAGGGAGGTGTGTTAGTCATGAACAAAATCCTTGTGATGTTGGAGAGTTGTGGGGTGAAGGCAGTTGCATATGCGGATGACTTGGTACTGCTGGTATCAGGAAAATTCACACCTGTGATCAGCGAAATCACAGATATGGTTTTGATGAAGGTTAGCAACTGGGCCACGAGTTGTGGTTTAGGCGTTAACCAAAGCAAAACTGATCTGATGCTTTTCACTACCAGGACTAAAATGCAACCCTTCACTCCACCACGACTAAATGGACAAATACTTTCGCTCTCTTCCATCGCAAAATACCTCGGGGTAATTCTCGAAATTAAACTGTAAACTTAATATTGAAGAAAGGGTTAGGAAGGCTTGCATAGCCTTCTATGCCTGTAGCAAAACCTTTGGTAAAAAATCATATAACATCAACAAACTTAAAAAGGTTCAAAGAACAGCTAACGTTGGCACCACAGGGGCTCTCCGTACCTCCCAACGGATGCCTTAAGCGTTTTTCTGTAACTTTTACCACTTGACTTACATATAAAATACCTAGTATCTTTCAGCGCGATAAGACTAAAAGAATCAAATAGCTGGATTACTAAACCCTATAGTCACAGCAATATCACAAGGCTGATTCCAGCGGCTATGTTTTCGACTCCTACCGACTACTGCACTCCTACTATGGACCTCAATAAGGATTTTAAAGTTCAATTCCCATCGAGGCAGGACTGGGAGGATAACGTCGTGACGAGAGTCTTCGACACAACTATTTTTACTGATGGATCAAAGATGGAGTGTGGAGTTGGTTCAGGGGTATATTCCGAGTCTCTGAATATAAACAAATCTTTTCGGCTTTCCAACTTTGCCAGTGTTTTCCAGGCAGAGCTTTTGGCAATAAGGGAAGCATGCAAAATACTCAAACAAGACCTCAACCAAAATCGAAATACAGCTATCCTGACAGATAGTCAGGCAGCCGTGAAAGCCATAGACTCGGCTGTATCAGCATCAAGATTGGTTGAGCAATGCGGATGCGTTAACCTCAAGGTCACTCTTATCTGGGTTCCAGGTCATTGTGACATTGAGGGAAACGAGTGCGCGGACGAACTGGCCAGGCAAGGATCAGCCCTAATACCATACCCTAGTACCATAAAAAGAACACAGGTAGCAAAAATAAATAACATGTATAAAATGTCAGACAAGCAGAGTTACAAGACTCCCTGTTTCCGTCTTCTCTATTATGTATATGTAGGTATATCTAATATCGAAATATCGTTTTTTTCGAATGCAAAATATGCTATACCTATGATTAAGTACAGGTATAATATGTATTAAGATACCGTTTAGGGATATATGAACCGGACCGAAGTAAAAACTGAACCAAAAAATATGACAGATGGCGTCGGTAGTAATGTATAAGTACCTACTATCCTTGCGCACACTTTGAGGGAATAAAGTAAAAATGTCAACCAATATATTCTTTATTTTGTTTCCCATTTAGTCTCTTTTATATCGAATCAATTTACGATGATCTGAGATCTGGGAATAAGAGTATGATTATAGGTAAATGGAATATTCAAGTCACAAGATGAGATTGTTTACCAGTTTGCTCATGTACCACCGACGCGACGACGATGACGACGACCATGACGCGACGTTGAGGCAGACTACTATGGCGATAAGTTGAGATGATGGATAACATCTATGATGTTGGTTCTGAGGTATATAATAGTGAATATAGGGACATGACCTTGTTAACATATACCTTTCGACAGGAGCCAAACAAAAATTTATGATCATGATGCCGAGTTCAGTTTGGGGAAAATAATATGAGCCCTATGGTGTATATTCGTCAAATAGGAGGCACATAGGCAGCGCGGCGGGAGAGAATGTTTATATGGACTTAGAAGATTGCTTTTTCCTTTAAGGCACCATTTTCTTCAACAAACAAATTCATAAATAAATTTTGCCCTTAAATAAGCATATTGGTCTGGGTTATATAGAATGAAGTATATATTGCAAACAGTTACAAAGCCAAAGTTAATATACCTACTTTGAATATAATATTATTTCATTAAGGCAGTGTATTATACATAATACACTGACAAGGTCAAATGAATAAGGATTAAGGACACATCTGTTTTCGCTTCGGTTATTTCTCTTAATTTTTTGTTATAAAGGGTTTAAATAAAAAATTTGGTATCCATTAAAAAGGCCTGTGAAGTTTCTCATTTTCTGGAAACTTGACTTAGGTATGTATTATGTATATATAACTTTTCTAGGGTTTTTAATTAATTAATCGTGCAATAATTGGGTCTACTAAATTAAGTAGTTTTTTAATTCGTTTAACGTTTAACTATGAGAAAGAAAATTAATAAAAATTAATTAAAATGATACACATATGTATGTGCCCTTATTCATTTCATGCTGAACTTTTGACGATATAAGCCATAAGGAAAATAAAGGGTGTTTTTTTATACGTGTGGTTTTTAAGAATAAATAAAACTCACATAATTTAATGTTATGGCCAAGAATTTAGCTTTATTATAAAGATAAGGATTTGCCATTATGTTTTAAAAATTAAAACATAAACATGGTGCGAAACCGATCCATGGTTGCTCGAATTACTCTGCATGGGCTATTATGTCGACCGAATGTTGGACGCAGCGCGCGATCGTGCGTCGCGCGAACCGATTCATTATTTTGGTAATAAATTTGCACGATTTGCAAACGTTGTTCAGGAGTAAGTCTATTCATTAAGAAATTGCAAACCAAACTGAGCATAAATCAAGTGACAGCTGTTAAAAAGACCAACTCCGAAAAAAGTATTACCAGTTTGAAAACCACACGTCTAAAAAAAACACCCTTTATAACCTCTATAAGCACGATTTCAAAAACTTTTTTAAACAAATAATAGTTTTATTTTATTTTCCTCCAGATCTGAACCAAATTGGATGTGCTTACGAAAATACATGTATGTAGGTATTACAAAAACAACACAAGATCCAACTTTGTTTTGAGTTTGGTTTTCCGAATCCATATTTAACCGTGTTAAATATGGATTCAATTGGCTCAATATGGCTCAAATTGAAGAAAATAAAAGATATGAACCTGACCACGGGACATTGGTAGCGCAATGTGTAGTGCTTATATGGCTCTTTAGAAGCTATGTTCTAGGTTGGACTCCCGGTGGGAAACAAAACTAGACCAAGCACCACTAAAAGGAGTCTGTTATGGTGGTGAATAAGTAATATTATGGAAATTAATTATTATTGTCTAATTAATTTAAAACGAAGGTTTGTTACTTGAGGATATTTTGGATTCAAAATCTAAATCGCAAGAAAAAACAAGTTAAAGTCTAAACAGCAAATATACCCGTTAGAAAAACTCTCTAAAAAAAATGGAGGTGGAACGAGACAGCATATCTTAAAGGCGCTTAGAAAAATGTTGATGCTCCAAATGCATTTGATAAACAAACAAACAACACATCTCGACCTGTGACGTCAGTGGTGTTATTAGGTTAGGTTAGGTTAGGTTAGGTTAGGTTAGGTTAGGTTAGGTTAGGTTAGGTTAGGTTAGGTTAGGTTAGGTTAGGTTAGGTTAGGTTAGGTTAGGTTAGGTTAGGTTAGGTTAGGTTAGGTTAGGTTAGGTTAGGTTAGGTTAGGTTAGGTTAGGTTAGGTTAGGTTAGGTTAGGTTAGGTTAGGTTAGGTTAGGTTAGGTTAGGTTAGGTTAGGTTAGGTTAGGTTAGGTTAGGTTAGGTTAGGTTAGGTTAGGTTAGGTTAGGTTAGGTTAGGTTAGGTTAGGTTAGGTTAGGTTAGGTTAGGTTAGGTTAGGTTAGGTTAGGTTAGGTTAGGTTAGGTTAGGTTAGGTTAGGTTAGGTTAGGTTAGGTTAGGTTAGGTTAGGTTAGGTTAGGTTAGGTTAGGTTAGGTTAGGTTAGGTTAGGTTAGGTTAGGTTAGGTTAGGTTAGGTTAGGTTAGGTTAGGTTAGGTTAGGTTAGGTTAGGTTAGGTTAGGTTAGGTTAGGTTAGGTTAGGTTAGGTTAGGTTAGGTTAGGTTAGGTTAGGTTAGGTTAGGTTAGGTTAGGTTAGGTTAGGTTAGGTTAGGTTAGGTTAGGTTAGGTTAGGTTAGGTTAGGTTAGGTTAGGTTAGGTTAGGTTAGGTTAGGTTAGGTGATAGCACAGCAGGCCGAACCACCTCACTCGGATCTCAATGTATCCACTGTAACCCCAGGGATTAAGAAATAAATGTATAAGGAATGGTTAGGAAAGGAGCTTATGTATGGAGTTCCTCCCTGAACCATCTCGAATTCTGGATGAATTTAGAGATGTTGCTCAGTGATAAAAACGAGATGTCTTCCTGGTTCTAGCTAGGCTGGGGCATTCAAAGAGGAGGTGTAGTTTGGCAAAGCTAGAGCTTTTCAAAGAAAAAACGAATGAAAATAATAAAAGCCGTTATAAGTCGAAAATAAAGCGAAAAAGAGGAAATTAACTCTTAAGTTTTTCGACTTGAAATTACCTCAGGAACTTATGGTTTTCTTCTGAGGCGGTGATTTCGGGAAACCCTGTGTAAAGAAATATAAATATATATCATAGATGTTCTTCATCAAAGTAAAAATTTACAAATAAATAAATAAATAATCAAAATTATCAAGCAAATTATAAATAAATTGATAAATAAACAAATAAATAAAAAATTAAAAAAAAATTTCGAACTAATTTTTTTCAATATTTTATGTAATTAAGTGTAAGTTTGGTTTTCAAATTTCAATGCTCTTATTAATTTTTTAATAAAAACCGAAATTCGGATGCTAAAATGTATCTTAGTTTTTGAGAAATTAAAAAAAATTAAGTACTTTTTTCCAAAAAGGTGAAATCTAGTTAATCCAGTTAATTTTTTTCAAATATTTGCTAAAAACCGGATGGTGTGCAATAAAAAATAAAAAATGGATAATCCGCTAATTTAATAATTGACCTAAGCAGATAAAACTTGGGAAAACCAAAAAAAAAAAAGGTTTTTTTTGGAAAATAGTAGGAGAGAGAGGGGCAAACAGGACCCCGGGGCAAAAAGGACCAAATCGATTTTTAGCTTTATATTTAACTCCACCTGAATTCGAGTGATAAGAACTTATAAAAAACATACTTTCGAACACATCCACAGTAACAAAAAAAAGTGGTTCATTTTGCCCCATTCAAAGGTCCTTTTTGCCCCGATAGTGGGGCAAAACAGACTTTTGAAATGAGGTTGTATAATTGGTTATAGCTTTATATATCCTCATTAAATTGTTTTGATTCTTTAGTATAGTGCAGTTTAAAGATTACACTCTTATTTGCAAGGAATTTTGTTTGGTTTTTAGGAAAAGCAAAAAAGTTAGAAGTGTATAAAGCTTAAGTGGTTCTTCTTGCCCCTCTCTCCTACTTTTTATTTTTTTATTTTCTCAAAAACTAAGATACATTTTAGCATCCGGTTTTCTGTTTTTTATTAATAATACTTAATAAGAGCATTGAATTTTGAAAACAAAAATTATACTTAATTACATAAAATGTTGACTAAAATTAGTTTAAAATTTTGTTTGAATTTTTGTTTTCAAAATTTCAAGTTTGAAAATTAATTTTTCAAAAACTATTCACCAACACAACTTAATTTAAAATTAAAATTAAATATGAGATTTCCAAAAAAGTACAGCATGGGATTGTATGTTTAACCATTGTTTTTAAATATTTTTTTTTTCGGTTTTAAGTCAATTTTTTAGAAAATGGCCCTTCCTCCTAAACGGGGGATATACCCCCCTTCTATACGTTTTTTTTTCTTGTCTTAACCCCACCTACACACTCTTACTTTTTGGTGCAGCTTATACCAATCACCCTGTATATCCCAGATGTTCGTAAATAAATTAACAAATTATAAATAAATTTATTAATATCTAAAAATATAAACAGATTATCAAATTTTAAATTAATAAATTAACAAACAAATAAATAAATATATATACATAAATAATTAAATAGGAAATAAAAATAATAAATAAAAGTAAATGAATATATAAGAAAAGAAAAAAATGATAAATATTAATAAATTGGTGAACAAGCAACAAGTAAATAAATTATTTAAAAAATGAAGATAGATAGATATGCCAAGCTATGCAATTTTTTGAGTGTTTAGAAAACTTTATACAGTGAACATTGGAAAACGTGAACTAATTAAAACCCAGGGTGTTCATGTTTTTGAGATTGTTCATGTTTTTGAAAGTAACATTTTATGATTTAAATTGTATTCCTACCGTATTTTCTTACTATTGCTCTTAAAATAAAACATATTTTATTCCATTTTATCTTCTTTTTGCTTGAATTCATGAAAAAATATTGCATATTTACACACACTATTACAGCTCATAAACAAAATAATAGTTTTATTTAACAAAAAAATTCTGTAATTTTTGTCTGTTGTATTTTTCCCAACATTTGCACAACTGCATTTTCTCTTAGGCGTCTAAGTACGTTTATGTCGCTTTGGTCAACTCCTTCATCTGCACACCATTCTTAAGCCTTGTTAAATATTTCAACTGAATAAGGGATGATACCAATACGTACACGCACGTATGGTAACAAATACGTAGATACTATAGGTACGCATTGTCAATATTATGGGATCCCCCCGAATACTACGCATTCTTAATATTATGGGATTCCCCGAAGTTTTAAAAATTAATTCAGTGCATTGTGACGTAAAAATGTTGGACAAATATCTGTTCACGGTTTAGAGCTTTTAGATTTGTTCACGTTTTAGAGCAGTCAATGTAAAAAATACAGTGTTCACGTTTTGGGGTAGTTCACATTTTGGGGGGTTCACGTTTTCCAATGTTCACTGTATACACTTATAAAATCACACAAAATAATCAAAAACAAATCATACCTATATAACCATTAATGGTCAGTGCGAACAAAGAGTAAAGACTCCTTCAAACAATCTGTTACACAATTACCAATTTCACTTATCGAACAGCATTTAGGTACTTACTATACAGAAAACAAAACGAAAAACAGAAAGAAATTTTTAATTGTGTCATTTTAACATTAGAAATGTTTAAGCGGAGGCATACCTACTAACAATGTGAAAAAATCAACAGAATTTCAAAAAAGTGTAACGCCGAGTAGAGAAAGAGGGCGAAACGTCAGGGGAATAGACAAAATTATTGCGTTCGTGCTTTGTTCTTACTGGTCTGAGGAAACAGAATACGAAGAAGATGATAAAACGGACACCAAAAAAAGTAGAAGTGTTCGTAGGCAAGGATGGCCGCTACATTTTTTACATTTGCTACATAGTTTATGCAGTTAAACGTAGGTAAATGTAGTTAATGAAACAAATTGTAACAAACTTAAATTCAAATATATCAAATGATCTATCAGTTGTAACTTTGAAGGTTGAATTTTGAGTTAAAATGTTTAAATTTTTATTGAAATTTTATTATTTCTCTAAATTTACTATGTTTGTATATGAAAACGTAACAATTTGTAGTAAATAAGACGTGTTGTTTATTAAATTAACTACGCGTAGTTAATTATGTAGAAAATGTAGTGTAGTTAATTCGGTCAACCCTGTTCGTAGGCTTTCCAGATTTGTATGTGAAGTAGAGCAAATTTCAAAAAGAATTTATTCAAAGTTTTAAAATACATAAATGCTTTTTTCATTTCTAATGTACCTCAACTATGCTGGAATGGCAAATCGAGTAAATTTTTGGATAGGATTGTTTCGCATTAGCAGCTTTCTGTAGGCTGTTGGAAGGAATTTTTCGCTGGCAGAGGGGAAGGAGTAGAGATCAATGAGTTTAATACCTCATGAAACCTACGGGCGCCATTCAACTGAAGTTGGGGTATTTATAAAAGAATGCTATCTTGGATGCGCTCGAACTCTCTTCATCAGTCAAGCATTAAATCCACTATGTATATCAATGCCTTTTATTTGAATTCAAAAACTCCTTTATCGGAATTTTTGAAGAATTCTTATTCACCTAAAAATAATTAAATTAATTTACATTGCTTTTTTCATATCTAATCTACCTATACCGATTTTCAATAAAGCAGCTTTAATGGTTCTCGAAAAAAATTTCATTTTAAATTTCAATAAAACATATTCTTAAGGATTCTAAGGGTAAACTTGATATACACGAGGTGAGTATATAATGTATTAAATAAAGTGTGTTCACATTATGTAGATACATATGCATCAAAATTTTGAAAAGAATTATTTACATTCTTATTATATTTGTTCATTGTTGTGTTTATTCCATTACCTACTTTTAAATGTATACACGTCGGTCGTTAACAGTTAACGTTCAAGTAATTTCTCATTATCAGAGTAAAACTCAACCAGTAGATATATAGATATTGATAACACAACAAGAAGTCCCTCTTCAAGCTCTTTTAAATCTTCTATGCCTACCACCCACCGACACACTGACATACAAATTTCAGTTAGGAACAAATCCCACAGTTGTCAGATAAACTGCCAGCCATAAATTGTGTAACTGTGACACAATTCGTTATGTCACTGTACTATTTCTGTGAATTAAGCACCCAAAGGACTGTTACTCTGAATGGATTCAACACATGTCTCCATATTGTAAAACGAAAGTATAAAATAAAAACAGTTCTTCTGACGATATATTTATATACAAAATAACACCAAAGGGATACAATATTCCCATGGTCATAGATCCGCATAACGATTTTGGTTCATGCACTGAGCGAAAGAATTTATGAGACATTTTTTTAATTTATCGGTGTGATATACTGATATTTTAAATACATACATACATACCGATGGGTCAACGCGACGATTTCCAAACAAAAATTGACACCATAGTTTTTACTAGCTAGGTATCTATGTATATATAAAGCTATGCTATAATATATTGCATGTTTTGGATTCGTAAATAATTCGCCATATCTACCTACCTAGTACCTATATATATATTTTTTAGCATTTTTTGAAAATCTTTCTCGAAAACGATTTTCATTAAAAATGGTCTGTGTTATAATATGTATTAGTATCATCTACCTTTTGACAGGAACAAATTTTACACTTAGCCATTATTAACAATACCTACCTTTACCCATCATATAACCATTTTTTGGAACTTTGTTCAACCGATTTCAATTGAATTATGTATACAAAACCTAATAATTTCAATTTATATTGCATATCAAAATTTTCAAAATAAGTACATAACTAATGTACGGTTTTTAAAAAATCTAGTCTCCAAAATATTAAAAAAATTACGCGACAATATGTCATGATTTTCATTTTTGTACCAAATAGTTCACAGAATGGGATATTACTTTTACCGCCGTAATATTATTCACTCGAATAGTCCAGATTTAAGTTTGAATTCAGATGTATTTACCATTTAATTTATGCAAATTTACATTCGGATTTAAGTTTCAATTTGTATTAATCTAGTGAATAATATGGCGGTTAAAGAAAAACAAGATAAATTGAAATTAACATTAGGTATCTATATACTTTGTTTTGTACCTAACTATAGAAAAAGGTGAAAGAATATATCGCCAACCTCTCATTTCGATTTCGATTTGCATTTTGAATCAACCATAACAGAAAATATGCTAAACTTTAACTTACAATTTAATTTAAATTTTAAAGATACCCAAAATGTCCGCATTGTATTTTTTTTTTAAATCTCAGATATCGTACCTACATACATATATCATAATTCTGAACACTTTTAGTTCTGACAATGACGTTTGGTTAAGTTTATCAAAAAAATTTGGGTAATTTTCCGCAGCAAAATCTTTGGGAAATGTTAACCAAATTATCTAAATCTTTTCTCATACAAAATTTGACAGTTCATCAACCAAATAATAAACTTATCCAGCCAAATTAATAAACGTGGAACAGCGAAGGGTTAGGTCTTATTCCGTGGACTAAGTGCAAAATGTTATGAATAAAAGAAAATATCTAAAAATTGACGTGTACTTAGTTAAACCACCGGAGAAGGTGGTTTAGCGAAGGAATAAGAACCAGATATGTCAAACTTATTCTGAAATAAGAAAAAAAATACCTAAGTGAAGATTGCTAATTTAACTTTGAATAAAATTAATATAATGTCTGCTAGATTTATCGAGTTTTTAAACCATTAATTCTAATTATTGGACAATCAGCCATCATCCACCATAAAAAGAAAACTATACAAAAATACATGTATATGATCTATAATGGAAGTGCTCAGAAACATTCAATTTAAATAAATAAAAAGAAAACAGAAAAAAGAAAACAGACACAACACAACAATATTGACAGAAATATATTAACAAGAGAATTCTTAGGTGTGTTTGGTGACTTGAGCTTTTTTTTTACAAATTATCATAATTTTCTGTCAGAACCTATACGAAAAATACCTAAGTTTGTGAAACTTGGGGAAAATTTCAAGTTACCAAACAGGCATCTTATTTATTGTAGTAGATTTTCTTAAGGTAAACGTCAATTTACTATTCCACGAACATTTTGGTTTTAAGCCTAGTACGCTGCTGATGCGAAACGAAATTTTTCTGTGATCTCCAAACAGACAACGAAACGCTTGCGAAAACACAAGGGAAAATATCCTTGGAGAGTTTCACTAATTCCAAAAACAAAATCAAACATAAACGCAAAAAATAAGAGAAACCCATGATGTAATAAAATGATAAACAAAAAAAAAACACAAATAAACCCAAATGTCATTTTTCCGCACACAATAAATAGTCTGTATAATTAATTCAGTGCGAAAAATGAGCGGAGACTTCTCCAAATAATCTAGTACAATTATACATTTCGCTCTTCGAACTGCGTACTGCAAAACGAAAAGGAGAACGAAATTTTCCGTTTCTGATTTCGTTGTGTCATTTTTGTATGGGATTTTTTGTTTCGCATCAGCAGCGTACTAGGCTTTATTCATGGAAATTTTTAACCCATAGCTTAACTCTTATTCCCTGCTTTATTTAACTCGTGGAATAAAGGTGGAATAAGCTTTTTTTATTAATTTGGCTGATAGTGTCTTACAACATTTCATGAATACCCTTAATATTTTAAGACGTGGCTTTTCTCTATGTGTACCAACTCTATATTTGTTCATACAGTCAGTTGCTATTGGGTTGCAGCAGTGTTTTTATTTATATCACATTTTTGTATCATTCTCGTCCTGGCACACTGCCGAGGCCGACTCATTAGTCTGCTGGAGCAACAAATATACCACCGTAAATAAAAGAAAAAGAATCCAAGTCAATGAATGCAGAGTATATAAATGTGGGGAGTTGATATCGCGTTGGAGTTAAAACTAGTCCAAGGCAAACGCGAATGCTGATAAAAATTTTCGAATTCATCCTTTGTTGTTTTCAGCTTTCAGATATGCGTGGAATTACGCGAAACTATTTTTCTATCTTCGTCCTGATTTGAAATATTTTTCTCCGTTCCTTTAAGTCATTCTTATTTTTTTAGCTGGTAAAATTTAACATTTTTTGACATTCATCGCTGTGAGTTGTTTTTTTTGCAAAGATAGATTAACTTGATAATTGGCGGTGATATTTAGACTAAGGAAATCCAATGTAAAATAGCATTCGATTAATGATTATGTTGATATTTGAACAAAAAAAAACTTCTATTTTTACGATCTACGAATATTAGTCCTAATGGGAAAACAGGAAACATGCGCTAAAAAAAGAACAAAAATTAACTTTCTAGTAAATTGAAAATGGTTCAATCAACTCTTCAATTCCCAGTGTTACTTGTAGGTGACATATGTATATATATTTTTTTCGACCCTATATTTTCTATCTTACTTTTATTGATATATCAATACATATATATAAAAAGGTCTAAGAATGTTCTATTTTTTTTTTGCGTTTCTAACTATACGTCATTTGTCAAATTCACTCATTCTTTCGCGTGTATAATCGGAATTTTTCTTACTTTTTGTTATTTCTTGAAATAAAAACTGAAATAAAAATGTCTAAACCGTATATTGTATGGTTTTTTTTGTTATTGAATTTTGTAAAGAAATATATAAAATTAAATCAAAATTCAAATATAAACTACGGTATGATAATTATAATGGTCAAAATATTACGTGTCACCTGTATGTGACCACCTGTATTTAACCCTAGAAAGCTAACGTTCGTCAAAATGACGAGCATTCAAAAAACATTCCTCTCTGAAGATAAATGATAGTTTTTTATTTAATTGTAATGCTAAAGTGCTAAAATGATCTCAAAGAAACATGTGCCATTAAAAATGTGATTGAAGTATTTAAAAATGAAAGGAATATTTTATTTTTCTTATTAATACTAGAAATAAAAATAAAAATTTATAAAAAAAAACAGTTATTTAATGTTCGTCAAAAAGTTGAATGATTAGCTTTCATGGTAGTTTTGGAAAGTTACATATCTAGGTTAAAAAAGGGGGAGGGGTTGTTTTTTTATTTATAAAATTTGCTGTATATACTTAATCAATGTATAATTTTGAGTAGGAATAGAACGGTTAAAATTGTGATTTTTAAAGGTATATGTAGGTATATATTTTTTCTTAAAATTGGAATATTTTTCATTTATGTAAATCTGTCAAATTGTTAATGTCAACTCAAAAATTAAATTAATTTTGCCTTGTTGAATTTGTTCCTATAGTTGTATGTGAGTATTTTTTACTGTAAAACATTCCATCAGCAATAACTTCTATATAATATGAATATTTATGAATATAGCATTTAAATATCAACTGTAGGCAGAAGACGAATCATTTCCCACCAAGATAATGCAAGCTCTCACACAACGGCTCAATAAAAAGTGCATTTTTAATTTTAACGACAAAAGAGAAAACTGTTTCCTTAAGCATATTTTGTATTGGTATACAATAAAAAGAAGTTTGTTTAAAACTTAACTTTGTTTTGCGCACAGAAGAATATTAGTTATTTTCTTTTTATGTTATGAACAAGGAGCTCGGTGGAGTTTAAAAAAACTCACAATATTTATATTTCAATTCAACTAAATATAGTGAATTATTCAAGAGTTTGTTTTAAAACTTTACCAACAAATAAAAAATTCAGTCAAAAATCCTTTGAAATGTTTAAACACATTATTATTCATTTATTTTTTTTTTAATCTGAACAATGAAAATACACAAATCTGTCACTGTTAAACTCCGAAATATGAAAATTCCAGTATATTTCAAAAACCGTTAGATATAGTCCGAAATGTTTTGTGTTCATCTTCATAATCCATTTTACCACTATGCATTAATTGATTAACGATTCACCCATGGTACCGATATCCAAGAAAATTGTTGACATTTGTGTTTGGCCTGACTGAGCATGCCCTAAGCGGAGTAACGGACTTGTTTTAGTGAGACAAAGCACCAAAAAATTGAGTTAAAATCCTTGGAATCCGCGAAGCAGGGCACCCAAACTATGCGTATATTGTCGTAAAAGAAAATTGTTGACAAAAATCTGGAATGAATTGTGAAAACAAAAAATTACTGACATTTTGTGGAAAAATTAGAAAGTTTACCGCTGAATTCTAGAATTTCCATATTTCGGAGTTTAACAGTAACATATCTATACATACGTAAATTGTGAGTCTGGAAAAACTTTTTTGTTCTGCATTATTCCGTGAAGTTTTCTCTTACATCACATTTCAGAAACATCCTTTTATGTATACAGAAAATCTCTAGAGGAACAAAACGGATGTATATCGAAAAAGAAGAACAAAACAAAAGATATTCACCACCAACAAAAGGGTTCAGTGTATCAAATGGCATAAGGAATCAAGACAAAAAAGGATCTCCGTTGAACTTTTTCCTTAGATAATAATAATAGGTAGGGTAGGTATCGTTCGTCTATATACCCATTATGCCTTGTATTTACCGGCTTAAATATCGGACTAGCTAGTTCGATGACTTTTCACTGCCAACCTTATGCAATTTTCGTTTCCTAAGCCATACGGATTTAGTTCCATTAAAGCATGACCTGAAGCGGTAAAAGAGGACTAAAAACAACAACAACAAAAAAAAGCGAAAGAGGAAGCTCTTTGTTGAACTGTTTCTTCACATATTTTTTTTCTATTCATCCCAACATAGAGAAAAGTCTGCATCCTTATCTTCTGTTATTTTGTATTCCTTCACATCCCGTATCATGTTCCACAAGGACTTCTATCATCATCCTGCAAACTAGGAGCTTTATTAGCGTATGTGTGTAGGGTAGTTCCGTTTTCGTATATATTTGCTATTCTTTTGCCTGAAAGTGAAGCCGAGAATTTTCATCTCGCTTCATGTATGCTTTTGTCGAAGAAATGTCCTTATTTCATCTAAAAAAAAAAGAAAAGGAAGAAGGAATCACATATTCTGTGTCACATCTGCATGCCCTGCATATGGATGAGCTTGGGAATGTAATTCAAAAGGCATCGCGAGATCTGGTGCTGGTGGGATGGAAGTTTTTCAAGGCAAATCGCCCGGAGGCAGAAGAGTAGTGATTTTTTTTTTTATTAGAAATGAGTTATATCCTACAAGAATCCAACATGGTTTTGAGGATAATTTGAGAAATTGAAATTATTCTTGATGACAAAAGGCTCATAAAATACAAAAAAAATTTGAAATAAAAAGGGAATGTAGGAACATATATAAAGCTTAAAAGTAATCTAAATCTGAATGAGAGAAATTCACTGGTTTTATTGGTATTATGTTGAAGGATTAGGATTTCTAAGGAAACGGCGACACCAGCTCACATATGTAGATGACATGTAAATGGTGAGAGGAAGTGGAATTTTGATTGTTTTCTAAAAAGATGGTGCCTACATACACATATATGTATGTATGTACATGGAATTCTCTTATATGAAGTTTCTACTGATTACAAGGATTCTCTTATAATAAAGGAAGAATAGAAGATATTTTATTTTATCTTATTAACAGGCAAGGGCACAGCATAATAAAGTCGAGAATTCAAACTTAGACTGTAGGTACTTAAAATTCATATTTTTAATTTGTTTTAATATTCTAAATTGGTTGTAATCTGGTAGGCGAACTTAAGACTATACCTATGTCATCGCGGCTAACAAAACCGCTGCGGAGGGACAAATTTTAGGTAGTGTTATAGAAAATGCACTTTTCTAATTGACTCTATCCTATATGGGGATTTTATAAATGAGATATCAAATTAAAGCCATTGGCCATTTAAAGAAAATAATATACAACAATTATAATACAGAGGTTTTAACAAATTTAAGGGAAATTGATGTGTTGGAATAAAAATCAACTCTCCTATTGCAAAAAACCACAAATATTCTAATAGAGAAGGGTTGTAACAAAAATTATATATAGGTATGGTAATGGTATTTTTCAAAATTCTAACTTTAGATTTTAAAAAGTGAAAATCAAGTTGAAGGTTTACTTTATCGTCCTTTTCCTAATCAATACACAAATTAAGCCTGACTATAATTAAGTCCTTTATTTAAAGGCTTTAACCTTGAAGATCCGAAACCATATCGAATAGTTTTCGATAATTTTACATAAATAGAGGAACTCCTCTTTTCTTCTGATTTGACTAGATTTTTTTAATTTTATGACTAGTCCTATAATAACAGTACTAGTTCCCACACAAGATTTCCGGTCGTTATACCATGAGACACACAAATCGGAAAATAAAACGCACGACTAAATCGCTTGAACTTGCGCTTGTGATTCAAGGGTACATTTACGTACATATAACATGGCTTGGAATTGAAAATAAGTATTGAAGTAGTATATTACGTCACACAGTGGTCAAAACCTAGATTCTTGGTTTGATGGACAAAAGTTTTTTTTTTTGAAATGAGAGCTTTTATTTTTCGAATATTAAATCGATTTAAGGAAATTTTGTTGAGATATCACTTATTTATAACCTTGAAAGAAGAAAAACCCAACAAAATCGTCTAGAAAAATATGTCATAACTTTGTAATAGGCAGAGAAAGGCACACAAAACTTGGTACACGGACTGCATGATACCTACACAATTAACAACACGACATACATTTTATCTGGGCACCAGCTCTCGACAGTTCCAAAATCTTAGACAAAAAACGATCTAATTTTACATTTCATACAATT
Source organism: Epistrophe grossulariae (assembly GCA_929447395.1). NCBI lineage: Eukaryota > Metazoa > Arthropoda > Insecta > Diptera > Syrphidae > Epistrophe > Epistrophe grossulariae. Next base: position 28,238,261 of record OV839567.1, read on the forward strand.
GTTAGTGTAATACAAACACAAATTATAAAAAATAGATAAATACATTTTTTATATAGTTTAACTATTTTATTTTCTTGTTCTTACTCTCAAAATTAAATTAAATTTTTTTTTTTATTAGAAAAAGACACTTCACTTTGCTCAACACGATCTTACAGTTTGACAATAAAGACTTGTAAACAGCTGATTAGAATGGATTGCATTCAATGTTTACACTTTGGGCTGACCTAGCACCTTTAATTAATGATGGCTTTAATATTTTGCACATTTGTACTTCAAAATTATTTCTATGGAAAAACAGAAACAAAAAAAAATTAAAAATACTAAAAGAAAATAATATTGTGCACCTAGATTAATTTTTTAACCACTGTGCGTCGCCCACGAATTGTTTTGTGGTAAACGCCAAAATACACTTTTTTAAAGTGGGTATGCAGTTTTATGTTTTCAAAGGTTATCTTTCCATTTCTGAAAATCAGCATGCATTTTGTCGTATATCCACAAAATAACTCATCATAACGCCAGATTTTAACATATACATATATCCATGTATTTTCGCGATTTTTTTGTTTGATATTGTTTTGTCGTATGAAATAACAGATACGACACATAATTTGAATAAACAGAAGCATTGATTGGCGTACGGGTATGTAAAACATGAATAGGTATAACGATTGTGTCGTAATGTATACCTGCATCAAGGGCAAGCATATTATGAATGTGTTGTTGTTTTTGAAGCCGAAGTTCCTATATAGTGTTCTGAAATTTATTCATTCATCATACATAATGTCCCTTCGTGTTTGGAGAATTTACCTGGATCTTTGAAAAAATCTATATAGATAGGGCAAATATGATCAGCATGTATTTTGTAAAGTGTTATTAGATGATATGACAAATTCCATTTAAAAATAATAGATAAAATTCTATCTGATCTCCAAAAAGTCAAGGCTTGAATGTGTGGTTATTCAAGCATTGACTTTTTGGAGTGACTTTTGTGGCTCCTAAATTAGGAATAAGGTAATGACGAATGCGTTGCTGTGTCTTTTTCAAAAAGCTGCTTCATTGTAGGTAGTAAAGAAAACATTTTCTGAGCCTGGCCATTCTTTAATTTAAGAAATGGACTGTGTTTACAGCACAACAGGTATTTTTAGATTTTAGAATTTTTTAGTCCCAACCCAAGGCATTTTTTTTTTAGATAGAAACAAAATTATTAAAAATCAATCGGAACACTTACACTGTCATGTTATGCCTTTTTAAAGCCAAAAATCCATCCAATAATTCCGTTCTCAAATTTAGTTTTTTTAGGGAATAGTTTTGGAAAAATTAATTTTCAAACTCAAATTTAAAAACAAAAATGAAGAAAATTTTTGTCAAACTCATTTTTTTCAAAATTTTAGATTATTAACTAGTAATTTCGTTTTAATATTCAATGCTCTTATCAATTTATATTCAAACACTAAAAACCAGATGTTAAAATGTCTTCTAGTTTTTGAGAAAATCGAAAATCTCAATTATTTTTTAGTTATTCACGTATAGCTTTTTAATGGATTTACGATTTAATTAGTTAATTAACTTTTGAATATGATGCGATTAAATAGTTCAAAGAACATTGCATTTAAAATTTTTAAAAAATATTTTTTTAAAACAACAAATTTAGTATATGTAGGTACTTGCGACTTTTTTATCATTTTTTTGTTAAGATATCACTTCAATATCGAACCATTAAGATGCATATTATGTAGGTTCATTATAGTTTCAAGTGACCAAATTCGGGATGTATCCAATCGTGGATATTTTTTATTTTATACACGAATACTTAAAAATACAAAGCGACTAGATCTTATACAAACATATTTAGGTACTTGTGATTAAAAATCGTGCATTTTATTATTTATTGTATAAGTTAATTATACATCTACCATACATACTTTATTAACATACACATATGCATGCATACATACAAGAATTTTATTTTTATGAGTTTTTGACCATACCTACTTTTGAATTAAATCAAACGAAACCTTTAAACATTTCAATTTCGGAATAATATTGTGAATTAGACCGCTTATAAAACAAACTGACATATATTCTCTGTATATATGCACTTTTGGGTGAGCTTTAAGCCCACCACGGTTGAGTCGTTTTTTATTATTTTGCCTTGGGCCCGTCGCAGAGAGATTCTTAGCACATCCCTATAATTTTGACTCTCCCTGCCGCTTAAATAATTTATTTTAATAACAATTTATTATTTTTATTTATGTAGCTTACTGCCACTTTTACAAATAAAGTACAACAATAACCTCACTCATCCCCCCTGCGCCAATGTAACGCTTTATTATTTATAGCTTTAGATATGCCGTTGTCCTCCATTAAAAATGCCTGAATAAAAATTAAATAAAAAAAAGGCTCGCACGTCATGATACACACAAACAAATATAAATAAACAGTTGGTATTAACGAACAATTGGGTTTTGCTGTGATTTTTTAACGAGAATAACAATATTTTTTATAAAATAAAAAAAAAACAAAAACAAAGAAAGAAAAACTCACCTTGCAAATAACATCACAACTTCATCCAGCGAAGAGGTAAAAGAGAAAAACCTATACTGAATCCCAAACACACATAGGTACATTGGATACCGGATCCGTCCAAATTCATGCATCGTTGAGTACTTTTAATGATAGGTAAACGTGCTACGAAGGACTCCAAACCAGAAAAGCCTATACTCTATACACACATACATATTTTCCCAGCGAATACCCCACAGAGTGAATAATTTTCCCTTTCGTTAGTCAGAATGACAAGCCAATTTTCCGTGAAAATTTTCCTCTCAATAAAATCTGCTTTAAAGGAATCTCCCGGTCCTTGGAGTTTCGTTATGATTGGGAAACAACCTGGTGGCATATACAGGGTGGTTTCCATAAAAACATACCAAAAATAAGAGTGGCAAGAAAAAAAAAATTGAAGAAAAAGGGTGAAGCGATTGCTCTTTTTTCATATGAATTACTGTACTTCACTCAACAAGTTGTGGATTCGTAAAAAATCAAGTACGAAATTTTATAAAAGGGATCGGGTCAAAATGTCCAAAATGTTATGAATCCAAAATTCTGTTTCCAAAAATAATGTTTTCTCTAATTCTGAATTTTTAAAATACATAATAAATTTCACTAAACAAAATCTACCTATAAATAAATTAAACACTTATACAAATACAAAAACAATTTATTGTACCTATAGATAAATCGCCTTTATCAATCCAACAAGTATAGTATTCATTCCCATACTTCTACCAGTAATAAAGTTTGTTTTTATTATTTATTTGTTTGGGATTATTTTTAAATAGAAACGTTTTTGTTAAAAATTACTTTTAACGGGATTTTGTCCACAAAAATTGACGTTTCGTCCCGGCGCGTTCTCATCAGGTGACTATATAACTGAGGGCCTTGTCAATAGGAACGTAATTTTTGTTAAGTTCTTACATAAATTTCATGACGAATATCTAGTATAACTATAATATCCAAAAAGATTAGAATTTCTAATTATTAATGTCAGAAGAAGTTTTTGTTTTTGGTTTTTGCCCGTATAGCCTGACATTGTTTATATACGAACGTTTTCTTCAGTAAATAGTCTTCAGTTTCACCTTGCTGTAAAAGAAATTACTCTCAGCCGGTGAAAATGGACATTACATTAAAACTTGTACTTCAAAACTCTGGGAATAGGAAATTTATACTTCCGCGTTTTTAAACATTATCAAAACAATTTTTATTTTACTATTCAAATTAATTCAATTCAATTTATTCAATTTTAAGTTCATATTATTTTAAGACATGACTAAAAGCCGTCTGCCGAAGTTTGACAAAGTTTATAAAGTATAAAGTTTATAAAGTATTTAAAAAGATTCTCGAATTATAGCTCTTCTATATTTTAGTGAATTTTTACAGTAGTTGTGCAATGTATTCCAGTCCGTGCCGTTCAAAATTGTTTTCGTTAAAATAGTTTTGTTCGCATAGATTACGGTTATAAGACTGGCATATATTTCCCGATGGGTTGAACTTTGTACTTTTTCAATGTTCTCCGTTCGTATTTTTTCATCGACTGCCATAATAAGGTTGAAAAACTCATCCTTCCAATCGTGCATATTATCCATGGTTATTTTTAAACTGTATCCAGAGAACTCTGCCAGTGAATTCCACTCCTGAAAAAATAATATTCGCTTCTCTATTACATTACTTGCTATACGTTTGGTCAACCTTTCTTCGTTCCATGACATTATTTTTGAAATGAAGTCTAAATGCAGTTTCCAAGTTTCTATGGTGAAATCCCAGTTTCAACCAATAGCATACTATTTGGCGAACATTGCGGTAGCTTGAAAACTCGCTTTAAGAAAAAATGGAGCAGCTTCTCGACTGAATCGTATCGTTTGTAGCCCCACATTTGTCCTCCATACACCATTATTGATTTGTAGACGGCTTGGAAGATATATAATGAAATACCTTTTTCAAAGAGTTTGAAATACGTATAGAACTTGAAAACAGAATTTTAAAAACAGTTTGAAAACAAAGAATTAAGTAGTACATAGTTAAAGTATAGTCATTCATAATATTGGACAACCAGAAATTCAATACCAACCGAAATCACATTTGAGGTTATTTACTTTTAAAACTGATCCTAACTTTTGATGTTTGATTTAAAACAATCCTTTTTCCAAAGTTTGTATATACATATATACGGGAATGGGTCGTTATTCTGTATTACAAAATTCATTATTCTGTATTCCATTATTCTGTAAATCTATTATTCTGTAATCCAAAATTCTGTGTATCAAAATTCTGGTAAATTTTAAATACTGTATATAATGTATAGTAAGTAATGCTTTTCTTTAAATTAATCTTACATTTTAAAATATAAAACCTCGTTGTTTTGATATCAACAAATTTTGTCATACATTATATTAAGTAAAAAGATACCTTTGACCTTCAAATATACATGTATTTTATGAACCACATCCACATAAATAACTTGAAAATTACTTTTTATTTTCAATAAATCAATTATTTTCACTTCGAATTGAAAAAGACCAATAAACGTTCCCATATGATAAGTATAAACTGTATTGTAATTCAACTGTAAATGCAGAAGATAAATTAGAGAAAATACTGCAGGTGAAATCAACTTAAAAATTGTGAAAATAATATACTATGTTATTTATATAATTTCGTTTAAAACCTCCAAATGCAACTCTAAAGTATTTAATTTACAAAACATAAATTTTCAAAAAAATAAGGTTGGAAATTATGTTAACAAATTTGAACAAAAAAATTGAGATGACACACTTTTTGTGAAAATTTTGAAATAAATTAATTTGGACACAAATGAAAACTTAGTAGTAATCAATTTTTTGTATTCTGAACTCCAAAATACTCACTTTAAAATTTATAGAATTTATAATTTACAGAATTTTTAAATACAGAATCTTGGAATACAGAATTTTGAAATACAGAATTATTATGGTTTTACAGAACTTTAGACTTTCAGAATTTTGTAATACAGAATTTTAGATTTACAGAGTTTTGAAATAAGTACAGAATTTTGGAAACCGAATTTTGGCACTTACAGAATAATGACCCCATACCCACATATATATTAACCACCCTGTGTATGTTTTATTTTTTATCGCATTTTCTATAAAAGAACCTCTGATATGCTGGCTGGGTCACCTTGTTAATGGCACTTAAAACAACACCGTGCGTCGCGGTTACATGTTGCAAAAAGAGCTCGTCCTGAAAAGGCCTTTGTAAAAAGCCCATGGATAAACAGCCGACTATATAGTCGGGGCCTGAGGAGAGGACATGGCTAAGTGATATTTGCTGGACATTATCAACCGAAAAGCAAGAAAACAGCGTTGGCGCATGGAAATAAATGTCAAAATGATTCAGATGCGGTGGGGAGTCAGGAGGCTGAGCGTAAATCAATGAATTTTATAGCACACCGCATTTAAGTCGTTTTTCCCCTTTGTGGTGGTTCTAGATATGGTTATACCTATAACGTGTGATATGGTCTGGACTCATCCATGTTGGTTTTTCCTAGGACCTGGACTCTTTTTGCGTTTAAAATTGAACAAGAGTGTTTTCTGTGGAATTTTCCATATTTGTGAATTAATAATAAATAATATAGATACTAATAAGTGAAATGAATTAAACTTGCATGTTGTATTAATTACCTAAGTATTTATTCAGCACAATGTTCTTTATAAAGTGGTGTTTATGCCAAATTGGAAAAAATTATTATTTTGTAATATTATCGAACAATATTATGTATATTTACTATGTAGGTACATATTCTTTTTATGATTAAGGTTAGAAAGTTATTTTTGCAAAACAAAAATCCTTCAAGGAAAAACTCCAAAACCAAAATATATTTTTCTCCTTATTATAGGTAGGTATATACCGTATATATGAATCAATAATTTTTCGAGAAAAATCTACCATCGACTGAAATTTAAGTACCTATGTACATAATATGTGTTACAGATATACATAACTTGATGATCGCTATAAATGTGATCGAGAGAACATTGAATTGTAATTGTATAAAAATGTCATTTGGAAAGAATAAAAATGGGAAACTGGTCTTCTAGAGTTCATTCTAGTTTGAACTGTGAAGGAAGAGAGCCAATGGAGAATTTCGCATAGAACCTGAGGCCTTTATCATATCTGTCAATATTCCAAAAATGTTTGAACCTAAAAACGGACTCTTGCCAAAAAGATTTATTTTTATAGATATACGAGTACATACATAATATAGAAGTACATATAAAGCGGACGAGTTTGCAAATTGTTCTAATCATTGAAAATTAAATGGAATTATTTACTTGCCAAAACTTGGTTTGCACCCTTTTGCCCCGTGGTCCGTTTTGGTGTCTTCTCACCTAAAAATGAGAAGTGGCGAGCATATTATTACATACAGGTATTCGAGACGCTTTGTCCGACCCCTATACCTACTTCACGTACCTACCATACCCACAAAATGCCTTTAATATAAATTTCATAAAACTTTTCAATACTTTTTGAGGAAAAAAAAAGTTTAGGTTTGATTTGTCATTAAACACGAACGCACCAAAGTGTAACCACAAAATATATCCTGTTAGCTTTTTATTAACTACAAAAGAGTCAAAAACAATAGCAAAGACAAAGTTATTGGTTTTATCGAAATAGCCTTTGTTCTTTTATCGCTATTGTTTTGAAGCTGTCATTAAATACACTTGACTATCAGGGGCCCATTTCTCAGATCATACATCACATACATTTCATACATCAAACAACACTTTCATACATCATACACATCATACAATTTTCTGTTTCTCAGATTTCATTGGAAGTGTTGTATGATATTTTGTTTGTTGTATGACGTGTATGATTTTGACATTTCATTAATATCAAGTTAAAATAAATCTTTTTTTTATTGTGAAGTAAATTATAGATCGTTTGTTGCTAGAAATAAAAGTAAATTCTAATAATTTTTAATATAATACAGAAAATCAAAAACAATAATAAGTCATCAAAATTTACCATTTTTTTAATTCAAAGATTGCTTACTTTCGTTTATTTTCGTTTGTTTACATTCATTTGTCCTTACACTTTTAACAATTACAACAAATTTATATGCTGTATGAAATGTATGAAAAATTTGAGGTTAATATTGCTGTATGATGTGTATGATAAATTTTTGAGAAACAGAATCATACAACATTCCAATATTTCCAGTGTAATCTCCGGTCATACATTGTTGTATGACATTGGATCATACAACAAATTTGAGAAACAGAAATCATACAACAGAACTGTCAAAATCATACAATGTATGTGATGTATGATCTGAGAAATAGGCCCCAGGTCATATATGTATGTTCGTAAACATTTATATTTTCCATCTTGAAGTTTCTTTTCCGTTCTATTTTCTTTTTGTAAGTATGAAACTATTATACGAACAATTTATAAAGCCAAGAAAACTTAATAAACAAAGACCAAATCACAATTGCATTCTTAAGACGAGAATACAATGATTGATGATGAGACACACACATTCGTATATCAATGAGAAACTTTTCTTTTATATGAGTTGCCAACCATTTTAAGTTAGTTTCTTTATATGTCAGGCTACTTTTAAATTACTTTTTTTATACAATAAAGAGTATGTGTGGTTTTTAGGAAAATAAATCTTATTTTATTCTTGAAATATAAAGTTAGCACAGAAATAAAGAATTAAGAAGATAGTTGTATTCACCCCCATGCACATGAATACGTTTCTTTTTATCTGAACTCATATGACCTCAGGTGAAAAGAAACAGAGTACTAAGACAATAATGTATGTTGGAAAATTGTTTAAAATATATAATACCTAGATATGAGAGAAATACATTTCAACGCAAAAAAAGTTTAAATAATATTCTATTTTAAAATCTAAATCTAAAGATTTTCGGATATATTTTTTTGTTTGTAAATTCAATATTTAATATTTGGTAGCGGAAAGAAAGAACATATCCGAGGAAAATGACTGTCATTACTTCGTTAGAAGCGATATATTTACCTACCTTGCTAGTTCATTAGAAAATCATAACAGTAAAACCCGGATAAGTACCTATCGCATAAGTGCCTAACCCGCATAAGTACCTTTTTTTTGAGAACCAAAATGTTGAGAATTTTTTCATATAAAACTCATCTAATAAGTACCTTTCGCTTAACTACCTTCCCCGCTTAATTGCCTTTTATTTTGTAAACTTTTATTGAAATTTACAGTACACATTTTAAATCAGCAGAAAAAGACAAAAGCTTATTTTCAGTCCTTTGTTGTGTTGCTTTAAAATTCAAATATAAAAAATTAATCTACTACAATGGGGGAGACGAAGTGGGTAGCTGTCACTTTCAAAACAAAATCAAGAAAGGAAATTGCTTAACAATTAAAATGCGATGTTTCTACTATTAATCGAGTAGCATAAAACAAAACAAAGCTGGAAGAAGCTGCACAAACAAACGAAAACGATTAAAATCAGATTAAGTAACGCAACACATACCAAAATAATTGATTATTTTACTTTGTATAAATACAAGGTTCGCTTTTTTAAAGCTTACCGATACTAATCAGTTGAGGTACCTAATGTATTTTCTTATTTTTTAAATAACATTTAATGTTTTTTTTATTGTAGGTAAATTTTGTTTGTATTTCTGTAAATATAGAGATAAGTGCTCATATGCACTTAAGCCGGTTTTTTATAACTGCCTAACCCGCATAAATACCTCTCAAAACGAGGCATTTATGGTGAGGCACTTATCCGGGTTTTACCGTATCATTATAATTAAATCATTATCATTAGTCATTATACTATTATATAAAGACGAAACCGTTATTAAGTTAGTCACGCGTAAACTCAGAAAGTATTTAATTGATTAACGTAAAAAAAATTTATAATATTTTTTATGTTACACGGTTAAAAATTCTGGGGTATTTTTTAATACAGCTCTTGTATTACAACCGTATGCAATACAGCAAATATTACATTTTAATAGGTACTAGGGAAATATTAAAAAAAAATTCTAATCAATTCTTATTACATTCTAATATTTTTGTATAAAATATCATTTGTAATACAAAAAAGAATCGATCTTAACCCAGAAGAATAAAACCTATCCCTTGTAGAGAGGGAAAAATTCTCTCTCAGTTGCCATTTCAAAAATGAGAATTTTTCTAATCATTTTTGATTACATTCTAATACCTCCTCGCCCTTTTTTTGGTTCGATGCTCTTTTTTGTCAGGTTTGAAAAAGCCAAATCGCCAAATGTAAAAGTTAGTTCGCAAAAAAATTGCCAAATTTCAAAATTGTCCACCCAATAAATCATCAAATTCAAAAATGAAATAAAATTTCGCAACTTGTAATTTTTACATCAAAAAAACTTTCACTAAAAAAAAAAAAAAACAATTCAACTTAAAATTAAAGAAAAAAAAATACGCCTTTGTTTACCTAGTCTTCTTTAATAAATTCAATGTATGTATCAATTGGACCTTATTCATATCAAAATTCAAATCGCCAAAAACTAAAAATATCGCCATTTTGATGGTACATCGCCAATCCGAATTTCGTGTCGCCAAATGAAATTTTAAATCGCCTGTGTGGCGATAAATCGCACAATGTGACAAGCCTGATTACCGCGAGCATGTAATCATAATATTTTCTGTGTTGCATTAATTCTCAATAAAATTTCCTTTTGAGAGAAAATTTTCTTGTGAGAAATTTCTTTGTGAGAAATTTCCTTGTGAGAAATTTCCTCAATTTATTTTTAACAAACATTTTTACCCGTGTAATAACATTGTTTGAGACTATTTTTTGTTTGTCTAATTTCCTAATTACATTAGAATATTAATTTTTTTTTCAAATTTTGCTTTAAGTTTGCCCCACATTTTTGCATATAGATTAAACATATTATTTGATACTTTAGAGAAATAGGAATTGTTTTATAAAGTCAATATTTCCCTGCAAATTTTAAGCCCTAAATCTTTTCTTAAATATATATATAAAAATTGAGTAAATTTTATAGCTTTGATTTAAAAAAATTTTGCCAAAAATTGAGGAAATAACGGCCAAATTTTATAAAAACAATTTACATTGAAAATATTTGGGCGATATTTCCAATTTTTTTTTGGGCGATCAAAAAATTTTTGCTATATTTCCAAATAGATTTGTTATTTCTTTAGGCGTTATTGCCTAACGCCAAAAAATAGTTATCATATCATAGTTATTTTGAGTGCAAGCAAATCACTGGAATATAAATGAGCCTGAGTGAAGGGATATAGGTAGATACTAGAGCATACGGTGACCGTTCATATTACAGGCAATATTTTTACAGTCTGTCCCGAGTTTTTTTTCCTCATACGGTATGAACAAGTTTCGGCGTTTTTCTTGTTTTGTCCCGTTTTCATTTCATTTAATTGTTTACACAATCAATTTTTATTAAAAATACAATTTTGCATTGGCTATGCTGCAAACGTACCCTTAAGTAACCATACAGAGCGATCTACTACATTAGCAAACATTTACTTTTTTTTGCAAGCCCTCTGAACGCACTCATTCAGCTTTTCAAACTCCTTCTTGTCATATGTTAGCTGTGTTTTATTTTCCCCGAGATCCGAACCAGATTGGATTTTGCTTAGGAAAATACATGTATTACAAAAACAACACAAGATCCAACTTTGTTTTGGATTTGGATTTCCAAATCCGTTTTGAACACACACCCTTAATTTGTAAATGTCGTCAGTAGTGTAAAGAAAAAAGACAATGGGTGTATACAAATAAAAAAACAAAAGGAAAAAAGAGTTGGGTATACCTATAACAAGTTGTCATTGAGATCCAGTGTTGTTTTATTTTCATGATCTGATCTGGATTGGGTCTGGGGGAAAATAAAACACAGATGTTATGTGGTTGTTTATTTTAAGATCAATGTTTGTGAAAATTGAAAAATTAACTTAAAACCTACATGTTGTCTTATCAATTAGATCGAGCAATCCCTAAGACCCTGTTTAGATTGGGAAGATTGAGCCTGGACTGGTGAGTGCCATTGTGTTTACATTTGAAACTTTGAGTTGCCTCAAAATACATTCAAACAACAACAATTTCAACATTTCACACATTGAAACAACAACAAAGTAGACTTATGAGTCCGGTTTTTATGTTTTCTTCGTGCCTCACGAGATTCCACACCCCACACTTCTCTTGCCTACAAACTGCCGTGATACCGGCCTCAATCTTCCCAATCTAAACAGCGTCTAATGCCACCAAAAATAAAATGTACTTTTAATCGAGATATTCAAAACGAATTCTCTTTTATCGCGAAAACGAAAAAACCAGACGTAGTTAAATGTTGTAAGTGTGTATCTACGTTATTATTATAAACGTAATAATAAAATTACATATACCTAGTCTAGTCATAAATACTGATACAACGAAAAATGAATGCCAAATTATAATGCACTGATATTTAAAAAAAAAAATTTTGTATTATTTATTAGGGATTTCATTAGCTACATTTCATAAAACACATTATTCAAAATGGCCGCCATTTGCCTTACTGCACGACCTGAGACGCTCTGGCCAATCGTCGATCGCAGCACGCACCTCATCCATTGGGAAATTGTTTACTGCACGAACAAGGGATCGATTTAACGACTCAATATTTGGGTGTCGAGTAGAGCAAGCTATTCCCTCTAAAACGGACCACAGCTTGTAATCCAAAGGAGTAAGGTCTGGACTTCCAGCTGGCCAATCGTCCGGTGAAATGAAGTCCGGTACATTTTTTTTGAGCCACTCTTGAGTAGTTTTAGCCTTGTGAGCTGGAGCAGAATCTTGTTGGAATGTCCAATGCTTGTTTTCGAGCATTGTCTGGTTGAGAGACTTTACGACATCTTCCAAAACTGTTGTTTGATAAACTTTTGCCGTAGTTTTCACTCCTTTTTCACAAAAATGAAGGTAGGTAACTCCATGATAGCTCACTCCCCACCATACCATTACGTTTGCGGGATGGTGGCCTCTTTCGACCCTTGGAATGAGTTCAGACGCTTCTTTTGATGTCCGAGCATAAACTCGATCATTCTGTTTATTGAATGATTCTTCGACGGTGAAAATTTTTTCATCAGTGAACAGAATCTGTCGGTGAGCATTCTTCGCGTACCGTCTGAGCAGAGCTTTTGATTTTTGCTTACGTTTTTGCTTCAATGCGACTGTAAGCAAGTGTCCAGTGTGTCTTTTGTAGGCACTGAGTCCCAGGTCTTCTTTAATGATGCGAGACATGGATTTCTGAGAGATACTCATTTCTCGCGACAAGATTTTCTGTTTTCTTCTGATTCGAGCCTGCACGGCTTTGATGGCTCGCGGAGTCCTCACAGTGCGTGGACGGCCTGATCTTTTGCGATCACTTACTCCACCAGTATCCTCGAACAATTTTACCGTACGATACACAAAACAACGCGTGATTCCCAAGGGCTGCAAGATTCGAAAGATATTACCTCTTTCCATGTTACACTTAAAAAGCCCAATCACAACAACACGATTTTCGATGTCACCCCACTCCATTATTGTTAATGACTGGAAACAAAAAACTTTTACGCGGCAATGAAGCATAAATGTAACAGGTTAAATAACGGTTAACATAAAGAATGTGCAACAAATAGTTTATTATATATGGATGCGTTTTGACTTGTATCAGTATTTATGACTTGACTAGGTAATAAAGACTGAATTAAAATCATTATTATAAAGTTTGAAATGTTTAGTTTTGTTTTGTTGAATTATAGTTATTCCATTGTTAATTTGGCTTTTATTTATTATAATAGTAATAAAAATATGAAAGCCACCTTTTTCTTATTGTTTTAAATTTTTTGATATTTTGTCCCGGGTTTTGCTTTAATATGGTGAAATATGGTCACCGTTAGTATACACGGATCTTTATTACACGGATTCTTAATACACGGATTGGTTTTTGATTTTTTGTTTCTTTTTTTTTTTGCTAAACTTCATGATTGTGCACCCACTGCAGATATTTATTTGTTTTATTTCTTCTTCTGCATATCGAAATAAAGAGATAAAGATTCTGTTTATATGTCAAACATGAACCTATTTAGCATACAAAATACAAATAGGTAAACCATTTTTTAAGAACTCCCATTTATCAAAACGTAAGTGTATAATGTATAAACTTTTTGTTAATAATATGAAATAGAAATTACGGGAAGTGGTAGCCCTATTTAGTACTATCGGTATATACATATTATGTATGTTAATATTTATTCTTAAATTTTTGGAAAGCAAGGCGAGCACGGGTCTGCCAGATAATAAATATATATCCATGTGTCTTATGGAACAGTGAATTTAAAGAAATGAACTCGACTGATGTTATCTAATGTTTGGTATTTTTACCCATTACGTGAACAAAATATAATCCATACCGTTGATTTAAAATGAAAACAAAAGTGTGATATTGACATACAGTATAGATAAGTGTTGAGTTAAGTTGAAGGTAAATAAATGTACATAATATGAATTTCAGCTGTTTATATGTACATATAATGTTTCGATAATACTGTACATACATGTGAAAATCCAGCTAAATGTCAAGTTTTGATTGTTGGGCCTGAAATGCTAAAACTAAAAAGTGTTGGGAACGGTTATCGCACTAATTCGAATCATTTTTTAAACTATTTAATAAATTGGGTGCTGGGGCAACTCGTGTAGAACCAGGGGCTAGTGACTTATTGGCAGGAATGAAGGGGACTAACAATTTTCAGTCAGATCCTAATGCCTATGGTGAGAAGTACTTTTTCGTGACAATAAATACTCTTGGGGAATTTTTCAGTATTTCTCTTTTATATGAGAGAAAAAAGACCATCGACGTGATAGTCTTATACGCAATAAACATTATGCCACAAGCTACTATTTTTTAAACAATCACAATGCAGAAAAAAAATAGAACTCGGTTGTAAATGATTGAATTTGAATATATTTTCTTAAAGTTATAGTATAATGATAAATATTCTTTGAATTGTCAAAATAAAAGGGGTAAAAACTAAAACAATATTTCATAACTAAAAAATTAAATAAAAGAATAACAATGCCTCTTTTTACCTGGAAAAAACTAAAGCAACTTAATAAAAAAATAATGTTTTCAATTAATTACAATATTGAACTCTTAATATTTTGTGGCGAAATCTATGTTTTCTATCACCGCTCTACACCTCCTAGGCATACTCTCCATAAGATTCGAAATAATGGAACTTGGTATACTATTCCAAGCACCTTTCACTTGAACAAAGAGGTCGTTCCTATTTTTGCAACTTTCGCGAGCAATTCTCCGATCTACAATCTCCGTCTCCCATAGATTCTCTATGTGGGGTTGAGATCAGGAGACTGCGCTGGCCATTCCATTCCGTCAATTTTTTGCGTTCGAAACCATTGACTATTTTGGAAGTATGCTCCGGGTAGTCATCGTGCTGGAATGTTCAATACAGAAGAACATCCTCCTCAGCATGGGGAAACATAACATTGCTTAAGATATTTTTGTAAATGAAACGATCCATAACGCCTTCTATTTTATGAATCGGACCCACTATATATGGAGAAGCATCCCCAGACCATTACATTCCCTCATCCATGTTTAACCGTACCCTTTGTGAACCGAGGATTAAGAACTTGGTTGACTGGCCGACGAACACGACAACAACCGTCCGAACCAAATGAATTTGGATTCATCAGAAAATAAATGTCTTCCACTCTGACACCGACCAATTGATTTGGTCTTTGGCAAATTTCAACCTTTCTGTTCTTGACCGAAATAAAAGGTTTTTTTACAACTTTAAAAGAACATAAACTGCCATAAACAGCTCTCCGACGGATCGTTCTTTCGCTCACTTCTAACTTTCTTTAATATGAAGGGATTTTTTAAAATTGTTATTATAACGATATCTTCCCCAGTGTTGTGACTCTTGGTCTACCACCTCGGTGAATCGTTTTGACGCAATCGTTATTGTTATAAAATTTAATCAATAGTGATAGGTACCCAGTGGCGGATCCAGGATTTGGTCATGGAGGGGGTCCAACTATACATATAGAAAACTTAAAATAAATTAAACTTACGTGGGCTTTGTGCTTCATTATTTATGTGCGTGAAGTTAACACCGCTATTTGGTTTAAAATAAAAAAAACACAAACTGAGCTTTAAACAGCGCAAGTATAACTTTTTAAAAGATCGTAATTTTGAAAAAAAAAAAATCAAA
The DNA here is from genome assembly GCA_929447395.1 of Epistrophe grossulariae. Taxonomy (NCBI): domain Eukaryota; kingdom Metazoa; phylum Arthropoda; class Insecta; order Diptera; family Syrphidae; genus Epistrophe; species Epistrophe grossulariae. Next base: position 28,254,069 of record OV839567.1, read on the forward strand.
TTAGCAAATTTAAATAAATATTTGGCACAAGTTGAGCGCAATAGAGCGCAAATTAATTATTTTTGAAAATCAAAAATGGCGCCCCAAAAGCTATAAATATGCGAATCATTTTTTGGGCAAAATAAAGCACAACTTTGATATTTTTGAAAATCGTAACTATGCAAAAAAAATTCATCCCTAAAACTTCCAAATTTGCGAATTTAAAACAAATATTTACGACACATGAAGGCACAAGTTGAGCAAAACACTACTTTTTTTTTTTGAAAATCGAAAATGATGGTGCTAATTTCATTCCCACATTAATTGCGTTTAGTCCTAAAAGTTGCAAATATGCGATTTTTTTATCTCTTCGGTTGTATTATTTTTTTATTGAGCACCAAACAGCACAACTTCTTATAAAAACTTAATTTTGGAAATAATTCCATCCTCAATTTGCGAACTTTTCAAAAATATTTACGGCACAACGCACCACAAGTTGAGCACAATTCAGCAATTTTTTTTTAAATCGAATATGGCGTCGCTAACTCCACGCTAAGCTGAAAATATGGCTATAATCTCTAAAAACCATATGCTAGGTACGATTTTTTACTGCACTTGGCAGCATAAGTTGGGTACATTGCTGCAGCACAACCGTTTTTTTTTACGAAAATCAAAAATGGCGATGCTAACTTCTTTTTGTCCTTACAATATTGAATAGTATTTTAAAATGTTGCTTTGGAAAGGTATGATAAATTGACTAAGGCCTGTATTCACCGAGCGCTCATATGAGCCTCATAAGTTTATGAGGCTCATAACTTTGGTGTATTCATCAACCACTCATAAATATATTTCGAATTTCGAAAAAGAGAGCCACTCTCTGTCAACCAGGCACTCCCAAACTTTAAAATCAAAGTTTTTTAGGTAGATGGGGTGGTAGCGATGGAGATGTTTGTGTTTGTAGGGGTGGTGGTTGTGGAAGTAGTTTCGAAAATGTCGGAATATTTTTCGAAGAGAGCGCTCATAAGTTATGAGTGGTCGGGACCACTCATAACTTTTATGAGCGCTCATAAATATCCACTTATTATTGCTTGGTGAATAAGTTTATGAGGCTCATAAGTTATGAGTGCTCGGTGAATACCGGCCTAAGTCTTCAAAATTTAACATACCTTAGGCTCTTGAACTAAGTTTCCCACATAAAACTGTTACGCAATCTATAATGTAAGTAGGTACACATACTCCTTTTTCCACTAAGATGCATTTGTAGTTTTGGAGGTAGGTTTGCGTATTCATTACACTTGACGAATTTTTTAGTCGAAATTTTATAAAAGATGGTCAAAAAGAAATAAATATTTAGGCCTGTATTCACCGAGCGCTCATATGAGCCTCATAAGTTTATGATGCTCATAACTTTGCGGTATTCATCGAAAACTCATAAATATATTTCGAATTTCGAAAAAGAGAGCCACTCTCTGTCAACCAGGCACTCCCGAACTTTAAAATCAAACTTTTTTCGAAAATGATTGATCAGCTGTTTGTCAAACGTCAAATCGATAGATACTTTTGTTGGTCGGTGTTTTATAATTAAATAGAAAATATTACATTAATATTCTTAATTGTTCATATAGCGCTCATAATATTCTCTAAATTTTTTCTTCGATCCGAAGAATCATACGGGCGAATTAAGTAACGTTGCAGCTGCTGATTGCGAGGTAGATGGGTTGGTAGCGATGGAGATGTTTGTGTTTGTGGCGGTGGTGGTAGTGGTTGTGCAAGTAGTTTCGAAAATGTCGGAATATTTGTTTGGGACCATTCATAACTTTTATGAGCGCTCATAAATATCCACTTATTATTGATTGGTTAATAGGTTTATAAGGCCGATAAGTTATGAGTGCTCGGTGAATACCCGCCTTAATAAATAAATAAATTAATATAAAAATATTTGGTTTAAATGCTCATGGGGGGGGGTCCGGACCCGAAAACCCCCCCGTGGATCCGCCACTGTAGGTACCACTGATTTATTAATGCAATATTTTTTTGATAAGTCTGCTTGCAGATAGGTTATTTTTAAGCAAAATTAATAGGTTATTTTTAAGCAAAATTAAAAGAGTGAATGAGTCAACCTTTTTTGCTTTTACATTTTGACACATTTAGGCCAGGCGCGCACCTGCAACTAAACAGTTTGGTTCCAATTTGAGCACAACGGGCTTATATGGAAGTTCGCGCACATAAACTTCCGCGGGGTCTCATTAATCCTATAGTACTCAAAACCGAAACCAAATAGTTTGGTTGCAAAAGCGCGCCTGGCTTTAATCTACATAGTTAAGTTCAAAATATAATGGCTTTTTTTATCTCATCACATCATTATTACTTGCCAAAAGAAAGAAAGCGCGTAAGTTGCTTTAGTTCGAACCAACGTTAAATTGAAGTGAATTCAAATAAATGTTTAAATTTTCCTATGAACTGTTGACAAGAGCTTATGAATTTTATAGAATAAATAACAACATTCATAGCTATTGGAAAAATACAAATATTTGAGATTTCTGACTCATTAGTACCTACGAACTAATTCGCTAAACATTTTTTAAAGCATAAACATAGATTCTTTAGTTCTGTCCAACACATACTAGGGACTAGGGTATTCCACTTTTGTAGGAGCAAAAAATTATAGTAATATTTATTCTGACTTCGCTCCGCTTCCAATTTTAGCTTACCTTAATAATATATTTCCCAAATTTTAAGTGGATTGGAGCATGTTTAGAGGATGCACAGAATGGACAGTTGAACAGTTATAAAGAAAAATCGAAAAAAAAAGTTAATTTCGTTTATTTCAAAATAGCACAGATTATTCTTAAGTGAAAAAAAATTAAATTAAGTATAAAATAAAATATTAATTAATCAATTATTAACAACTTAATTGCCTATATAAACTGCAACCTGCAACATCTTTGGTTCGTTTGGCAACGCTTTTTTTGTCTTTTGACAAATCGAAAATTTGGCGTTATTTCCATTTTAAAAACGAAATAACGCAAAATTTTTGAAATTTGGCTTTATTTCGTTGGGCCTAGGGTTACCAGCTCTAAAATCAGCAAAGCCTGACAGTAAAGAAAGAAAAGCCTGATTTTTGAGAAAAAAGCCTGACAAATAAAAAATCATTTTTTTCCTTTTTGAAACTTCATTTTTATAAAACAAAACAAAACAAAAAATAAAAAAAAAACATTCATATAGATAACTTACCATGATTTGGATGCACCAATACGACGAGACGACGAGACAATAAATAGATTGCAAAAAAAATTCTTCATAAAATTAAAGTGTCATATCTTGCACAATAGGGTGATCCAAAATAACACCTTTCTCGAAATTCAACCGGGACCGGGTGAAATTATGAAGCTTAGATTGAAAACAAAAAATTAAGACCAAAAAATTCAAAATCGAACAGCATTTAGCGGTCGCTACCAGCGCTTTTTCAATAATTTAGCTTGAAAATCTTTGAAAATCGGAATTTTTCTCAAATGTTAAAAGCTGCATAACTTTTCGAGTTTTGGTGCTAAAAGCATGAAATTTTCAAGGATTTCATAATTTCGCCCGGTCCCGATTGAATTTCAAGAAAGTTGTTTTTTTTTAATCACCCTGTTGCACAACTCTTTGTCTCTTTCTAAAAAGTGACAACTAAATGAAAAAAATTAATGTGTTGAGTGTTCACTGCGATTTACAAATATTTCGATTTGAAAGCATTCAGTAAACGTTTTTCTTCTAACGATTATATTTTGTGCGATAATTATAAAAAAGCCTGACACAGAACGAAACCTGGCCAAAGCCTGATTGGACATGACACGTCAGGCGAAATCCTGGCGGATGGTAAGCCTAGTTGGGCCTTATATATTTCACGTCACCATATGGGGTGACGTGAAATAAGGCCCAACGAAATAAGACCAAATCTCAATTTTGGCCATATTTCGTTTTGAAAATGGAAATAAGGCCAAATTGGCTTTATTTCCATTTCGAAAACGAAGTTAGGCCAAATTTGATTTGGAAATAAAGCCAAATGTTTTTGTCCAACACTTTAACTACACCCAACCCCCAAATCCTATAGTATGCTCAAGCTGGGGGGTCGCAGGGGGGCAGCATGTCCCTCGATACATACCTCACTGTTTACACGCCGTAATGCGGGTGATGAATGTTCTACACATTTTTGGAAAGCGAATTAAAGCCAAATCAAAAATTTGTCGTTATTTCCATTTTTAGAACGAATTAATGCAAATTTTTTTAAATTTGGCTTTATTTCATTGGGCCTTATTTCACGTCACCAGAATATGGAAATAACGAAGAATTTTCAATTTGGTTTTATTTCGTTTTAGAAAAAGAAATTAGTCCAATTTGGCTTTATTTCGATTGCATGAGATCACCCAAGATTACTGTAGTTCAAAAAGTACAGAGCACCCAAAAAAGCAGTTTCAATACTAAAATACTGTTGTCTAAGAAAATTTTTGTTAAAATCATGAAAATAAAATATCTATTTCTGATTCTTTTCCAATGTTACTGAAAATTTTTTTAGTTTATCCCGTAAACTCCTGAATTTCCACAGTTAAAAGTTTTACAGTATATCATTTGGTTTTATTTGGTTTTATTTCCAAATTATATTTGGCCTAATTTTGTTTTATAAATGGAAGTAAAGCCAATTTGGCCTTCTCTTCATATATATAGGAGAACAAAACTACTTATTGAACCGATTTATTTTAATTTCATGTGCCTTTAAGTATATACATATAATCAATCAATCATGTTTTATTACTCAAATTACTCAAAGTTGAAAAGCATAGTTTCAATTAAAGATAGATATGATTTTTGAAATATTTATCGCCCTCCAATGAACGCACGGAGAAAACTGAATTGTAATTTTCCTGCAAATACTACTTGTTTCTCATTATTGCTTGCCATTATATGTATACCTTGAGTAAATATATACGATGAAAAAATGTACTTCTATAATTAATTCAATACTGCCCCCATGTATCCTTGATAACAAAGTATCCACCTGCAATGGACAGAAACTAATTAAAGAACTTCATTCTATTCTTTGCTTATTCATTGAATGGCTATGGCGGCCATTCAAAAAACTTCTCTTCTAAAGAACTCTGTCTAGCTACAATTTGTTCTAACCCTTCGCAAAATCAATCAATTGCTTACAACAACACATCCCATCAGTTGATGAATTACATCCACCCCTTCCAAGCAATGCACTGTTTTACGTTTGCCACATTATTTGAAAATTTATTGACCTTCCAATTGCCGCTAGCAAAAGCCACCCAATTCAAGAACAAATTCTTCCCAAGGGTATAGAACCGGTCTCCCAATCATCATTTAGTAACTCACATAGCTCACCTGTAAGAGACATAGCCACTTTACGGGTGCAGTTTAGTTTTTACTTTTCTAAAAAAAAAAAAAAACGAAACAAAATAAAATTAAAGGATACACATATATATCGAGCTATAGGTATAAAACGGGCGAAAATCCCAAAGGAAGTTTATTGAATGGCTCCCAGAAGCCTGCATCCTTTACAGATTGCTGCTCGTAAATTTAATCATTTACCAATTAAGAAGGACTTTATCTTCTTCTGTACTTGCCATTTTTCTCGGTCTTCTTAAAGTATAATTTCAACATATGTTGGCGACATAAAATTTAAGAACCTCTCTTCCGCAATATTTAACAGAACAAAAAGAGAGAAAAAAAATACAAGTATATATATACTTATACATAAGAAAACTATAAAAGAATGTAGAAAATGCACCCAAGTGTCCTGTAAGAATATGCAAATGAAATTGCTTTGGAGTATGCAAACTGAACTTTCATTCACACAAACACTCCCCATCAACTGATTGATTTGGCATATTTTTTTTAAATCCTCTTATGCGAAATTTTTCTATTATTAGGATTAGCTGCATTTTCGTGTTTATGCTTAAAATATGCGTCGCAAACATGATTCAAGAATTACAATGAAGAGCATGACTGGGTAATCACGTACGCTTAATTTTGAAAATATCTAAATATTGAATTTCAAAAGGAAAGAGAATACCATTTTTGTGTGTGTTCCCCATATATATATTATGATAGTGTATATAGTGTATATATTATACACTATCAGTTCTTTGTCGAAGAGAGCTTAAGGCTACAACTAGCGACCAAAGATTTGCCAACACAAACTTGTGAATACTGGCTCATCACTTAGTGCAGTGTTAGTAGTTAGTAAGCAAATAACTACAACAAACGCACTCTAAATAAATAATTATAATCAAAATATGAAAACAAAAGAAAACAAACAAGAATAAATAAACAAATACAAATAAAGTACAAACATTTAAAAGCGTGGTACACTAGTCTTCAATACAGTTTTAAGTTTAATTTTATTAATATTAAAATCAAAGAGATTATCATTCAAATTTAATAGTTTACACATACGAGTTAGAGGTTGGTGCAATCCATAGTTAGTTCTGTGGAGGGGTAGATTCATCAGATCAAAACCGCGAAGGTTGTGAGTTCCTCCACGATAATTGAAATTAATACAATTTATTAATTCAGGTGCATCAATAACACCAGTTAATAGCTGGTGAATAAATACGATATCATTATTCATCCTCCTCTGTGACAAAGTTTGAATCTGGATTCTGGAGAAGTTTAATTTTATGTTCATACGGAGGAAGGTTATAATGATCAGACCATTGCAACCCTTTCAACGCGAAACGAATAAAATTACGCTGTACTGCTTCTATCCTATTCTTATGAACCTCGTAAAGAGGTGTCCAAATCTGCGATGCATATTCTAAATGGGGACGAACTATGCAATAGTAATCTAATTGGCTTTATGAAACCTAGCATGGAGTAAGCCTTGTTGACGATTAAATTAATGTGCCCTGTGAAATCTAGTTTAGAACTAAAAAGAACTCCAAGGTCTTTAATACTTTGGACACGAAGTAAAATATGTAGCAATATTTTATAATTAAACAAACTGGGAACACGTTTTTTTGAAAAAGTTATTGCCTGGAATTTGGTTGGGTTGAGGTTTAAGCCATTCTTTTGACACCATAAATAAAACTATTAATATCATCTTGAAGAAGTAAACGATCATTTACAGATTTAATGTTTTTAAAAATTTGCATATCATCTGCAAAGATAAGTATTTCGCTATAACGTAGACATAAAGGTACATCATTAATAGCTAATATAAAATGAAGAGGTCCTAAGTGACTACCCTGAGGAACACCCGATTTTGCAATAAAAGGATTTAAAAAAGAGTCCCTGAATTTCACCTGGTAAGATCTATTTTGGATCTATTCACCCTATACCGAATAGTATAGGGTGTCCATAATATCAATGAAAAAAAAGAGAACATTTTCAATATTGAAACACACACACCCCACTCAAAAAAAAAACCTCAAGCAAAGGCGAGTAAATAAAAAACTTATTTATAAAATAATTTATTAACACAGTTGAGGACTGTTCATAAATCATATGAGAGCGACCACCGACGGACGAATAAAAGAACAAATGGGATTTAAGCAATTTAAAAAGCCTAAATTCTTCACATAAACTAGACAAAATGGTAGAAAACTTATTTAAATTGGTCGTCGCGAACAGATTGCAATTCTTTTTTTCTTAAATTTCTCTTATTTTAGTAATTAAAATGCAAATTTTAGTATCTTAACATTAATTTAAATAAGTTCCCACCATTTTACCTAGTTTCTAACATTGAAAATGTTTATAGGGTCGTTTTGAGAAAAACATGGTGTTACCAAAATGATTAAATGAACAAATAAATATACAGGGTGTCCCGAAATCACCTCCTCAGAAGAAAACCATGAGTTCCTGAGGTCATTTCAAGTCGAAAAACTTATGTGGTAATTTTCTTGTTTTCGCTTCTTTTCGACTTATAACGGTTTTAATAATATGTTTTCTTTTTTCCTTTGACTGGCTCTAACTTTGCCGAACTACAACCGATTTTTGAAATTTTTTTTTATTTAAACAAAAACAGTTAGAAATTTTTATCTGCCATACAACTTTTTTCTGTGTGGATAACGGTTTTCCCGCAATTTATTATCAAACACTTTTTTTAAGAATCTTAAGGTTGTTTTTTTGACTTTGATATGATTTTTTTCTAAAAAACACGTTATCAAGTATAACTTTTTTCTTTTTATTATGAAAGTCCAATATGTGTTCTTAAAAATACTTATCATTTTTGTACTTAAAAATACATTTAAAATTATTAAAAAATAGAAGACGAAAAATAAAGGAAATTCAAGAAAGTATGAATATTTTATGAAAACGAATTAAAACGAATAAAAAACTACAGTGAGTGTTGAGTTTTGAATGTTAGGAAGGATAAAGTAAGAGTAAGACCGTTAAAAGTTTTTTATTCATTTTAATTCGTTTTTATTCAAATATTCATATTTTCTTGATTTTCCTTTGTTTTTTCTTTTTTATTTTTTTAATAATTTAAAATGTATTTTTAGGTTAAAAATGTTAAGTATTTTTAAGAACACATATTGGACTTTCATAATAAAAAGAAAAAAATTATACTTAATAACGTGTTTTTTAGAAAAAAATCATATCAAAGTCAAAAAAAAAACAACCTTAAAAATCTTAAAAAAAGTGTTTGATCATAAATTGCGGGAAAACCGTTATCCACACAGAAAAAAGTTGTACAGCAGATAAAAATTTCTAACTGTTTTTGTTTAAATAAAAAAAAAATTCAAAAATCGGTTGTAGTTCGGCAAAGTTAGAGCCAGTCAAAGGAAAGAAGAAAACAAATCATTAAAACCGTTATAAGTCGAAACGAAGCGAAAACGAGAAAATTACCTCATAAGTTTTTCGACTTGAAATGACCTCAGGAATTACTCATGGTTTTCTTCTGAGGCGTTGATTTCGGGACACCCTGTGTAACAGATGAACAAAATGAACTCTAGCGTATAGGGGGCTCAGGATTTAATTTTTGGTTGGTGTTACCAAAGAAAATACCAAAATGAATAAAATGAACCTAAATACACAATCGATGAATCGTACCTACACGTTGATCGTCGCCAACCGACGAGCTTCAGTGGAGGATACTTGAATTTGTATAAAATCTTCACTCGATTTGAGCCCACTTAGAAGCCTATTAGGTACTCAGGTTATAATTAGCGGATGCTTAATATTAAGATAGATAGTTGGAGGTAAAACGACAAGCTACAAATCTGCATCAAAACTTTTGCAAAACCATTCAAAATTTCATACCAAGGCAAGACGGTGGAGTGGAACCACCACCAGTCACCACTGCACTGTGGCTGGTGCCTGGTGGCAAACAAAATTGGCTTCGCAAGTTCGCATCGGAACATTAAGTAGGAATGTATATAATATGTTGATTAAATTGTTGTAGGTACATATTTTGCAAATATTAGGTGTGTTTTATTCATTGCTGCATAGCCAGCGCAGCACAAGTCTGAATAAAACGATCACTCACTCTATACGTTCATTTCAATAATTGAAAGCTCTATCGCCAGCACAGCCATCTTTTTTTTTACTGACTTTCTTTTCGCCAGCAATCAAATTGTTTTTGTTTGCCAAAGGGAAATTTTGCTGCGCAATTCGATTGTTGAACCTAGAATATGCATAGGGACCTATACTTGAACCTCTTTAATTAATTTATAACTTTATTTCTATAAGGGCCAGATGTTGAAGTTTAAGGTATTTTAATTAAGGTTAACCAGGCTAGAGGTAGGATTAACCAAGTGAAGAACTTATATATAATACCTAATCGAAAAGAGTTGATGTGGTATCTTCTGTTCTATTATCGGATCTTTTAATGTTAATGTCTTATAGAATTAAGGTAAAATCTCAGGCTTACAAATTTATGTGACAATAATTGACCAACGTCAAAATCATTGCGATTTTTGAACTTGACCTGCGTCTTGGCCAATCCGATTTTTGAACTTGACCTACATACGTCTAAGCGATTTTTGATCTTATAGGCATACGTCTAAGCCAATGCGATTTTTGAAGTTGACCTACGTCCAAACCAATGCGATTTTTGAACCTAAAATATGCAAAGGTACCTACTTGCGAATCTTTTTAATAAACTTAGAACATTAATTCTAAGGGCCAGTTGTTGAAGGTAAAGGTATTTAAATTAACGTTAATCAGTATAGGGGTAGGATTAATTTACCGAAGCAACTTAAATAAAATAATGGAAAAGGGTTGATTTTGTAAGCTTTTATCTTCTATTCTAATTATCGGATCCTTGAGGTTAAGTTCTCAGAATTCAAGTGAAATCTCAGGCTACAAATTTATGTCACAAAACTTTACCTACGTCTAAACCAATGCGATTATTGAACCTAGAATACATGCATAGGTACCATTATACTTGAACTTCTTTAATAAACTTATAAATTTAGTTCTAATGTTAAGGTCCTCAAATGCAAATAAAATGTTAGGCTTCATTTAAAGCGATTCAATTTAGTTGTCAACTTAATGAATGAATACTGTTTACTGTCAAAACCATTATTATTGTCTAAAGAAATTATACGACTCCAGTTTCTTAAATTTAATAAAAGATGAGTTCAAAATGCAAAATATTATCGAATAAAAAAAATCAGGTAAATTACATAGGTTTACAGTGAGGTTGAGCTATCACATCAAATTATTTCTAAATTTGGTCTCGCGTTAAAAAGGGTTCACTTTGACAGTAAATCAAATAACTTGCCTATATAAACAGTTCAATAAGTTGAAAGACTTGTAAATCAATTTGAGCAATTATTTGATTTTCTTCAACATCTTAATGAAGGTGAAGAAATTTAGAAAACTATTTCTGTTTTAGTGAAGAGATTAAATATAATTTAATTAATAAGTTCAACTAACTGATGAGCCCAACTGTAGTACCTGGGCGAAACGCAATCTTTGGATTTGAGGTCACTTGAACTTATTAATTGAATTTCTTCAACAACCGTCAATCAAATAAACTGAACTGAACAGCATTTATTAAACCGCCAACTGGGGTGTGACATTAAAAATACATATTGTAATTTCAGACAGTAGATTGGTTTCTAAGACAGCTTCAGAAGTTTTGATGCAACTATAGGATACAAATTAGAAATCACCAAGATTTTTCATGTTTTTATTTTATCGAGCTAGAACAAGTCATTTTCAATGTCCCCCTCCCCACTCCCCATAGTTACTCCAGGAGTGAAATCTGTAATTTTTTTGAAGAATTTAGGCTTTTTAAATATTTTAAATCCCATTTGTTCTTTTATTCTTCGGTCGTTTGTCGCTCTCATGTGGAACAGTTCTTTAGTTTCAGATATAGAAGACAGAATAGTTTTAATTTAAAACAGTTAAGAAAACATTAATAAATAATTCAAAAACAATATAGTGATTCCTGTTCTTACATATTATAAAGTTTTATATTTTTGAGAACTTCTTATTTGTGATAAAAATGTATTTTGTACAGTAATATAATATAATTTTCGACAGTTTAAATCCTTCAAATTGTAAGCCACTATATGAGAATTGAGGATTTATCTGCAGATAAATTTTAAGTTAAAAGTGAAAGAAACTATGCCAACTTGCTAATTTGAACAGTTCTTCTTTCCCAAAAAAATTGGAGAAAAGTTTTCCAATTGTATAGCATTTTTCAATTATTTTTCTCAACAATGTAAATATGTATTTTTAACATTTTTCCGCAGTTTTAGCCTATAAATTGTTAAAAAAAAACTCTTAACCTTTATACATATAAATTTTAAATTGGACGTTATTTTTTGTCTTGACCTTATATTTTAACACATAAATATACCATAAATATACATTATGTTTTATATCTAGCCCTTGTGTTTCCTTTAAAAATAGGATTTTATTTTTGTTGCTTTTATACTTTACTCTCCATTAAGTTAAATCTTAAAAAAATTGTAAATCTAATTCTATTTTTTATCCCCATTTTACCCTATAATAATTGATTATTGAGCAAGCGAATTCAAAATTTGTTTTAAGAATTTTGACAGGAAAACTGAGGGATTTTTCTGAGGAATCCTATTTATGTGACCGAGATTGCTGAAATATCATATAGTGTTGCTTTCATGCCCAACAAATGACGCTATTTCTTTTAAGAAAAAAAAAGTGTACATAAACACCCGCGTTTTGGAATGCAATGTTGTGTCAAAATTTCAAAAAAAATCGGTAAAAAACTTTCGGAGATTTGAAATCAGGAACAAACGAACATTTACATTTTTATTTATATATGTAGGTAGAAGATAGATAATAAAAATAATTTCGGAATGAAATTCAGAATTATTTGAGGAACAAAAAAATCTACTCTTTATAAGACATTTTTTCCCAAAGTCTTCATTTTTTCAGTTCCACATCATCTAGTGCAACATTTTTCGAAATAAAATATTCGTAAATTCTTCTGAGCTCTTTAAATTGATCTATCGATTTTTCTATGCACTTTTACTACTATTTATTGCATTGTTTTTGAAGCATTTTCATTTTCAAACCCATTTTTATTTAAAGTGTTAAGATGCTATGTTATATAGATTTCATTGAAAATTTAAATTTTTCACATATGTACAATAACTTTTAAGACGTCAATGATCAACGTTAAGGTTGTTCCATCATTGAAATAATACAAGTTATTTCATGCGTAATCATGGGCAAAAAAATAAAAATAACTGAGCCATTAACAAATTTAAATTTTCAATGATCGCTTTTAATGAAAGCTATATAACTAGGATTTATTTTCTGCTTAATGGAAGAGAGTTCTAAAATTGTTGCAACTTCCAATAGTGAATTATTTTTAGAGGTGAAAATATAGTTTTATACAGGGTGTCCCGAAATCACCTTCTCAGAAGAAAACCATGAGTTCCTGAGGTCATTTCAAGTCGAAAAACTTAGGAGGTAATTTTGTCGTTATCGCTTCGTTTGCGACTTTGGTATAACGGATTTTATGATTTTTTATACTTTTTCCTTTAACTTTACAACCGATTTTTGAAATTTTTTTTTAATTATTCAAAAACAGTTAGAAATTTGTATCTACTACTCAAATTTTTTCTGTGTGGATAACGGTTTTCCCGGAATTTATTGACAAACACTTTTTTTAAGCATTTTAAGGGTGTGTTTTGATATTTTCAAAAATCGCGGTTGTAGTTTGGCAAAGTTAGAGCCAGTTAAAGGAACTTTTATATTTGGATATGATAAGTAAATAACTACCTATTTTTAATATTAGTGAATTTTTATATCATCACTCACACCCAAAAATAGCTGCGGGCACTTAGTCTATGACTTATGAGTTTTATATTTAATTCTTAGCATTTTCTTTTTTATATGGGACTTTCATTTTAATTTCGCCTCCACATTCGACAGTCATTCCGAGATATGTTTGCCTCATTTTTCAAATAGAACTCGAGTTGTATTAGTTTAGTTTAGTTTATTTTGCCAAAATAAGACAACAAAAGTTAGAAAAAATTACAATTCTTATAAAAGAGATTTAAATAAAATATTTACATGATTTAGTTTAAGTTACAAGTTTAAAAGAAAAAAGATTGATACAAAAATTAAAAAAAAAAGAAAAATATCATGAGACTTCAGTCATCAACTTTTGCATAATTTTTTTCTTAAAAGCTTCTCAACTAGATAATATTGATTGAAAAAAATTCAAAATAATTGTTGAAGGTCTCTGAATATCGATTAAAAGTTTTACGAAAGGCATAATTATTCCTTGAATTCGATTCCTTTAAAAATTTTGTGTGTCGGAAGTTACGAACTTTTAAATATTGATACTTTGGAACATAAATAAGGTGAGTCAATATTACCTTTGAAAGGTAAAGCCTCGGACAACTCCCTACGATTAAGAAGACTATAACACATATCAATAATGCTTTAAACGATGAGAAACTGAGGCAACACAAAACCATCAGAGACCATCCAAGACCTCTTAAGTTAATGCAAACAGTAAAAATTGTTTCTGAACGGATTCAAGTTTCTTAACATAAACATCATAAAACGGAGACCAAATAACACTACAATATTCTAAGAGAGACCGAACCAATGAACAATAGATAGTTATGTAGGGATACATTTCTTTAGATCTACGTTTAACGAATCCGAGGATACACATACTTTTAGAGTGTATTTTGTTAATATGGTGTTTGAAAGTAAGTTTATTGCCTATAATAATCCCCAAGTCTTTTATTACGTCATTTCGAGATAAAATTTGTCCATCAACGGTGTAGTCAAAATTGATTGCACTTTTTTTTAGACAATTAAATAATATTGCACTTATCCACATTTAGCTTCATTCCGTTCATTTAACACCATTTAACGAGTGTGTTTAAGCATTGTTGTCCGTCAAGTGTATTATTAACATTTTGAAACAATTTAAGGTCATCTGCATACAAAAGATATTAAAAAGTAGGAATTGACTCATGGATATACCAATTTATAACAGGTTTCTTTAGAGTTTTTTTTATTAGCCGTTGAGTACACGAGGCTTTTTTTTAGGTCGTTTCGTCTTGCGTCTTTTTGACAGCTTGTATAGAAATGTATGCTTACGTTACTTCATTCCCATTCTTAATTTGAATTTGAAACTTGCGTGCCACACCTTGTCAACAGATTTTGAAACATCTAAGAAGACCGCCGAACAGATTTTCTTTTCTTAAATAACTTTCTCAGTGAGGTCAGTGATCATATGCACTGTATCCAAAGTGCTTTTTTTTCTTATTTTATTGCCTCTAGGCTCAGAAGTTAAATTATCTTAAAAACTTTCGATATTACAAGCGCAGAAGCGAAATGTGTATATAAGATTTCATTTCATGGTTTATCTGGTTTCAGACCAGAGCCATTATAACTTCCGCAACTTTCTTTAAATCATATCCTGGGACCTGGAGGTTTCTTAAACTTTAATGGCCAAACCACAACCACGCTTCGGGCGCTCGGGCTTTTGACAGGCTTTTCACCGACTTTACGATATTTTACGATATGATGTGTCATAAAGCGCGACCTCAGGAATTTGCAAAACGTAATGTAGCTTCAAACCTCGGGCGTTGAGATATGAGAGAATAAAAGTTCTGTTTCCTTAAAATAACACTGCGCAAATTCTTCGCAGATAATAGGGAACCAAAAATGTCCCTGTTTTTATGGTTTCAATTAGGTACTAACAACAATTGAAATAAATTGCTTCCAATGAAAGTATTTACTAATGTCGATGTTTTCTTTTTGATTTCAATGAAATATGAAACAACCGTCTAACCACATTGACACAATGCTAGTGTACAAAAACAAAAAATATTCAAGCATATTGAACTTCGACAAGTAATTCGAAGAATGACTTTATATTTGCAATCGGGATGTGGAAAATATTTAATTATTATTATTACTAGTTGTATTTTATTTTCCAGATCAAATCCAGTGCCTATACAATTTGTAACTCTTGCATCGATTAAATTGGTCAAGAAACGTTGAAAAATGGAACAAAACTCATACGAGATGTTTCAATTTTCGAAGATGAACATGTTGGTCCTTTCTCTCTA
This sequence comes from Epistrophe grossulariae, assembly GCA_929447395.1. Lineage (NCBI taxonomy): Eukaryota > Metazoa > Arthropoda > Insecta > Diptera > Syrphidae > Epistrophe > Epistrophe grossulariae. The sequence goes on from OV839567.1 coordinate 28,269,590, forward strand.
TTCAACAAACGTAAATTTTTATCTTACATCCTTTTTTTGCAGTACTCGCATGAAGATGAATATAAATTCACCATTATATGGTTTTCACAAAATCTCGGATTTCGGCAATAAGATCATGAAATCCGTTCACACAACACATAAACTAGATTTTTTTTGACATTTCGAACAAATTTCATTATTAAAGAAAACTATCGAAAAATGTATGTATTGTAGTTAGGTAAAAGTCCCAGAACAATTACCTACACACATTTAATTTTTTTTTCTTTCTTTTCCTATTGAAAAATTCACAAAACGGAATAAAATGCCTCTGCCTGTGAACAATTCACTCAAAACTGTAATACGAAGAGATAAAACAACGATCCCAGTGACAACGTTGTTATATACCTCTCTCTTTTTTCCATTTGTTTGTTTTATTTGTATCTACTCGTATCTGTTTCTTTACACTACTGGCGCCATTTTGCAAATTAAAACAGTCATCTACCTGTAAAAGCCGGATCTTGTGTTGCTTTTCCTAACACATAAAATCAGACAAGTGAGAAGTCGGCATTACAGGTACAAAAACCAGAGAAAATTCACTCTCCGGAACCAGAAAAAAATTGCCTAAATCAAACAAGTCCAACCAAACAAGGGTACTTCCAAAACAGCTGTTGAGCAGCAAAACATTTTTTTTTTAATTTTAGAGTGAAATGAATAAAACACAAACAGATTTCACTTTAAATATGATTTATTTGTTATGTTTTTATTCTATCCGAATAATTAAACCTTATCTACATAGATGTGTGTATCTTTTAGAATAATAAAATCATTCAAATTTATTTCCAAGAATCCATAATATTCAATTGAATCTGGATCTTGAACCACAATTTAACAAACCACACGTACATGGGAATAATTTAATTTTTAATACATCAATTTTTGCATTTAACACTTATTTTAGTCACTCACACACAAATATTCCAATGGTTTTACTGAAATAACATATTTTTGTATTTTTATTTCAATAAAAACTTTCACATCCAAAAGAAATGGAATAGCAAATTAAAAAAACATTGATCGTTGTTTGCTGATCTGTCAAAGCGCGACCAGAATAGAAAATAGATCTATTCGGGCGTTGCGCTCCGGCTTACGATATTTACGATCTAAAGCGAACGCGAAGCGTGAGGTAACATTTCAGATTGCTTCATAAGAGCCCATTGTTTCTATTCAATATGTCAAAGTCAGAGCGACCTGACGCGTGGTTGTGGTTTGGCTATAACTCTTTTATTTTTCTACTTAATTTGGCGAGGATTACATTTCTTGTAATATAACTTTTTTTTGAGGTAAAATTCGTACTTATATTTTATTTAATGCTTCTCTTTGTCATTCTTAATCGGAGACGCTGGGTGTTTCACTATTTAAATAGTTTTCCACAGCAAGTAGTTGGATTGGATTTCTTTTCTGCCGTTAAAATGTTCATTACTTTTGAAATACAGTAAAACCCGCTTAAGAGAAACACGCTTAAGAGAAAAACCCGCTTATCTGAAACACTTTTTTCATACCCGAGTATTTGTCGACCAATTACCTTTATAACACTCCGCTTAAGCGAAACTCGCTTAAGTGAAAAACCCGGATACCTGAAACATATTTTCAGTTAAATTTAATATTTTTCATTGAAAAAAACTCTCTTAAGTGACAAAAAATTTAATAGAACAGAACGAAAAATTTTCTGAACGCTTTTACTTCTTTTTTATTTTTACCTCCATCAAATTTTCATCGAAAATGATATTTGAATTTCTGATATGTCAGAACCCTTTTTGGAATTTTTAAATCCGCTTACGTGCAAATTTTTTTTTCACTTATCCGCAATCTGCTTAAGTGAAATTTGTTTCACTTAAGCGGGGTTCGTTTAAGTGAAAAACCCGCTTAAGTGAAAGAAAGACTGTGACATTTTGCAGTTCCTCTTAAGCGGGTTTTACTGTTATATAATATCATTCTTTTAACAAATTACATATTAAGCGTGTAGCTTCTTTAGACAGTTTATGTTATAGTCTTTCATCTGAGTTTATATGTTGTGTGTGGCCAAGCGTCAATTAAGTTGACATCTGAGTTCTCAATAAGAGATGGTGCGTGTTAACCGCTCGCCACAACTCGTAAATGTCTTTTGAACTTATTCTCATAGAAGCTGTTTAGGTCGCGAAGATTGTATCCGGTATCACGGCAGTTATATGTGAGGACTCTCGTGGGGCACGAAGAAAACATTAAAACCGGACTCATGAGTATGTTTTGTTGTTGTTTCAATATGCGAAATGTTGAAACTGTAGGTGTTGACTGAGACTCACCAATCCATACTCAATCTTCCCAATCTTAACAGGTTCATATCAACAATTCTGGTTTCCACGTTATTTATTGGTGGTGCGGCCGGGTTTAGTAGGTTGTTTTTGTATACTTGCACATTTTTGGGAGACTTTAGTTGCAGAAGATAAGGACGCCTCAGGTGAGCCATTTTTCCATTTTTAACTAGCCGCTTTTGTGAGGATTTTTATTTTTCGTGCTAGCCCCTCTCCGTCCGTTTCATATCTGCAAAAATATACTGGTTATTAGCTAGACTGCGGGTCTTTTTGCAGATGTGTGTTCTTCAACATCTTATTTCCTTTGCGAAGAAGATCGACTTCTATCTTTAACTCCTGATAAAGTCTTTGAAGTTTGAAGGAATTCCGAACAGAACTTAGGAATCCTATTCATGTAATTGAGATTGCTGGGATCTCAGTTAAGCGTGTGTTGCTTTCACGTCCAGCAGATTGCAATGCTAAAAACACACACAATGAACTTTCATCCTTTTATTTATTTTCAGTAAATTCATTAAAGTTTTTTTTTATTTATTTACTTTTTGAAATTGTTCTATCAATTTTAAAATAATAATTTTTCAAAAAAAAGAGAATATTTAACAATTTGAAAAATTACTAAACAGTGTTTTTGTTTCCCGAAACAAAGGATTTAAGTAAAATAACATGGTAAATTCGAGTTACTTGGAGTGTTCATAATATAGAGAACAGAAACTTCCGACTTTCTTCTGAATTTTTGAGTAATCCTTGTGAAAAACTTGTGCGATAACACGAAAAAGGGGTTTTGTCACTTAAAAAAAAAATTTGAATAAAAACAGTTTGCCGCAGTCAACATAGAATTACAGCCAAGGATGCACAGAAAAGAAAAAGTCATGTGACTTGTGTATATTTTTATTTTACAAAATCAGAGATTATATCTGGGACTTGATGTTCATGTTCATGTTTATGTTTTTTTTTTTGTTATGTTATGTTCAATTGAATGCACTTTGGGGAAGTTAAACTTTTCAATGCAAGTGCATTGAAGTGTTTTTATTCGTTTTTGTATTTATCTTTCGCAATTGTAATCCTTAAAGTTCCCTTGCTTACAAAGGCGATTAAATAAAACTCGTTGATAAAGTGGTATCCTATAAGAGCATATCCTTTCAATTGAATTGATCAAATTGAAATGTTATATAATATGTAAATACGGTTGATTTTTGTTTTCAAAACTATGGTAAATATTTGCTATGGCGAGTTAGTTTGTAGTTGTATGTCTGATCATCTATACGAAGTGGAATAAATAATGAAGTTGAAGATCGCTGCATCCGAAGTTTTTTTTTCTTTAGACTTGCAGCTCTCGATAAGTATCAATGGTATTGAAAAAATTTAAACAATTTGTTATAATTTGTTGTTAGGCAAAAATAACAGTCTTAAGAAAATGAAATACAAAAAAATAAAAAACATCGCCCCTAGAGTCTGAAAAATCTAATTTGTGCATGTAATTTTTTTGTATCTACCGTTCGTTGGTCCGAAGTTATAAGGGTCTAAAATTGCCTGTATTTCCTTTTAAATTTCATAATAAAAAAAGCTCAATAAAAAAAATAAAAAATAAATAAGGACCATCGCCCCTAGAGAAACGTATGCTCTACATAGCGCAATTTTTTTTTTTTATAAAACATTTCTTATGGTCCAGCTGCACGTCTAAAAAAATATATAACTTAGAAAGTTTAGAAACTTAGTTAAAAAAAATATAAAGAGGTTCAATTCAAAAAAAGTAACGGACATTGTCCCTGGAAAAACTTGCCCTCAACATTTTGGTGTTTAAATTTTTTCAATGCCATCGAGAGCTGCAAGTCTAAAGAAAAAAAAACTTCGGATGCAGCGATCTCCAACTTCATAATAAATAACATGGTATCACAGTTCTGTTAATTTTTCCGAGACTAATGGCAATCAATCATAACTATTCTATATTTATATGTACATACACTCTTGACAGAGTTTGATTAGCCATACCACATTAACATATCATCCTCGAGAAAAGAACCAAGTTGAAGCCGCATCGCCTTCAATTTTGTTGGGACTTCAATAAAGTCTTGGGAATAATCAAGAATGCATCATATGTGGATCTCTGATGCTTTAGAGCCATGCAATATGCTTTTTAAAATAGGATGTTCTACAACCAACCCTATATTTCGTCTTGCAAAAGAAGTATTTAGGGCTACCAAAGGTAAATCTTAAGGTAGGGAAAGCAATTGATCTAAGCACCATGGCAAAAATGACAAAAATATAGTACCTAATGTACCTGTATATCTTGTACTATGTACAGACCGCGCATATTGTATTTGTATGGTAAATAACTTCAGCAACACATGACAAATAAACTTTAGGTAAGTTGGTGCTTAATAAAAGTTGTATATATTAGCCATTTTTTATTGGGAATTCTATATAGACAGCACAGTAAACAACAATAAAGGAATAGTGAATATAATAGTTGAGATAAAATTTTGGAGTGTCTGGAAAAGTTTGACAATCAATGAGATTGCAGAAAAATACCCCCGTCAGGGTAAATAATCAATGCGTTGACTCCTTGGTGTCGTCGAAATGTTGTTTCTATAGTTGCTTTGACATGAAATCTGTGTAAACGTGTGATCGCTTCTAGATTCGGTTCTTAAATTAAAGTACCTGGGAGACCGAGCTTCGCTCGGCTTTTTCTAATTGAAAAAAGTGAAATATGTATGAGAAATATAGACATGGCAGTTAATAGAAAACAACATATGTCATCCATTAAATTTGTTCACTTTATAAATGCGTTCAATGGAGATGCTTCCATATTATGTACGTGGAGATAAATATGTAGACAGTTTGACATAATGTACAAATTTTATAATTTTGTCGAACAAAAAAATGTTCCACATACGTCTAAGTGACCCATAATAAAATACATTTTCTTCGAAAATTATACAATAATTCTTCCTTTCCCATATACAGGGTGTCCCGAAATCACCGCCTCAGAAGAAAACCAAGAGTTTCTGAGGTCATTTTAAGTCGAAAACAAAATCATCAAAATTGAAAAAACTAAAGCTTAGCTCCTCTTTTAAAAATAAAATTGCATCGTTAGACTTAAAATAGAATTCAGCATCCTTTGGCACCTCCTTATAAGGTCTGGATGATACTTATTTTTATTAGCTTTGAAAGTTAAATCATTATTTAAATACAAAATTTCCTCCAGATAGTTAGAACTGTTGCTTTAGTGCCCCTTTAGTTAAGGGCCTGGGTGATACAACAAAAGTGGGCATGGAAGGGCGTGGGCGGTTTTTCCAATTTTTTTTTTATTTTGTTCTTGCTTATCAGTACACTTCCTGATAATTTCATCCAAATCGCTGAAGCCATTTACAAGATTCCAATATATAACAAAAGTGGGCGTGGCAGTGGCGGATTTAAATAACGCTAAATTCCAAAAAAAATTCTCGTTAAGCTATGCAAACTGCAAATTTCATTCAAATCTGACCGTTCCCGAAAAACCTAAGAAGTAAAAAATTTCATGCAAATCGTTGGATCCGTTTCGGATATTTTTTGTTTTTCAATTTTTCTCACTCATAAGAATGAACTCTAAAACTTTTACTCAAATAGTTTGAGTAGCTTCCGAGAAATAGAAATAATAAAAGTAGTCGTGACATTGGCGGATTTTATTAAAATCAATTTTCAATTTATTTCTTGTTCATGTCTAAAAATAAACTGAAAATTTCGAATTGTGTTCGAGAAAACAAAAACTAATAAAAGTGGGTGTGGCAGTAGGCGAATTCTACATATTTCTTTTAAAATTTTGTTCCTATTTATAAAAGAGAACGCTCACTGAAAATTTTATGAAAATTGTCGGAGCCGTTTCCGATAAACTAAAAACGACAAAAGTGGACAGAGCAGTGGGCGGATTTCACTAAACTTTTCTTCACTTTTTTCGTCTTATTGAGGAGAAAAAAATCTGAAAAATTCATTAAAATGGCTAGTTCCGTTTCCGAGAAACCAAGCAATAATAAAAGTGGGCGTGGCAGTGTGTGGATTTTAGTAAAAGAATTTTTCAATTTTTTGTTATAAGAATAAACTCTTATAACCTCATAACCTCATTTAAATCGTTTGAATTGTTTTCGAGACACTAAGAAATAATAAAAGTGGGCGTGGCAGCAGGCGGATTCTACTTATTTCTTTTTAAATTTTGTTTCTACCTATAAAATAGAACGTTCTCATAAAATTTCATCTAAGTTGTAAGACCCGTTTCCGATAAACTAAAAACGTAATAAGTGGGCGGTGCAGTGGGTGTTGCTGTGGGCGGATTTCACTAAACTTTCCTTTACATTTTTCTTCTTATTGAGGAGAAAAAACTCTGAAAAATTCATTAAAATGGCTAGTTCCGTTTCCGAGAAACCAAGCAATAATAAAAGTGGGCGTGGCAGTGGGTGGATTTTAGTAAAATAATTTTTCAATTTTTTGTTATAAGAATAAACTCTTAAAACCTCATAACCTCATTTAAATCGTTTGAATTGTTTTCGAGACACTAAGAAATAATAAACGTGGGCGTGGCAGTAGGTGGATTCTACTTATTTCTTTTTAAATTTTGTTCCTACCTAAAAAAGAGAACGCTCTCATAAAATTGTATCTAAGTTGTCGGACCCGTTTCCGATAAACTAAAAACGAAATAAGTGGGCGGTGCAGTGGGCGTTGCTGTGGGCGGATTTCACTAAATTTTTCTTTAAATTTTTCTTCTTATTGAGGAGAAAAAAACTCGGAAAAATGTATTAAAATGGCTAGCTTCGTTTCCGAGAAAGCAAGCAATAATAAAAGTGGGCGTGGCAGTGGGTGGATTTTAGTAAAAGAATTTTCCAATTTTTTGTTATAAGAATAAACTCTTATAACCTCATTGAAATCGTTTGAATTGCTTAAGAGAAACTAAGAAATGATAAAAGTGGGCGTGGCAGTCATAGAATTTTACTAAATATATTTTTTTATTTTTTTTCTCGATCATAACAATAAACACTGAAAATTTCATCCGAATCGTTGGAGCCGTTTTCGAATAGCCAATAACTAATAACAGTGGGCGTGGTAGTAAGCGGATTTTACTGATTTTATTTTTTTAATTTTTTTCTTACCCATGAAAGTAAACTCTGAAAATTTTATTCAAATCGCTTGAGCCGTTTCCGAGTAATAAAGATATTTCAGACCGATTCCGTCATAATTAAAAGTAAGAAAAGTGGGCGCGGGGTGGGCGGATTTTACTAAATTTAATTTTTTATTTTTTTTCTCGTTTATCGTAATAAACTCTGAAAATTTTATCAAAATCGTTGGAGCCATTTCCGAGAAACCAAATATATATAAATATATAAATATATAAATAAATATACAAGAATAACTCGTTTAAAGTAATAAGATATAGGTGCATAACGAAAACGCTATTTGCACTTACTTTTGGCAGTTCGCTTTAAATATGTTCTGATTAAAAGGAAGATAATAATTATGCAGTTCGTTCCTTATCTGTCTATTATTATCGAAGGATGGCTATGACGTAAATGGAAAACCCAACAAAATTGATATTTTATATTTCACATAGAAAATTTGAGAGCATTGCGGTGGCATTTGGATAATATACTTTATACACGTTTAGCTAAATTTCGTTCCCTACCGGCTACCAGTCAAGTAAAAGTGTCAAAACAATGTTAACGATGTTCTTCTTCTATTAAATTTCGAAATATAAAAGTGAAATGTAAGCAATATTGAGGGACTAATTTTCTTCATTCTTTTTTGTCTTTGTGTAAATAAATGTCGTTCATTATTTCATTTCGTTACAGAAGTTTGGACAATCGTGTAAATCCCACATAAACGAAAAACCATCTGTTTACGTTTTGATTGAGTTACGATTTTCGCATTTTATTTTGATTTCTTTTTTCAAATTCAAATTATTTATTTTTATTTTATTTTTTTATTTTATTTTATTTTAAGTAACCAATCTACGAATATACATTCAACAGATTTCAAATTAAGTATCTAACAATTCATTTTATAAATACATTTAACATATTATATATAAAATTTAAAAAAATTAAAAAAATGAAAAAATTAATTAAGTAAAGTTAATAATCGACTTTTAAATAAGTTTCTGGACATTGATATATCCAAATTCGAATAAAACAAATTGAATAAATTAGAACTAGAAGAAATCGGTTCACGCTGTCCATATAGCGTATGATGGGAATCAATTGCCAAGAGTGGTCTGGTTCTCAAAGAAATTGATGGAGCATACAGGTGCAAGCAGTTAAGCAAACACTCACATTCAATGGTTGAAGTCAAAATATCACGAATAAACATGACACTATACATATTTCTTCTCGCCTCGAGAGTCTGTATTCCAAGTAATAAGCATTTAGAATTATAAGAATGATGGAAACCTTCTACATTGTTTTCAAAAATATTTCGAAAGGCAAATCTGAGAAATTTTTCTTGCACATTTTCAATTCTCTTTTTATTAAACTCAGTTGTAGAGCTCCAAACAACACAGTTATATTCAAGAACAGGACGCACAATACTGCAGTATAAAGATTTAATCGTATAAGGGTCCTTAAACTCTAATGAGTTTCTTTTGATGAATCCAAGTAAAGAATTTGCTTTGGATACAATGAAATTAATATGTAAGTTAAATTTTAATTTTAAATCAAATAACTATAACACCCAAGTCTTTGATTTGTTCAACTACTTGTAACGGGAAATTATTTAATGAATAGTTTGGAATAATATTTAACAAAGTTCGATTGTAGGCCATACAAGCGCACTTGTCAACATTTAACAACAAATCATTGGACTTACACCAATCCACGAAAGAATTTAGATCATTTTGAAGCAAAAGACAATCATTTAAATTAGAAATCCGAGAAAAGAACTTTATATCATCCGCATACATAAGGCAATGAGAATTTTTAAGAACATTCGGAAGATCATTAATAAAAAGTAAGAAAAATAAGGGACCCATATGACTACTTTCTGGAACACCAGAAGTTACTTTAATCTCTTTTGAGAAAAAGTCCCCAATCATTACATATTGTTTTCGACCAAGTAAATATGAAGAAAACCATTGAAGAAGAGGTCCGTGGAAGCCATACGCTTGAAGTTTCTCTAAGAGAATATGTAAATTAACCCTACTAAAGGCTTTTACAAAGTCTGTGTAAATCACATGAACTTGTTTCCGATTGTCCAAAGTATTAATGCAAAAATTTGTAAATTCCACTAGATTAGAATTGGTAGACCTACCTTTCCAAAAACCATGTTGATATTTACTTACATGTTGCTTTATGATAGATTTAAATTTATCTTGAACAAGGCTATCTAAAAGCTTTGGAACAACAGGTAGTTTAGTTATTGGTCTATAGTTCGTTACCAAGTTTTTTGATCCAGATTTAAAAATCGGATCAATGATAGAAACTTTCCACTCATTCAGAAAAATACCATTAGAAATAGAATCATTAAATAGTTGTAATAGCGGAACAGAAAGAGAACTTGCACACTGACGAAAAACAATAGGGAAAAATCCTAATATATCTGCAGTATTTTTTGGTTTAAGTTTAACCAATTCATCTTCGATATCACTTAAGTCAAAGCGTATACTAGAACAATCAAAAACAGATGGCAAGGAATTGATATATTGATAATTTATTGCTGACGAAGAAGAAGAGTTATATATGCTTTCAAAAAAATGTCCAAAAAAATCTACAATCATTTTCGGATCACTAGTTTTATTATTGCCAAAAAACATAGTTGTTGGAAATCCAGTAGTATTTCGTTTAGTATTTATAAATTTCCAAAAAGATGTTGGAGATTGCTTGAGATTACTTTCAACAGAATGAATATAATTAGAATAAAGAAATTTTGAAAGGAAAATAAACTCTTTCCTGAGACGAGAAAAAACTGCATAAGAATCATCAGAAGGTTTTTCTTTATATTTTTTAAACGTTGCATTTTTAGCATTTTTCAAATTTAATATTCTTTTATTATACCAAATCGGGTGAGAGCCAACTTTTCCACTATACATAGGTATACAATCATTTAAAACATTGTTAAATAAGGATTTAAAACAGTGGAACTTTTCATGTATATTTTTATCCAGAAACTCATTTGACCAATTAATATTACTAAAACAATTATTCATCAAAGATAAATTATGAGAATTAAATTTATAAACCATTTTAGAATTATTAAATTTGCAAAAATTATCATAATTGTAGTTTTTAAAACAAATATTAATAGATTTATGGTGAAAAGAATTCAAAAGCAAAGGGCAAATCTCCATGGCAGAAGATTGTAAATCTTCAGAAATAAATACTAAATCTAAAAATCTTCCAAGCGAATTAGCAACATTATTTATTTGAATAAGATTATTCTATAACAAAGAATCAATTAAAAAAACATCAATATCCGATGGAAGAGAAAATGGAACAAGGCAATTGTTATTTGTTGATGACCAAATTATATCACCGCAATTAAAATCATCAATTACACAAAATTTATAATTCATATATTCTGGCATGGAGATAACCCTATCAATATTTGACAAATGTTTTTCATAAATAAATAAAGAGCTTTTAGGTGGAACATAACTCAAAAATATCAGGAAACCACAGCCAACAGCATCCACACGCACACAAAGTTGATCAATATGTAATTTATCAGCAACAACAACATCAATGTCAACTGCAATAGCTCCAAGAATGCGCTTCGCAGCAATCAAAACACCCCCTCCTCTTGATTTGTTAACATCAATGCGATCATGACGAAAAACGGAGAACGAAGATGTATCAAAAAACTCTTCATCATATATGCCTTCATATAGCCAAGCCCAGTGGGAAATTTCTAAAAATTCAATGGTGAATATCTTGTTTCTTCCTTGAGGAAAGGGAGCAGCACCCGCTTCCTTTGTGCGGAATACATCGAGGATTTTAACATGGGCATGTCATTGGCGAGGTGCACATGCAACCATCTCGATGAAAATTCCACAACTAAATCACTACTTCCTTGGAAGTTGTTTATTCACCAGTTGGACTGAGGACTCCCGTGAAAAATATGATGAATATTCAGCGAAGAAATACTTAAACAAAAGTAACTTGCTTATTCATCAGATCATTAATTTTTGATGAAAAATATGATGAAAATTCTTTTATGAAATCTCTAAATAATTTGGACTGGTTTTTTACTACCTCAATATTTGCCAGTGAAAAATATGATGACTATTCAACAAAAAAATCACTCATTGCGTGTTACTTAGTTATTGATCAGATTAATATTTATAATTTTCGATGAAAATTATGATGAAAATTTAGTAGTGAAATCAATAGGGAATTGGGAGTTGCTTAATCGCTAAATATTTCATTCATAAATTAGAAAAATACTTCTCCTTAGTTGGAACGATTGAATATAATTCAATTAAAAGGTGAAGTGACCTAAACTCCAAAATGCGTCTCTAAGACGCAAATTATGGTCAATTTTTACCGACTCTTATAAAAACCAAAGCATGAACATACTGTGAATTTTATTTTTCTAAGTGAATTTTTTAAATTATACACTTTTACTGGTCAGTTCATGATAAATGTCTGATGAAAGGATACATTACTTTTCTTCACAGAAATCCTCATATTGATCGCGTCAAGTAAAGGAAAGGGTATAGTTTTTATTCTTTTCTTGCTCAGGGAAAAAACAAGCAAAAAAAGAGAGCGTCGTGGGAGAAATATTTTTTCTTCTCTCTCTAAGTATACTAAGCAGACGAGTGGATCTAGACAACGAACTGATGAACTGATGCATTACTTTTCAACGATTTAATCATCGCATAATTTTACCTACTAAAATAGAATATTTTAATTCCGCATTGAATCGAACTCACTTGAATTTTGTGTACCAGGTAAAAGAAGGGAGTGTTTCGACATTTTTTCCATGTACAAAGCAGGCAATGTGTTTTTAAACCATGAACTGGTGAAACTATGCATTGCTTTACAGTAACTAAATCAGTGCTTGCTGTTTCTTCGAAGAAGTGACATTTGAATTCAATGTTGAATTCAGCTAAATTTTTCAGTGAGGATGAAATTTCCTACTGGGAGTTTCAGTAAATAGAAAAATATCATACTGACACCGGCAGGCATCAATAGCAAAAAATAGTTCTCTCAGCTTAGAAGAAAAACCGTACATATTTTGATAGTACATACAGATCTCTGAGTTGTTATTGTTATTGTGCATGTGAAGAGCATTGTTAGTTTGAGCATGAGTAATTGATGGTAATGTAGATGTTAAATTTTTGTTGAAGAGTTTTTGTTTTTTGGAAAAAATTTAAAGTTTTTTACATACACATTTACAGGCCAATTATTTACATTGGTTGCATCAGTTAGTTTGTCCGCAGGTATACCGACTTTGAAATTTATGAATTTAAGTTTGCTTATTGAGCTTAATGAGTTTATAGCACTGAACCTCATCAAAAGGAATTTTCAATTTATTAGACACATAGTTTTTAATTGTTTGTTCAGAAGTTGATATTGAGAATTTGGAAACATGTAACCATTTTATCGGGGATACAACGTTCATATCATCGGGCAAGTTGTCAACACCGACGATCACTGCACGATGACTTCGATTGTTAGGCAAATTAAGCACATTCAAATTTTCACTATCAGCTATACCATTATTAGAATTGTTGTTTATATCAGGTAAAAATTGAGTTGTCTCCAAGCTGGCATTGTTTCTTAAGATAGGCAAAGTACAGGGTAAGAGTAAAGAGGAATCATGGTGTTGATTCAAATTTTTTTTACATGATTCGCTTGCATTAGAAACAGAGTTATTGTTGGGTTTTGCCGGCTTGCTGTTTAAAAGTTCACTCAATTTCACTTGAAGAGAGTCAAATTCGCACATTTTTTTCGTTAGAACATCTACCACAGAGACTAATTCATTTACTTTGGTAAATAATTCTCTAACTGGGAATTTGGAGCACTCAGGACAATGGAATGCAAGATTAGAATTAATTTTGCTAATTTCTTTAAACAAATCATCAGAAATTCCGGTACAGATTCTATGAAAAGATTTTCCACAAAATAAACCGCACTTAATACCCTCGTCAAGCAAGGAATTTAGACATTTAGCGCACTTTAGGCTTACTTTGTTAGACATGATGAAAGAAAAAGAAAGCACAACCGAACAGTTTCAAGCACATCGAGAGTTGTTGTTTAAAAAACAAAAACAATCGTGAAGTTCTTAAAACTATTATTTTTCACTTCTAGAAGCCTAAGTTAATCTAATTACATGGAAAAAAAAAGAGATACATTTCATTTCAATCTTTCAACAGGTACTCAACTCTAATCCAACTCAACCTCCATACAACCATTCCCTTGAATTTAACTTCACATAAAGGGACAATATTTTTTCAACACATCCCTCAACTTTTTAAACAGTGAATTAGGTTTATGTAATGCTGGATTTAAACGAATGACAAATTGTCAGTATTTTTGTCATTTTACTGCCAAAATACTGCACACATTATTTAATTAATGACCTGCATTTACACGGAACTTAAATAATGACTGGTTGACACTTTGACAGTATTTTTTTCATTTTATTGACAAGGATGGAAACGAATGCATTTACTCGACTGCCAAATTTTAGTCGTCTTCTGCCGACCACTTTTTTTCAATTCTCCGCTTCCGACCAATATTTTTCTTGTTGCTGATATTTTCTATTTTCCTAATGTTTAGTTCAAAGTTAATTTATTATTATAATTTATAAAAATTAGATGTTTTTGATCTACATATAAATTTTCTTATCAACCAGACACAAACCAAAAGAACCGCCAATTTAAATTTGTTGTTTTTTTTTTCAATTTGACATTTGATTAAAAATACTGCCAATTGGCAGTAAAGAATGAGCAAGTTCATTCTTTTTCGTGAATTGTCATTATTTGAAAAAAATTGTCAGCACTGTATTTAAACGATGTCAGTATAATGCCAAAATTTAATGTCAGCTTCACTTGGCAGTTTTTGAATGACAAAAATAATGACAGATTTGCGACCGGTTACACGACAAAAAGAATAATGACTAAATTTTGACAGAAATACTGACAATTTATCATTCGTGTATATCCAGCATATGTAGGTATTTTTTATTTGTTTTGGAAACAAATCACCCAGTGTAGATCCAAAAAAGTATAAAGTGTGAAGAAAATATATTCAAATAGTGTACTGATTATGATTACATTTAGACGCAACAATGCCTAGTTTAACCGTTTTTAATATCCATTTTTTGTTTTCCAATTAATTTTGCATTTCGGTGACAGCTGATTTTGCCACGCATACCAACTTTTCGACGACTAAAGTGGATATAATAGTGATTATACATTTTATTCGGACTTGCATTGCTGTGCTAGCTAAAGGTTCCCAATAAAAAACACCTATTGTTATAAATATTATTAAGTCCGTTTCAGAAAAAAAAGATTGATACCCACTCAACGCACCACAACACATACATGCATCATGTCAAGAGACAAATATGAATCTATGAATATAATCGAGGCAATAGCCATACTCCACAACACAACACACCACAAGAGATAAGTATGGTTCCGGCTTAAGAAAAAAACTTTTTATTTTATTTAATTTATTTTAAAACGTTTTTTTATATTGGATGCAAAATTATTAGTGTAGAAAAGAATATTAGTAGTAATAATAGGTGACGTCTCGGCCAGTAATAATAGGTGACGTCTCGGCACCGCAACATTGCCAAATAGCGCAACATGTATCAGATGTTGTATATATTTTTTGTTTCAGCAACATATGCTGGCTGTGAAACTGAGCAACATGTGTGAGACATACATTTTTGTTTCAGAATTATACGCAGGAAATGAATTTCGTAGCAACATTTTGGTATTATATGCAGGCTGTGAAACTCATTGCAACATTTTGGGATGATTATGATGGTTGTGAAACTCGTAGCAACATTTTGGAATCATATGATGGCTGTGAAACTCAGTGGCATCGCACCATTTTGGTGTTGGCTGTGAAACTCAGCTGCGTTTGCAACATGTGCCAAAAAGTGCAACATGTATCCGTATGATGGCTGTGAAACTCAGTGGCATTGCACCATTTTGGTACTGGCTGTGAAAATCAGCTGCGTTTGCAACATGTGCCAAAAAGTGCAACATGTATCCATATGATGGCTGTGAAACTCAGTGGCATTGCATCATTTTGGTGCTGGGTGTGAAACTCAGGTGCATTTGCAACATGTACCAAGAAGAGTCATATGATGGTTGTGAAACTCAGTGGCATTGCAACATTTCTGCACTGGCTGTGAAACTCAGCTTCAGTGTCAGCGAGTAGCAAAAAGTGCAACATGTGTCAGATGTTATACATATTTTTTGTTTCAGCATTCGAATTTTTTCAGCATTGCACTGGTACTGGCTGTGAAACTTAGCTGCATTTGCAGCATGTACCAAAAAGGTGCAAAATGTATCAGATGTTATCATACATTTTTTTTTTCAGCAAACATTATGCTGGCTGTGAAACTCAATTGGATTTTTGAGAAATATATGGGTGTTGAGAAGAGATAGCTATATGGACTGTTTGTCTCGCCTTTACACGCAGGCTATGAAACTCAGTTGAATTTTTTACCTACATTTTTTCATCATCATACGCAGGCATTGAAACTCATTTGGGTTTTTAAGCAATTTATGAGGGTAGGGAATAGGTACACCTAGAAGAAAGCTATATACATTTTTTGATTCAGCTCAGTGTAACATAGGGTGGTTACATTTTTTTCAGCATGATAGGCATGATAAGATGAAGGAAATCCTAACCATTTAACAAACACTTTTTTTCCACTTTGACTTGATATTTTTTCAACCAGGAATGTATCTAACAGTTTTGTTTTTTTTTTAATTCAGCCTCATAGAAGTTTCCGCTTATGTTTTTGTTTTCAAAATCTTTAAGTAAATATGTAGGTGGATTTGGTGATTTTTGTACATGATTACCTATATGCAGTCTCAAGTAATTCATTCGCGTTAGGTATCGAATCCTTTAATTATGACATGACGTCTTTTAAAATTTCTTCGAGCTGGTTTATGCAATTCATCGACATTTCTTCTACTCATCTTTTTAACGAATGATTAAATCAAATTAGCATGTTGTATATTTATAAGTTTTTTCTATATTGAGTGTGTATTTTAGTTAAATATGATTAAGAAATATTACGAACAGAAAACAATTGATCAGAACTCCTTTTCAATAAATAAAAACAAATACTTAAATTCCTTTTTTATAGTTTTGTTATGCTTAGTAAATACCATATTATAAAAACATTTTTTTTTTTAAATAAATACTCCTAGAATACTTTTGGTAATCTAATTAAGGTGGTTACGCGGGTCATGAAACTCAGTGCAACATATGGGGGTTAAAAATAGCTACTAATATTTTTCAGCATCATACGCAGGCTTTGAAACTCAGTGCAACAGTGTGACCATCACCAACTTTTTGGGAGGCATCATTTCTTGTGTGTTCAAAGACGCCTGAATGAGTGAACCAGTGCTGGTCGTAGAATTAGGGGTTGAAAGATCGGAATTCTATTTTTATATGGGAAGAAATGTATGATGTTTACAAATCGTGCGTTGGGAAGAAGAAGGTATTACTATGATGACGATATTTACAACGCAGGTGAACCGAGTTTTGTAAACAACCACGTGTTGTTATTATTATTTTCGTCGTCGCCACGTGCAAAATGGTTCAGATGTTATATACATTTTTTGTTTCAGCAAACATTATGCTGGTTGTGAAACTCAATTGGATTTTTAGGAAATATATGGGTGCTGAGAAGAGAAAGCTGTATGGATTGTTTGTCTCACCTTTACACACACAGGCTATGAAACTCAATTGAATTTTTTACCTACATTTTTTCGTCATCATACGCAGGCTATGAAACTCAGTTGGGTTTTTAAGCAATTTATGAGAGTTGGGAATACGCATAGACGAAAGCTATATACAATTTTTGTTTCAGCATCATACGCAGGTTGTGATAGCTATATACATTTTTTTTGTTTCAGCTGAGTGCAACATATGAGTGTTGACATTTTTGTCAGCATTATAGGCAGGCCGTGAAACTCAATCAGATTTTAAACAATATTATGGTGGTGAGAATAGGTAGCAACATTTTTGTTCAGTGCAACACATTGGGGTTGTTGTTTTTCAGCATCATACGCATGGCTTTGAAACTCAGTGCAACATAAATGGGAATTTTTTACAGGATCATACGCAGGCCGAGAAACTCACTGCAGCATGAGGTAATAGGGGAAAGGGTTTTTTTTTTTTTAAGCACAGATTTTTTTTGCATTTTAAAAATTTTATTTAAAAAGTTATGTATATATGTAAATATATTTATTAAATTATTCTATATCTAATATCATTTTATAAAAATCCATAATTCTCTTAATTTTAAGTAATTTTAATTCAATATGAAAGCATGCACAAGTATCCGGTCTATTGGGGGGATTTCTTAGTCAAATCCCAGCTCATCAATATATATACATATGTATATCTATATGTTTCTTCTGCTGCTATGGGTTGGCAGCTTATAGAATAGCGCTATGGGTAGGCGGCTAAACAGAAAAAACTTTCTTCTAAAAGAACCAATGTGCTGTGAAATAAAAACTTTTTGCAGTACCAATTAATCTTAATAAAAACCAGTTTTTTTACTTTTTACCTTTTGCTTTTATTAAATTATTATGACAACTTTCCTTTTCAATTACTATTTAAGAACTAAATTACAAACATTGACTAAAATCTAATGACACCGACCAACAAGCTCGGTGGTGAAAGCTTAGCTTACAAAAAAAATGTATACATAACTAATTGAGTAATTATATATCATTAGTTTAAGATAATAACTAAGTTTAGTATATCACTCAATTTTGTTAATATACTTAATTTAACGCAAGCGCCTAAAAGTAGTCAACATAGTTTATTTTCTTATAATTTATAAAAGTATACAATGTGGCGTAAACATTCCGGCCTCTCTTTGCAGGAATGCAAACAATAAAATTAAAATATATACTTGAAATGTAGATTTCAAACGAGAATCCAACGGTGGAGGTATTTTGTTAAAGAAGCGCCTCGATTCGCTACTCAGGAAAAAAAATAATCATTAGTAAATCCACCGGTGAGGGTTGATTAAAGAGTGCCCTTACTCACTCGAACATGTTAAATTGGAATAATTAAAATTTATATATAAGTATAAGGTGCTGTGCATTCAAACCCAAAAATAAAAATATAAATATGAATGTTTATTATTTTAAATGAAAATTCTAAAAATTAATCTATCTTATGTAAAGCAAGATATACCTGAAGCAATTCTTGATCGACGGGCAAAAGACATAATTTAACTACAGGGCGCAAAATATCCCCCTGCTGAGTTCTAACGGTAGCAACGCGAACTTTTCCATCTTTCCCTGGGTGAACAGAAACAATCTTTCCTAACCGCCAAAGATTGGGTGGCAAATTTTCATTGCGTACCACCACAACATCTCCAATTTTAGCATTTCGTTTTGGAAATTTCCACTTTGTTCTTCGTTGAAGATCGGTTAAATATTCCTCTTTCCATCGTTTTGAGAAAGACTGAAAAATCTGTTGCACTTTTTGCCAATTATTAAGGGTGGTGCCTTCAATAACCTGACCTTCAGGTAAGGAAAGCAAGGGTGCACCTTTTAAAAAATGACCTGGCGTTAATGGAAGTGGTTCAAAAGGGTTTTCGTTCATAGCAGAAATAGGGCGAGAATTTAAACAAGATTCAATTTTAACAAGCAATGTTGAGAATTCTTCAAAAGTGAGTTTTGAGTTTCCAACGACCTTTTTAAAATGGTTTTTAAAGGATTTTATGCCGGCCTCCCAAAGACCGCCCATATGAGGGGAACCTGGGGGAATAAAATTCCATTTTAAATCCTTGGGCAGATATGATTTTTCACCTTCAGATGTTGCATCTGCTAAAGCTTTCCTAATCTCTTTTGTAAGGACTTTATTGGCACCCACAAAATTAGTGCCATTGTCGGAGAAAAGTTGTTGAGGAACGCCCCTTCGCCCGACAAACCTATCAAAAGCTGCTAAAAACGATTCTGTAGAGAGACTTCCTACTGCTTCCAAATGTATAGCTTTTGTACAGAAACATATAAAAAGACAAGTGTAGCCCTTTATGGCCTGATAAAATCGACCTTTGTGGACCTTTAGTTCAAAGGGGCCAGCAAAGTCAAGTCCAACATGAGTGAATGGAAATGAAAAGTTAACTCTCTCAGGTGGGAAACTACCCATTAACTGAGTTTGCGTTTCCATTTTGTGTAAAACACAAACTTTGCAACCGTTGAGACATGTTTTTATTAAATTTTTAAGTTTTGGAACCCAATATGTTTTACGCATCAAATACAAAACTTGTTGATTCCCACCATGTAAGGAAATCCTGTGTACAAAGTCTACCAACAGTTTTGCCAATTGACACGAATAAGGAATAATAACGGGAAATTTTTCATTGTAGCTCAAATTCGCATTGGTTAGTCGACCATTTACTCTAATAATTCCTTGAGAGTCCAAGGAGGGGTTGAGGGATAAAATTGAGCTATGCTTGCTCAAGGGTTTCGAATTTGAAAGAGCTTTGTACTCTTCAGCTAAATAAAATCGTTGAGCTAATAAAATAAGGCGAGTTTTCACGAAAACGACTTCATGGTGAGCCAGATTTATCGAAGAATATCGATAAGTATATAATTTTTTTCTTTTACGGGAAGCTAAATTAATAAATCTGAATAAATATGCTAATACTTTAATTGCACGACTATAACAAGAAAATCTTTTCAAAATATCTTCAGTTATACTTTCACGTACTACGAAGCCTTTAATTTTCCTTGTTTCTAAATTCCAATTGGGATCTTCTTGAATTTTTGTGACTGGCCAAGTCTCTTGAGACGAGCTAAGCCAACTTGGTCCATGCCACCATTGGGAATTATGAATTAAAAACTGAGGCATAACACCTCGGGAACTAATATCGGCAGGATTATGTTCAGAGGGAACATGTTTCCAAATGCTACCTGGAGGACTCTCAGTTTGTACTTTGGAAACCCGATTTCTCACGAAAGTTTCAAGGCGAGATGGACATTCACGAATCCAATAAAGAACTATCATAGAGTCAGTCCAAAGGTAGATAGGACAATTTTTTAGTTTGAGACTATTTAGTACAGCGTTTACTAACCCTGTTAGCAAAACAGCTCCACATAGCTCTAATCGCGGAATTGAAATGGCTTTCAAGGGTGCCACTTTTGTTTTTGAGCAGAGAAGGTGAGTAAATACATTTCCAGATGAATCTGAAACCCTAGAATATACAGCAGCAGCATATGCGTTAAGAGACGCATCGCAAAAGCCATGTATTTCCACACACATCTCAGGGGTAAAGTTAATCCATCTTTGGATTTTTATATCTTTTATTATTGGAAAAGATTTCACAAAATCTTTCCAAATTTCGTTATGATCGGATTTTATGGGAGCATCCCAATCCGTTTTGTCTTTCCAGACTTCTTGCATTAAGATTTTTAATAAAATAGTTGTTGGAGCTAGCCAACCAATAGGATCATATATTTTTGCAATATTTGAAAAAAGTTCACGTTTTGTTAACAGTGATTCTGGAGGAGTAAATAGTTCACATCGAATATAAAAAATATCTTCTTTTGCATTCCATCCTATACCTAAAACTTTTGCATTTGAAGACTCTTCAAAATGCAGAAAGTGTTGGTCTAAAACATCCCCCCTAGGGATGTTTTCCAACAAGCGAGGATGGTTTGCAGTCCATTTCTTTAGACAGAATCCTCCAGACAAAAGAAGTGCCTTCAATTCTTCTTGAACTTTTAGAACCGTATCTATATTGAAACCTCCAGAAAAGACGTCGTCAACGTAAAAATCTGACAAAATCACATCTTTTGCTAAGGGAAATTTATTTCCTTCATCAGAAGCAAGCTGATGTAATGTTTTGATGGCTAAATATGGAGCACAGTTTACTCCAAAAGTAACTCGGTTTATTTCAAAATCAGCCAAATCTGATTTTGAATCTCGAAAAATGATTCGTTGGAATTTTTGGTGGTCTTTATGAACATGGATCTGGCGATACATTTTTTCAATGTCGCTATTGAACACATATGGATATTGACGCCATTTAAGCAGTATAGCTTGCAGATCGTTTTGTAGAGCAGGACCACTGTATAAAAAATCGTTCAGACTTACACCCTTGTTGGTAAAAGCACTTGCATTAAAAACGACCCTTACTTTAGTAGATGCACTGTCCGGTTTAACCACTGCGTGGTGCGGTAAATAAAAATGTTCACTGGAAAGATTTAAGTTATTTTTTGGTATAACATTCATGTGGTTTAAGGAAATGTATTCCTTAAGAACTTTGTTATACTCTTCCTTGAGAGATATGTCATTAAGAAGCCGCTTTTCTTGGCGCAGATATTGTCCAACTGCAATGTTTCTTGAAAGACCTAAATCCGACATATTTAATTGGGGTTTAAATGGAAGTTTGACTACATAACGACCATCTGAGTTTCGAGTTGTTGTATCCATAAATAATTTTTCACAAAATTTGTCTTCCTCTGATAAGGATTTTACTTCTGGAACTTCTTCGAGTTCCCAAAATTTCTGAATTTGCTTTTCTAAGCAAAGTTCACTAAAAAATGTGTTAAGGGTGGGTTTATTTTGACTTTCGTCACATGGACCCGAAAGGATCCATCCAAAGACCGTATTTTGTGCAATTGGAGAAAAGTCCTTTTCTCTTTTTACACCTTCGCGAAGGATAAGAGGATAAATATCTGCTCCAATCAAAATATCTACAGGAGCAGGTTTATCGAAATTAGGGTCTGCCAGTCGTAAACTTTTGAGCTCAACCAAGTTTGATGCGTCAATTGTTTGCGATGGCAGATTACCTGTCAACTTTTTCAACACAACGGCTGAAACTGGTATATGCACATCAGGGTTGATGCGTGATTCGAGAGTGAGAGGACACATACTCGTAGAAAATTCACTTTGAATTTGTCCAATGCCACAAATAGATGCATTGCTTGAGCGAGTGAAAAGCTTTAATCGGTTCACTACAGATTGCAGAATATAAGTAGCTTCAGAACCAGGGTCGATTAAAGCTCTCAACAGAAAAGATTGATTATGAATAGTTATCTTCACTAAAGCTGTAGCTAGCAAAACATTTCTTTTCTGGTTAACTAAAAAACTTTGAAGCGTAGTAGAATCAGATTTTATATCTTCAACTAATTTATTTGGAGCCGTTGATTGTTGTTGTGTTTTCGAAGTGGACTGTATGGGGTTTGTAGTTAGAGAAGTGTGGGGTGGCGAAACAGATTTTGTTTCTTGACCGATTGGGTTTGGTTGAGTAAAGTGAAGTAAACTGTGGTGTCTTCTACCACATTGTTCACAAGACACTTTACTTTTACACTCATACACCGAATGTGTAAGTGCAAGACAATTATAACAGTACTTTTGAGACTGTACTATTTTCCGTCGGGATAAGACATCCATGTCCAAAAATTTCTTACATGAACGTAAGGGGTGGTTGGTATTACATAACTTGCAACAAAAATTCTTTTGTTCAGCATGAAATGAATTAACTTTTCTTGAATTAGAATTTGAAGATTGATTTATGTTTTTACGGGGTACATGTTTGATTTCTTCAACAGATTCAAGAATCTTATATCTGTTAGCAAGAAAATCATTCAAAGATTTCCATGTAGGAATTTCATCTTCTTTAGGTAGACTTTGTTCAAATAGGAATAAAGTCTGTTCGGGAATTTTTTGAGAAATTATGAAAATTAGGATCGGATCCCAGTTTTCAGTTTTAATATCGTAGCTTGAGAGTATTCCTAAGCAATCGGTTACGGTTCTATGAAGTTTTCTCAAAGCTGAACCACTTTCAGTTGAGATAGACGGCATAGAAAATAGTAATTTGAGCTGCGTATTTACAAGTATGCGTTTATTTTCGTACTGGGATTTCAAAGCATCCCAAGCAAGCTTGAAGTTATCTGCAGTGAGTGGAAATTTATCCACAATGTCATGTGCTTCCTTTTTAGCTTTTAAACGAAGGTGAAAAAGTTTCTCTACATCACTTAATCGAGGGTGATTTATATAAATTGAAGTGAACATGTCACGAAAAGTAGGCCAAGATTTGTAGTCACCTTCGAAGCATTCCGCATCGCAAGGTGGAACCCTAATTCCAAATTCTGGTTCATATCTATGACTTGATTCACGTGGCAACAAATTGTCTTTAGCTTCATTGCTTGCACTAGTTTTTAATAAATCTATTATACTGCCAACTGCAGTAAAATAACTAACTGAAACCGAAGCGTATTTACTTTTTATTGCCAATAATTTCGTATCATCTAAGCTTTTGTCTTCGTTTTTCAGACACTTGACATACAATGCCCTAAACTCTTGCCATAAAACCTCAAATTCTTGTTTCCATACCTCTAACATACCAGAAGTCAAGGTTTCTCTATTAGGAACTTCACGAAAACTTTTAATGGTTTCATTTATTTGTCTTACAGAAAGATAAAAATCTCCTGAAAGAGACATCTCGAAATAGGAAGAACTAGTATTTAACCGATCCGAAACAAAGAAAAAAAAGGCACAAAATATGCAATAAAAGTTTTTTCTAAAAAAAAACTAATAAAATAATTTGAAACCCGAGAAGTTTCTTTTAAAATATTTAAAAACACCGGTTAAAAATAACAGGATAGAAAAAACTGTATTTTATTTACCGAAGAAAGTTGGAAAACCTGTAGAATCACGAGATCAAATAACCGTAACGCGAGACTGTACTTTTGCCTTCAATCAAAAAATCCATCCAAATACATCCGAACCACACACAAACTTTTCAATTATTTTTCATAAAAAATACCAAAAACTGCACAGCAAAGTATGCAAAAACTTATCAAAAATATCTTACTATATCAAATAATATAATCACAGTATAAAAAATCTATTTCAAACTAATGAACAAAGATTAATTAATTTGTCGATCAAAATCTTTTTTTTTTTTTTAATTTGTTCACTCAAAAACTAATCTTTAATGCACAGCACCTACCTTGGTTATAGGATATGGGAATAGGATTTCCAAAATAATTATGCACGATTTAAGCACAATTAATATTTCTCCAAAGGGTTCCAATCCGGCTCGACTGGATCAAAAAATATTGGGGGGATTTCTTAGTCAAATCCCAGCTCATCAATATATATACATATGTATATCTATATGTTTCTTCTGCTGCTATGGGTTGGCAGCTTATAGAATAGCGCTATGGGTAGGCGGCTAAACAGAAAAAACTTTCTTCTAAAAGAACCAATGTGCTGTGAAATAAAAACTTTTTGCAGTACCAATTAATCTTAATAAAAACCAGTTTTTTTACTTTTTACCTTTTGCTTTTATTAAATTATTATGACAACTTTCCTTTTCAATTACTATTTAAGAACTAAATTACAAACATTGACTAAAATCTAATGACACCGACCAACAAGCTCGGTGGTGAAAGCTTAGCTTACAAAAAAAATGTATACATAACTAATTGAGTAATTATATATCATTAGTTTAAGATAATAACTAAGTTTAGTATATCACTCAATTTTGTTAATATACTTAATTTAACGCAAGCGCCTAAAAGTAGTCAACATAGTTTATTTTCTTATAATTTATAAAAGTATACAATGTGGCGTAAACACGGTCAATCCTTTCATAGACTTGATAACAACTCAGGAAATGGCATCCATCGGGTGATAGCAGACAATGGTTATTTTCGAAACTCCTTATAAACGAAATATTTTTTTTTGCTTCGGAATAGTGTTTTTCTAATATTACATTTTCGTTGGTTTTAAAAAAAGATAATGGGCCCTACTAATAATCAAATTTATTTCAGTAAAATTAATTATAATTCTGGTGATCCCAAATAATGTACCATTTATGGAATGTTTAATTTTTTGAAGTCCATTACATATATGATTCATTATTAAGGGTCCACTTGAATATTAAGGTCATACTATATATGGTTTATTAGCTAGAGCCCATTCTATTATGGTCCATTTTACTGAAATATTTAAGTCGTCACTAAATTTGATTATTGGTAGGGCCCAAAATGTTTTCAATTGCTGAATTTAGGAGAGACATGTTTTAAAAAAAGATGAGAATTTAAAATGAAAAATAAAGTATATGAGTTTGTTTATTTCTACCGATGAGAATCTAATCTCCTCCTCTATTTTTTTTAAATCTTCAAATAACTTGACTATATTTAAAATATGTGCATCAATGTAGTCCTTAATCTTTTTTTCTTTTTTTTCAACTTGTCATCACATACATTAATAGTTTGTAAACAATTTTGATCAACATATCCTTTTGTTGCTGCTTGATGTAACATTTGGGGTGCTCTTAGATTATTTATATATTTGCCTTCAATTCGGTAAAAATTTGAAACCGTTACCCTTGGAGCCTTGGAGCCTTGCGGCCCAACAAGAGATCGTTCTTCTATAATTGATATTATTTCATTATGGTGATTATTATTACCGATTCAAAATAGCTTTTAACGGGCCATGGCAATGTTTATATAAGAAGGTTTTTTTTTTCATAATACAAATTCTATATACTATCTACTGAAATATATCAGTCAACTATAAGCACTATTTTATTTGGATTATTATTACCGCCACTTTGAGATGCAGTTAAAAGTCGAAGTCGATCTACAAGCTCTTTTGGATCGTCCCAGTGAACATAGTCAATATATTTATTGGAAAATACCAAATCTTCTTTCTCAGTGCGATATGATTTCCCAATTCTTTTTTTTTTATTATCCTTAATAAGAGGTGCAATGATTTTTTTGTATTTGTTTCCCCTGTTACCTTTGATTTGTGAACTGTTATCATTAGTATTTTATATGTACACTTGTTATTTGTAATATCTTTGAATATTGTTTTAAATCATCGCTCGTATAGTCTTCTTTTTTTGGAATCTTATTGAAAATCAATTCATGTAATCCATAAGTGACCACACCATCAGTAAAAAATTCGTTGTTTACATCGATTTGGAAGTCTGCTGCACCAAGTTTTGTATAGAATTGGTATTTTGATTGAAACGTGGACCATATGTTTTATCGATATTTGAAATTAAAAATCACGGTTTTTTACTTATTGGTGTACTTTGTGATATGTTAGTGGACCCGAAGGAACTATTTTTATACAGTAACTCACTATCATCTAGAGTTTTAATTTCATCATCATCTTCCTCATAACTTTTTTCATTAGATTTTTTTTACTGGTGAATCTGGGAGACTTTCTTTAGTTTTTTTAATATATATATATCATATCCGGTCAGCCATAAGACCTCGCCAAGATGAGGAAAATTATTAAAATCGTTATCGTCCTCAGTGACCGATACGCTGGACGGAAAGCTATCATCGTTAAAACCCACGATGATGATAACGCTGAAAAGCAGTTCGGACATGCTCTGGTAGCTGGTATTGACAGGTACCCAAGGAAAGTGACGAAAAAGATGGGCAAATCTAAGTTGAAGCAGAAGTCCAAGATCAAGCCTTTCCTCAAAGTATTGAACTACAATCATCTGATGCCAACTCGCTATGTGGTTCATGACATCAGTTTTGATAAGTTGTCAACAAAGGAAGCGGCCAAAGACTTGAAAGACCCCGTGAAGAGGAAAACTCACCGTTTCCAGACACGCGTCAAGTTCGAATCAACATACAAGGAAGGAAAAAACAAATGGTTTTTCCAGAAATTGAGGTTCTAAACCGAATAAATGTATGAAAATTTCTTATAAATATCTTTTCCTATTTCCTAGGTTTTACTATCGGTTTGAGTGTATCTTTAAACTCCGTCTCTCTCGTCAATTGTTCAGATTTAAGAAGGTCATATTTTCTTTTTAATGATTTCTTAGCTGTGATTAAATTTTTAAGTAACTTTTCATTGAAATCCATCATGAGGAATTATTGCAATAAGGATGTCTTTAAACCGGTCTATTTAAAACCGCACTGTTAAAACCGGTCTGTTATTTTTAAAACCGGTCTGTTATTTTTAAAACCGACCTGTTCTGTTTAAAACCACACCGGTTGCTGTTGTACTTGCTTCTGAGTTTTGAAATCGTTAATTAGGCTACAAAATGTATGTGCCAAAACTTGACTTCACTCTTAATCAATTCGATTGTTCAACCTAGAATACGCATAGGGACCTATACTTGAACCTCTTTAATTAACTTATAACTTTAGTTCTTAAAGGGCCAGATGTTGAAGGTTAAGGTAGGTATATAAAATACGGTTAACCAGGCCAGAGGTAGGATTAACCTAGCGAAGCAACTTAAATATAATACTTAGTGGAAAAGGGTTGATTTGGTATCTTCTGTTCTAATTATCGGATCTTTGGGTTTAATGTCTTAGAATTAAGGTAAAATCTTAAAAAAAATTGGAAATTGACCTACGTCTTGGCCAATGCGATTTTTGAACTTGACCTATGTCTAAACCAATGCGATTTTTGAACTTGACCTGCAACGTCGAAACCAATGCGATTTTTGAACTTGACCAACTTCTAAACAAATGCGATCTTTGAACCTGACCTAGGTCTAAGCCAATGTGATTTTTGAACTTGAACTACGTCTAAACCAATGCGATTTAAGAACTTGACCAACGTATGAACCAATGCGAATTTTTAACTTGACTTATGTCTAAGCCAATACGATTTTTGAACTTAACCTACGTCCAAACCAATGCGATTTTTGAACCTAAAATATGCAAATACCAATAACAGACCGGTTTTAAAAATAAAAGACCGGTTTTAACAGTGCGGTTTTAAATAGACCGGTTTAAAGACATCCTTATTGCAATAATTCCTCATGATGGATTTCAATGAAAAGTTACTTAAAAATTTAATCACAGCTAAGAAATCATTAAAAAGAAAATATGACCTTCTTAAATCTGAACAATTGACGAGAGAGACGGAGTTTAAAGATACACTCAAACCGATAGTAAAACCTAGGAAATAGGAAAAGATATTTATAAGAAAATTTCATACATTTATTCGGTTTAGAACCTCAATTTCTGGAAAAACCATTTGTTTTTTCCTTCCTTGTATGTTGATTCGAACTTGACGCGTGTCTGGAAACGGTGAGTTTTCCTCTTCACGGGGTCTTTCAAGTCTTTGGCCGCTTCCTTTGTTGACAACTTATCAAAACTGATGTCATGAACCACATAGCGAGTTGGCATCAGATGATTGTAGTTCAATACTTTGAGGAAAGGCTTGATCTTGGACTTCTGCTTCAACTTAGATTTGCCCATCTTTTTCGTCACTTTCCTTGGGTACCTGTCAATACCAGCTACCAGAGCATGTCCGAACTGCTTTTCAGCGTTATCATCATCGTGGGTTTTAACGATGATAGCTTTCCGTCCAGCGTATCGGTCACTGAGGACGATAACGATTTTTCCCTGCTTCATAATTTTCCTCATCTTGGCGAGGTCTTATGGCTGACCGGATATGATATATATATATTAAAAAAACTAAAGAAAGTCTCCCAGATTCACCAGTAAAAAAAATCTAATGAAAAAAGTTATGAGGAAGATGATGATGAAATTAAAACTCTAGATGATAGTGAGTTACTGTATAAAAATAGTTCCTTCGGGTCCACTAACATATCACAAAGTACACCAATAAGTAAAAAACCGTGATTTTTAATTTCAAATATCGATAAAACATATGGTCCACGTTTCAATCAAAATACCAATTCTATACAAAACTTGGTGCAGCAGACTTCCAAATCGATGTAAACAACGAATTTTTTACTGATGGTGTGGTCACTTATGGATTACATGAATTGATTTTCAATAAGATTCCAAAAAAAGAAGACTATACGAGCGATGATTTAAAACAATATTCAAAGATATTACAAATAACAAGTGTACATATAAAATACTAATGATAACAGTTCACAAATCAAAGGTAACAGGGGAAACAAATACAAAAAAATCATTGCACCTCTTATTAAGGATAATAAAAAAAAAAGAATTGGGAAATCATATCGCACTGAGAAAGAAGATTTGGTATTTTCCAATAAAAATATTGACTATGTTCACTGGGACGATCCAAAAGAGCTTGTAGATCGACTTCGACTTTTAACTGCATCTCAAAGTGGCGGTAATAATAATCCAAATAAAATAGTGCTTATAGTTGACTGATATATTTCAGTAGATAGTATATAGAATTTGTATTATGAAAAAAAAAACCTTCTTATATAAACATTGCCATGGCCCGTTAAAAGCTATTTTGAATCGGTAATAATAATCACCATAATGAAATAATATCAATTATAGAAGAACGATCTCTTGTTGGGCCGCAAGGCTCCAAGGCTCCAAGGGTAACGGTTTCAAATTTTTACCGAATTGAAGGCAAATATATAAATAATCTAAGAGCACCCCAAATGTTACATCAAGCAGCAACAAAAGGATATGTTGATCAAAATTGTTTACAAACTATTAATGTATGTGATGACAAGTTGAAAAAAAAGAAAAAAAGATTAAGGACTACATTGATGCACATATTTTAAATATAGTCAAGTTATTTGAAGATTTAAAAAAAATAGAGGAGGAGATTAGATTCTCATCGGTAGAAATAAACAAACTCATATACTTTATTTTTCATTTTAAATTCTCATCTTTTTTTAAAACATGTCTCTCCTAAATTCAGCAATTGAAAACATTTTGGGCCCTACCAATAATCAAATTTAGTGACGACTTAAATATTTCAGTAAAATGGACCATAATAGAATGGGCTCTAGCTAATAAACCATATATAGTAGACCTTAATATTCAAGTGGACCCTTAATAATGAATCATATATGTAATGGACTTCAAAAAATTAAACATTCCATAAATGGTACATTATTTGGGATCACCAGAATTATAATTAATTTTACTGAAATAAATTTGATTATTAGTAGGGCCCATTATCTTTTTTTAAAACCAACGAAAATGTAATATTAGAAAAACACTATTCCGAAGCAAAAAAAAATATTTCGTTTATAAGGAGTTTCGAAAATAACCATTGTCTGCTATCACCCGATGGATGTCATTTCCTGAGTTGTTATCAAGTCTATGAAAGGATTGACCGGATACTTGTGCATGCTTTCATATTGAATTAAAATTACTTAAAATTAAGAGAATTATGGATTTTTATAAAATGATATTAGATATAGAATAATTTAATAAATATATTTACATATATACATAACTTTTTAAATAAAATTTTTAAAATGCAAAAAAAATCTGTGCTTAAAAAAAAAAAAACCTTTTCTCCTATTACCTCATGCTGCAGTGAGTTTCTCGGCCTGCGTATGATCCTGTAAAAAATTCCCATTTATGTTGCACTGAGTTTCAAAGCCATGCGTATGATGCTGAAAAACAACAACCCCAATGTGTTGCACTGAACAAAAATGTTGCTACCTATTCTCACCACCATAATATTGTTTAAAATCTGATTGAGTTTCACGGCCTGCCTATAATGCTGACAAAAATGTCAACACTCATATGTTGCACTCAGCTGAAACAAAAAAAATGTATATAGCTATCACAACCTGCGTATGATGCTGAAACAAAAATTGTATATAGCTTTCGTCTATGCGTATTCCCAACTCTCATAAATTGCTTAAAAACCCAACTGAGTTTCATAGCCTGCGTATGATGACGAAAAAATGTAGGTAAAAAATTCAATTGAGTTTCATAGCCTGTGTGTGTAAAGGTGAGACAAACAATCCATACAGCTTTCTCTTCTCAGCACCCATATATTTCCTAAAAATCCAATTGAGTTTCACAACCAGCATAATGTTTGCTGAAACAAAAAATGTATATAACATCTGAACCATTTTGCACGTGGCGACGACGAAAATAATAATAACAACACGTGGTTGTTTACAAAACTCGGTTCACCTGCGTTGTAAATATCGTCATCATAGTAATACCTTCTTCTTCCCAACGCACGATTTGTAAACATCATACATTTCTTCCCATATAAAAATAGAATTCCGATCTTTCAACCCCTAATTCTACGACCAGCACTGGTTCACTCATTCAGGCGTCTTTGAACACACAAGAAATGATGCCTCCCAAAAAGTTGGTGATGGTCACACTGTTGCACTGAGTTTCAAAGCCTGCGTATGATGCTGAAAAATATTAGTAGCTATTTTTAACCCCCATATGTTGCACTGAGTTTCATGACCCGCGTATCCACCTTAATTAGATTAACAAAAGTATTCTAGCCTTCTAGGAGTATTTATTTAAAAAAAAAATGTTTTTATAATATGGTATTTACTAAGCATAACAAAACTATAAAAAAAGGAATTTAAGTATTTGTTTTTAGTTATTGGAAAGGAGTTCTGATCAATTTTTTTCTGTCCGTAATATTTCATACTCATATTTAACTAAAATACACACACAATATAGAAAAAACTTATACATATACAACATCGCATAAACCAGCTCGAAGAAATTTTAAAAGACGTCATGTCATAATTAAAGGATTCGATGGTCAATGTTAAGCTGATTTAGTTGAAAAGATATCATACAGCAGAGAAAATAAAGGAAATAAACACTTGCTGATTTTAATTGATACTTTTTCAAAGTTCGCTTGGACAAAACCATTAAAAAACAAAAAAATCTGAAAGTGTTGCAGAAGCTACGAACAGAATTTTTAAAGAATCTGGCTTTCACCCAAAAACATACAAACCGATGATGGAAAAGGGTTTTTCAACAAAAAATTCAAAGAACTGATGCCTCGTTATCAAATAAACCATTAGGTACTCAACGTTTAGCAGCTTAAAAGCATCTATTGTTTAACGTTTCAATCTAACCCTGAAGGAAAAGATGTGGAAAGAATTTAGTTTCAATGGGGACTTTAAATGGACATAGAACGATACGCAGAAGTCCAGCTAGCGTAAATACACCTAACGCGAATGAATTACTTGAGACTGCATATAGGTAATCATATACAAAAATCAACAAAGCCAAGATTTAAAATTGGTGACAATGTTCGAATAAGCAAGTTTAAACACGTTTTTGAAAAAGGGTTACACTGTACACACCAAACTGGACAACAGAAATATTCCAGATAAAAAAAATTAAACTAACAAATCCACCTACATATTTACTTAAAGATTTTGAAAACAAAAACATAAGCGGAAACTTCTATGAGGCTGAATTATAAAAAACAAAACTGTTAGATACATTCCTGGTTGAAAAAGTATCAAGTCGAAGTGGAAAAAAAGTATGTATTTGTTAAATGGTTAGGACTTCCTTCATCTTATAATTCATGGATAAATAAAACGCAACTGTTATAAATTTTTGTTTGTATTAAAAATAAATTAACTTAAATACATAGGCGCATATTCATAGTCGTTTTTAGAACCCAGTTTATCTTAGCCTGGAGTTTATGCAATGTAAATTAGATAGGATAAACCCAGTATTTTTTTAGAAACAACTTAAACAGTGACTATGAATATGACCAATATTGTTTCTTTTTTATTTTGACCTTTCGTACAATAGTATCAATTTTTTAATCCCCATCAACTTATTTTCAAGCAAACAACATGCACAGGTATCTGGTCCTTCTTTACAGGATTCGATGACCAAGGACAGTTGAAAAAATGCGTACCATAATATTATACTAAATTTTGTAAGCCTATTGCTATCAATAAACTTTGAAATCCCCTATCCCCCTTCCCCTAATACCTCATGTTGCAGTGAGTTTCTCGGCCTGCGTATGATGCTATACAAAATTCCCATTTATGTTGCACTGAGTTTCAAAGCCATGCGGATGATACTGAAAAAGAACAACTCCAATATTGTGTTGCACTGAGTTTCATGGTTCCGCTGAACAAAAATTTTGCTACCTATTCTCACCCCATAATATTGTTTAAAATTTGATTGAGTTTCACGGCCTGCCTATCATGCTGAAAAAAATGTAACCACCCTATGTTGCACTGAGCTGAATCAAAAAATGTATAAAGCTTTCTTCTAGGTGTACCTATTCCCTACCCTCATAAATTGCTTAAAAACCCAAATGAGTATCAATGCCTGCGTATGATGATGAAAAAATGTAGGTAAAAAATCCAATTGAGTTTCATAGCCTGCGTGTAAAGGCGAGACAAACAATCCATATAGCTATCTCTTCTCAACACCCATATATTTCTCAAAAATCCAATTGAGTTTCACAGCCAGCATAATGTTTGCTGAAAAAAAAATGTATATTAACATCTGATACATTTTGCACCTTTTTGGTACATGCTGCAAATGCAGCTGAGTTTCACAGACAGTGCCAGTGCAATGCTGAAAAAATTCGAATGCTGAAACAAAAAATATTTATAACATCTGACACATGTTGCACTTTTTGCCACTCGCTGGCACTGCAGCTGAGTTTCACAGCCAGTCCAGAAATGTTGCAATGTCACTGAGTTTCACAACCATCATATGGCACTTCTTGGTACATGTTGCAAATGCACCTGATTTTCACAGCCAGTATACCAAAATGGTGCAATGCCACTGAGTTTCACAGCCATCATATGGATACATGTTGCACTTTTTGGCACATGTTGCAAACGCAGCTGAGTTTCACAGCCAACACCAAAATAGTGCAATGCCACTGAGTTTCACAGCCATCATATGATTCCAAAATGTTGCTACGAGTTTCACAACCATCATAATCAACCCAAAATGTTGCAATGGGTTTCACAGCCTGCATATAATACCAAAATGTTGCTTCGAAATTCATTTCCTGCGTATAATTCTGAAACAAAAATGTATATCTCACACATGTTGCTCAGTTTCACAGCCAGCATATGTTGCTGAAACTAAAAATATATACAACATCTGATACATGTTGCGCTATTTGGCAATGTTGCGGTGCCGTTTTGGCCGAGACGTCACCTATTATTACTACTAATATTTAAAAAAAAAGAGAGAACAAGAAAATCAAGAAAAATTTACAAACTTTGACATACTATGGGCCATTTTTCTCACTGTTGCTCAACTTGAGGCAAACTCTCAAGTTGGCCAACTTGATAGTTGACTTTAACTCGAGAGTTAAAACGCAAGTTGAAATTTCTTTTTATTCACTAATTTTATTCTCAACTCTCCAGTTGAGGATTCGAGTTTGAAAAATATCCCAGGGAAATTTGTGAAATATAAAACAAAAACTGTCGTTTTTAAATTTTAATTTGAATCTGTCAATCATATCTGACTGTTTGCCTGTGTTAAATTGGGTATTTGTGTCAAATTTTGTTTTTTGTGTCAAATTGTGAAAAAATAATTGAAAAATAACGGTTTAAAAAAAAAAATAAATAATTACTTCGGCACATAAGTAATTTTTTAGTATATTTTTTTTGCGATAACTGAAGCCAACACGCTTTTGAAACAAAAATAAACAAAAAAAAAAACTTTTGTACGTAAAACCTCATGTTGGCTCGATCAACTTCCACTTTTTCCAGGAGTTGACTAATCTTAAGTTGATCAACTCTAGTGTTGAAAATCGAAAGTTGAAAACGTAAACTTTGAATGAATAAAAAGAAATTCACAAGTTGAAAATAAAAATCTTCAAGTTGTGTTCAACTTTAAGTGAATAAATCGACCTATGTATATATATTAAGAAATTTAGTAAGGTGATGCAAGTTTATTTTTGTTTTTATTATTGGCCTAGTAAAACTTCTATCTACTAATACTTCTAGAAATATAAGCTACATTAAAGTAATAAAACAACTTGACAGTTGACACATATATTGCAGCAATTACACTTTAACACAGTTAATCTCTGTTAATTTGATGGCTGAATAAAATTAAAACGAGAAAAACACAATCGTGGACAGTATATTTTGATGTTCATCAGATGAAATAAATAATAAAAAAAAACTCTTTCGTGTTGCTTGGTTTAACTTGCCACAAACAGAGCCAACCAAATCGGTGGTGTATTCACTTCACACACAATCCCGCCCACACTATAAAACATCCAGGACATAATCATTTAACATCGTTTTGTCAATTTGTCACGGACTCGTGAGTCGGACAGGAATATAGGAAAGGAAGTACAAACAAAGAACACATACGCAGTCACATTGTAACGTATTAAATTGAAGACTTTAATGTTGTATTGAAATAGTATTTTCTGTTTTAATATACCTACACCACCTTCTACAACACACACTCTTGTGGGCATATACCCTGCAATTGAGATTCGAATTATACTCACAAAATGTGTAATGTATGTATATATTACATACTCGTTTGTAAATTCAATTATAATTTCCATATTGGAAAATTGATAAAATCGCATTCTCAGTGGAGTACATTACTCCTCGTTCCTATTGCTGCGCGTGGCTTGCATTAAATTATGGCATATCAATTATACCAACATAAATACATTTTGCATGACACCACCCCTGAAGCTGATAAAGATACACACCACCCACACCAAACACTTCCATAAAGCTATATTTGCGAATAAAAATCCTGGAATGATTAATGATTCCCCGATCTGATGCGATAATCGGATGTCGTAATATCCATTCAATTCGTTTATCGTTCATGGCATAGTTTTACTCACACATACAGTCGCTGTCAAAAGAGAGTTTACAATCAATATTATCTAATTATGTTTGTTTGTTATACTGGTTTACAATATTTAAATTTTTTTGTTGCACGGACCAGAATACACCTGCTTTCCGAAGGGTTTTTGATGTCCTGAATTCGAATCCTATTTCAGATTTTTCAGATTACTTTGGTTTTTGAGATATTCAAATGTAAATGTTCAAAAACCTCATTTTTTATGTTACACCATATATTAGTTTTGTTTTCAAAAAATCTTTTCTTACGTATAGTTAAATAGCACATTTACTAAAATAAAGAAAAAATTTATGTATACCTACCTATACAAAAATATTAGCATTTTTAGAATTTGAAAAATCTAAAATATAAAATTTTGAAAAAGTCTTGGTCACGAATTCCGAATGACATTGATGCTGGGATTTCGCCAGTCGGAGTTTTGGGATTCGGCACTGCAGAGAAAAAAATAGTTGCTTTTGTAACTACTGCCATAATCATTTTTTAGATTACAATGAAATTTGTCGAATGACTATTTTTGCGGAAAAATATGTTCAAAATAGTTACAAAATAGTTAGAAAATAGTTAAAAATAAATTATTTTTTTCGATGACTATAGAAAATTTTTAATTGTGACTATTTTGATATTAAATTATAGTTATTGAACAGTTTCTGCAAAATAACCAGTGAATTCTGACTATTTTATAATAACTTCCTACTATCAAATAGTATAGTATATATACCCAACAACTCCAAGCTCCAAATTAGTCTTTGATTTTTATTTTTTTACAATTTACCAATTGGGAGTAATTCCAGAAAAACCATTTTAGGGGGCCTTCAACCCCCCGTATAATTGTTAGTGGAGCTTATATCGATGGGGACTTTTGACAGTTTCATAATAACGCCATGAGGAGGCTATATACCAAAATCCAGCTTCTCGGCGATTTTTTCCGAGTCAAATGCTTTATTGACTGGACTAAGTATCAAATAGGTTTTAATCTATAAGCGAAAATGTGGGACAACCTAAAAAAAAAAAGCTTACGAAAAATAAAACAAAAATAATATTCTGATGTAATCAGCGTTGCCAGACTTTTGACAAGTCAATTCTCTTTTTTTGTCATCCAAACATTTTTTTTTTCCCTTTTTTGATTTTAGTTTTTCTCTTTTTTTTCCCTTTTTTTCCGTGAAAAAAAAACTATTTTTTAAAACGTAATACATATTTTTATTTCGAAAAAAATAAATAAAAATATTTTTAAATGCTAGGTTTATCACATCCATATTAATTTATTTCATATGACTAGCTTCAATAAATTTGTATCACATATTTATGTTCATTTAATCTAGGACTATTTCATCTTTGTACATACTACTTGTATGTAGACGCAAACATTTTGTATTTATTTATACACTTGCTACTTGCGACTAAACACTTGCACATGCATGATAAGCATTTGAACTGTGTATAGCCAGCTTGAAAAAAGTAAAACAAAACAACAAAAAAAAAAACGAGACTCGATTTGTTTCAGACAACCATTTCCAGATTTTCAGTTTCAATATTAAGGTGCAAGCACATGGCAAGACTAAGAAATGTGTTCAATAAATAAGTGTTTTTTTATTGAATTTGTTATATGATGGAATTGGAATGTTTTAAAAAGAAGTTTTGGTATTAAAACGTGTAAGTTTTTGGGCTGACTGTTTTCCCGTTTTCTGGGTTGGTTTTCCCTTTTTCCCTTTATGGTCGAAAAATCCCGAAAAACGGGAAAAATCCCTCAATCTGGCATCCCTGGATGTAATAAACAAATTATACGAACAAAAAATAGTCTTAAACAATCTTATAAATATGAAGAATATCAAAAAATTTGTTTTACGTAAATCAGTTAAATAAGTTATAAGGACTTAATTTGATTTGATCTTACGTGAACAAATGTATCATAAATAAAGTACAGTTTTCGTAATCTTCAATTTTCTCAAAAAGAATCATCTAGTTTTTAGGGATCGACTAAAACTTGATAAGAGTATTGAATACTTAAAGATAAACAGGTACTTAATAACATAAAATTTTTAAGAAAAACAAAAGAAAGTTAAATTTTTTTTAATGTTTTTAATTTCGAGTTTGAAATTTATATAAATTCAGTAATTTAAATGTGAAATAAAAGAATAAATTCCTCTGTTTTCATGAAGCCATAGAACAGTATTGTAGGTGTTACCATTGTTTTTTAATAATTTTTTTCCGAATAAAAGTCCTGAAATTCGATTATTTTTCTTTTATTAAAAAATCGCTTGCCAGACGTATTTTGCAACGTTTGATACCCGCCAGACCTGTATATTCTTGTTGCAGGCAGTTTTTAGAACGAAATGAAAAAGGAGCCAAGTCTGTTGAAAGGAATTTTTTTTTCAACTTTGTACGCTCACAACAGCCAGACCATCAAAATATTACTCGAGGTAGTGAGGAGTACAACATATTAAAAAATCATGGCTGTTGAAATGAACTTTTTCTCGACGTTGCGAGCTGTCGTACTATTACCTTTGACCTATATATGCCCAGGAAAAAAGTAACACGAAGTTAACACTAATTATTCATACCGAATTTAATTGATGATTTAATCGTATTGCCTGATATGGTATATAGGTTTCGTTTATCATATTATTTTGACAAGGGAATTGTTGATTCACAAAAGTTAAAGATGAAAGAGGCCTTCGACTTAATGATTAAAATATGTATATAAATATGTTTATAAATAGATGTGTCAATAGTTCATTGAATAGTTCTTCTTACATGAGTTACAATTACAAAAAACAAAATGTTGAGATGCGCGATAAATAAAATAAACCCAATTTATTTTATAAATAATTTATTAAACAAAATGAGAAAAAAAAAACTAATTGAAAGAAAGAAAAATTTAGAATGATGAAAAACTATGGCAATAATATTTAATAAACAACAAAGCTATTTAGATGAAAACAAAATAAATAACGAAAGTGAAAGTAGATTAAGTAAAGGTAGTTTTTGTATTCATAACACCCGTCTTCAGTTTCATAATTTGATATTTTGGCTTAATCCTTAAAAGACATTCCTAAACGCTGAAAGCATTTCTTGTGATCCGATAATGCTAATGGTTTCGTTAGAGCGTCTGCTGGCATGTCTTCGGTACCAATGAATTTAAGTTTGATTTTTTCACCTGCAACTGCTTCTTTGACGAAATGATACCGGATATCTAAGTGCTTGGTACGCCCTTGGATACCCATATTACTTGCAATTGCCTGTGCGCTTCGGTTGTCGGTGAAGATTGTCACAGGTCCTTTATGAAGTCCTTGTTCTTCAAATAAGTTTCGTAAAAATAATGCTTCTTTTGCAACAGAACTGAGATTAACATATTCAGCTTCTGTACTCGATGTGGTCAGGATTTTTTGTTTCTTTGAAGTCCATAAGATTGTTCCTCCTTCATAAATGAATGAGAATCCATTTTATGACTTTCGGTCATTGTAATCACTTGCCCAACTTGCATCAGCATACGCGTGAAGATTCTGTGATGATTTCTTATAAACGATGCCAACACTTTTGGAGCCTTGTAAGTAGCGTGTATTGTAGATGTGTATTGCTGCATTCCAATGCTGCAGTCGGGGATCGCTGTTAAGTTGTGATAACGCGTTCACTGCATAAGCTATGTCGAGCCTACTAAAAGTTGATAGATGTAGCAAACTTCCTATCAATTGGCGATACCTTGTTTTGTCAATTTCCGTTCGCTCTCGTCTGATTTTCGGTTCATGTTCCAACTTCGATCCTGTCGACATTGGTAATCGATCGGGCTTGCAGTCCGTAAGTCCATATTTTTCTAACAGATTTCTTATGAATCCTTCTTGGCTAATAGATAGAGTTGTGTTTGAACGTTTAACTTCTAATCCTACACATAGCTCAGGATATCCAAGGTCTCTTATCTCGAAAACATCGTTCGTTGCTACTAGCGACGTAAACTGTGATTAGTGTTATTTTTTCGTTTTCAAATTTGAAGTCAATGCATCTGTCATATTTGGAGGCATTGAAACCAAGCATCTTTAGGGTCTCATCCAGTTTCAAGTTCCAAAGTCGTCCGCTTTGCTTCATCCCATATATTGCCTTCTTTAACTTGCATACCTGGTTTCCTTATTCCAAACACTCCGGCTGCTCCATATATATGAGAGTGTCGATGTCACCATTTAAATATGCTGAAGAAACGTCCAGATGATGCAGGTTTAAATCTTTTTCCACCGCAATTCCCATAGTCAATCGGATTGAACTGATATTTGCCACTGGTGAGTAG
Organism: Epistrophe grossulariae; assembly: GCA_929447395.1. Lineage (NCBI taxonomy): Eukaryota > Metazoa > Arthropoda > Insecta > Diptera > Syrphidae > Epistrophe > Epistrophe grossulariae. The sequence continues at coordinate 28,309,881 of OV839567.1, forward strand.
GTACATATCTTGATAGTCAACTCCTTGTATTTGGTCAAATCCTCTGGCAACGAGTCGCGCCTTTATCTTTTCAATCGTTCTGTCCGGCCTGTATTTGATCTTGAACACCCATTTTGATTTTATGACTTTACGGTCAAGTGGCCTGTCAGACATATCCAAGTGTTGTTTTTGAGTAGGGAATTGTACTCGATTTGCATCGCCACTCGCCATTCGTCTGCCTCTTCCAAACAAATGATTTCCTCGACGGTTTCTGGATCATTGCTTATCTGGTTTGATGTATCTTTTCCAACGTTGTCGTCTGCCGATTAGGCGTTACATTCAGGATGTGCTGAATTTTCAACACTATCCTGAAACGAGAATGAATAAAAATGACTGTTTTTTAAGTCGTTACCTTCCAACTGGGTTTTGCTCTCTTGAACAATTCAGATGTCTCTGCTTCTGATTACACTTCGCTTCTATAAGCTTTGGAATCTTCCGCGTAACCAACTAGAATGCCTTCCTCAGATTTGCACTCGAATTTTCCCATATTAGAATCCTTTTTCAAAGTGTAGACTTTTGAACCAATCTCCTTCAGAAAAGCCATATTTGGTTTGCTTCCACTCCACAGCTCTTCTGGTGTAGCATTTCCTTTGGGTTTGGTTGGACATCTGCTTCTTAAGAACGCTGAAGTGTTAACCAATTCTGCCCACATAAACTCGGGAAGTCCGCTTTCATTCATTAGACACCTTGCCATGTCCGGTAACCGGTTTGCCCTCTCGGCAAGACCATTCTGCTCTGGGGCGGCGTATGTGGTACAGTTTTCTGATGAAGAATTCCGCTCTCTTCCACGAATTTTTGGAAATCTTTGCTGTAGTATTCCAACCCATTATCCGTTCGAAGTGTCTTCAGTTTTTTTCCAGATTGCGTTTCAGCAAAAACCTTATATGTTTTAAAGGCTTGAAGAGCTTCACTTTTTCTTTTAAGAAAATAGACAAATAACTTCCTTGAAAAGTCATCGATGAAGGTAATGAAGTATTCTGCCCTTCCCATAGATTCCGTTCGCATCGGTCCACAGATGTCTGAATGGACAAGTTGTAGTCGCTGTGACGTCGTTGTTTGAGTGTTTGAGTTTGCTTAGCTCGAATACAGGTCGTACAATTTAAATAAATAAAAGATATTATTTTAAATAACTTAAAAACACTTATTTTATTACTTAAATGCATTTCGGATAAATAATAACGGGTGATTTTTTAAGAGGTTTAGAACTTTTTTTAAAAAAAAAACACAAAAAAATCGAAAAAATGAATGAAATATTTATTTGAATCGATAGTTTGAACCTTGCAATTTAATGTTTAAAGATAATTTCATGCAAATGTTGACCGCGGCTGCGTCTCAGGTAGCCCATCCGCTGAGTCCAATTTTGGCATACTCTTTCACACATATCGGCCGGTATCTCACGAATGAATGCATGGATGTTGGCTTGCAGTGCGTCAATCGAAGCGGGCTTGTCCCTATAGACATTAGCCTTGACATACCCCCACAAAAAATAGTCTAATGGTGTCAAATCGCACGATCTAGGCGGCCAATTGACCGGCCCGAAACGTGAAATTAACTGTTTACCAAACTCGCCTCGCAATTGCGCCATTGTTTCGCGTGCTGTGTGGCATGTGGCACCGTTTTGTTGAAACCACATATCAAGCAAGTCAAGAACTTCCATTTCGGGCAAAAAAAAGTTTGTTATCATCGCTCGGTAGCGTTCACCATTGACAGTAACGCTGCGATTCGCATCATCTTTGAAGAAATATGGCCCAATAATGCCGCCGGCCCATAAACCGCACCAAACAGTGGCTTTTTCGGGATGCATTGGTAGCTGTTGCAATGCTTCTGGCTGATCTTCACTCCAAATGCGGCAATTGTGCTTATTTACGTACCCATTCAACCAAAAATGAGCCTCATCGCTGAACACAATTTTTCGATAAAAAAGCGGATCCTCGGCCAGCTTTCCAAGAGCCCATTCACCAAAAATTCGGCGTTGTGGTAGGTCGGCTGGCTTTAGTTCTTGCACCAGCTGTATCTTAAAAGGCTTTACGCTCAAATCCTTCCGCAAAATTTTCCACGTAGTGCTGTAACAAAGGCCTAACTGCTGGGAACGGCGCCGAATCGACATTTCGCGGTCTTCTGTCACACTAGCTGATACGGCCGCAATATTTTCTTCACTACGCACAGTACGTAAACGTGTTGGTGGTTTAATGTCCAACAAAGTAAATTTGGTGCGAAATTTGGTCACAATCTTCCGAATAGACTGCTCAGAAGGTCGAGAATGCCGACCATAAAATGGAAGCAGCGCGCGATGAACATTTCGAACCGAGCACGAATTTTGATAGTAAAATTCAATAATTTGCAAGTGTTGTTCATTTGTAAGACGATCCATGGTTAAATTGCAAACCAAACTGAAGCTGTTTGACAGTGACACAAGGTACTAAACACACGTCAGCTGTCAAAACCAGTGTTGCCAAAACCAAACCAGCTAAAAAATCACCCGTTAATACAAACAAAGAGATTCAAAAGCATCTAATTCACAATGATTATTTACATTGCGAATTACATAATTTCAAATTTTGTAAGCTAAAATTATGGTTATTCTCCAGCATGTGTTGTGCTACACTCGACTTTTCAGGTTCATTGTATTTTACATGTGCAAAATGTTCTTTGAATCTTTTCATGATTGGTCTTCTTGTCTGTCCTAGATATTCCTTCCTACAATCGCTGCATCCAATAGTGTAAATTCCTGATTGCTGATTTTTCTCAATTTTATATTTTGAGCCACTAATCACATTTTTGAGTTTTATCTCACTACACTGACTCATTTTGATGTTTTGCCTACTAAAAATTGGTCTTAATTTTGATGTAATTTCTGGATAAAAATTGAATTTTGACCATTTCTTTTGTTCATCGTTTTCATTTCTGATTAAATCTAAAGTTGTATAATTTCTTAAGTTTTGTGTTCTTCTATGTGCAGCACAACACATGCTGGAGAATAACTATAATTTTAGCTTACAAAATTTGAAATTAATTCGCAATGTAAATTATCATTGTGAATTAGATGCTTTTGAATCTCTTTACATTTTCAAAAATAGAAATAATTTAATAAATAGTGACGATGGACCAATAAAAGATCCAATTATCAAAAAATTTTATAATAGATCTTAAATTCACTATAAATTTGTTTGTGTAGTTTGTTTTTGTTTGTACTGAGTTATTTGTATTTAATATATCAAAAAAATTTTGTTTGTATTATTATTTATATAAAACTTACTGACGATGGAAGCATAGCTTCCGAAATAAATAAATAAAATAAGTGTTTTTAAGTTATTTAAAATAATATCTTTTATTTGTTTCATGAAAAAACACGTTAAAAATCTCCAATATCAAATCGTCAAATTTGTTGCAATGTCATCTTTAAACTTTTCGGGCAGTCCACGAACCATCTTCTGTGACAATAGATGCTTCAATGAGATTAAATTTACGTGCCCTAGCCTCTTGTGCCAAGACATTAGCGACCCATACCGCATCCTAGACGCTTTGGTTGTATCTTTGCTCAACTGTACCTTTTCATCAGCTGGTATGTAGTACAAACCATTTCGTTTTTCAGCTTTCATGATCAAGCTATCCGATGTGTCCAATATTTTAGCTTCAGACCCTTCAAAAATTACTTTATAGCCATTGTCCGTTGCTTTGCTGATTGAAATGAGGTTGTCCGCTAACTTTGGAACCAGTAAAGTATTGTACAAATAAAATGGTTCCTTCGAATTTTGAACACTGATGCCAGATTTAACAGTTCATGTCCCTTTGATATCGATAACATGACTATCTGCTAATTTGACATGGTTAGCCTCTTCAGTTTTATTACGAGCCATAAAACTCGATTCATCAGCACACATATGTGAGGTTGCTCCGCTGTCCAGACACCATAATCGTTGACTTGAACTCTTTGAACTCTCACATGTTATGTTTGCAGATTGTGACGTACATTCCTGTGCGATGAAACCATTTTGATGTTCTTGGCCACTCTGTGTTAACTTTGTTTGGTCAGGCTTTAGTCCAGCTATCCTTAGCCATGTGACCCCACTTACCACATTTTCTGCAATTGTAAGGAAAATTATTGTTTTCGACTTTTACCTTAAATTGAGGCTTCTTTTGGTACTGAGCACGTTGTTGTTCCAAATTTCTTTCTTTCTGTCTCCTACTTCCAGCAATCTCGTACAAACAGTTGGAACTTCAGGATATTGGCTTTGGGCATCAAAAGCAGATCTTATGTCCTTGTAGTCATCTGATAATCCATCAAGAAGCACTACAACTAGTAGATCATCGTCCAATTTAGCCCGCAATTCCTTCAGTCTATTGGTTATGGTTTTGAATTTGCGAACGTATTCAGAAATTGATTGTCCTGCACCATTTGCAGGTTCGTCAACTTGCGATACTCTTCAGTATTTTGACACGGTCTTTTCTTATCATAGCTTTCCGACAAGAAATTCCAGACTTCTTTTGATGTTCTCAGGTTTGCTGCCAAAGCAACAATGTTTGGTTCCATTGCTATAAGAAGCTCTGCACGGGCGTCCAAATCCTTGTCGTCCCATATTATAATTGGTCCTCAGGCTTTTCCGGGCGTTGGGTCTCGCCCTTCGGCCCTTCACATGTTGTAGAAATCTTCCTCTATGTAGCACGGCTTCCATCTGTGCCTTCCATGTGATGTAGTTTTCTTCGTTAAGGAGAGGTATCCGGCCATGGACATTTGAGGTACTCATAATGATTCAATAAATTAGTTAGCTTCCAAAATAAATTAAAATAAACTTAATACTATGTTTCCACCGACCGCTTAGATTTAAGTAGATTTACCCTAAATCCCCCTCAAATCTCAAAGATTTACCATACAAATTTAATCCCCAAATCTAGTAGATTAGAAATCTTCATAGGGCCAATAGTTGAACAGATCGAACAAACCTTTTCTCTGTTGCACTGAGTACATTATTCGAGAATCGAGAGAGCATTTTCGAGAATTAATTTTTTTTTTTCATCGTTTAACTATCTATCTCACTTCCAATTTAGAAGAAAACTTGAAACAGCATTAATTGCATTTTGAAAGGAATTGTCAAAGTTAATCTACTTTATAATCTTTGTATGCGGATAAAACACTATAAGTTTGTTCGTGTACTTCTCGGACTAAATCTGGCAAACTGTCAAATTTGGAGGAGTGGGGGTGAAATTCTCTCAAAGAGAAGCGAAACTGTCCGAAAATACACGAACGCCTTAAACCAAAATATTTTCCAGTTTTTAAACGTCAACAAAAAGTAAACAAAAGTAAAAAAGTAAACAAAGCAACAATATTGAAATTTTCTTTATAATTTCATATTCTTTATTAAATTTGATGATGAGCAAATTAAAATGAACGTTTTAAGTATTTACAAATGGAAAAACGACACTAAACAGGAACATCACTTAATTTTTTTTTTATTAATCCCAATTCTATGAAGAAATCAGAATTACATAAGAAAGAATTTTAAAAAAAACACTGAATTAAAGTAGGTACACTTCTCAAACCAATTTTCTTAAATAATTTATTCATTTTTTTATCAAAGTCACTTCTTTTATTAAAATAATTCATTTTTGTAAATTAACGAATTAAAAACTACACTTTTACTAAGATAAAACAAAAAGTAAACAACAGCCATTTTGTAATTTTGTTGTTGTTCTTTGTCTTTCAAACTGGCTTCTGACACAACACAGCACTTACCAGTTTTTGCCCGAAGAAATTTCTCGGGTAAAAACTGGCAAGAAGGGGAAATTATTTTCTCTCTCATGTGCGCTCTCTCCTGCCAGAAACTACCCAAAATTTACGTACGCGAACGCCTTCGGACTAAATCTGGTAAAAAATGGTAGTTTTGGGTAGTTTCTGGCGCGTAAGCGAACGGACCTTATATAAGGCTTATCTTCGGCTATTGTTATGGTCTGGGCCCATAACCTGTTGAGATAAAATACATCTAATTTATTTTATAAACAATTTATTAAACAAAATGAGAAAAAACTAAATAATTGAAAGAAAAAAAAATTTAAGAATGATGAAAAACTATAACAATAATATTTAATAAACAAAATAAATTATGAAAGTGAAAGTAGATTCAGTTAAGGTAGTTTTTGTATTCATAACACAAAATGTGATAACTTTCAAATAAACATTTAAAAAAAATTGTTTTTTTTTATCTCCGTTACTTTTGTCCACGTGCCCTAATTTTTTCAAAAAATAGTGAATATAATTTATTCAGAATATAAAAGTTGTATGATGGCCAGCTGTAAAAAAAGTATATATTAAAGAATGCTTGGATAGAAAGGTGCCTTAAATATTGAGATTTAATCCCTTTTTTAGATAAAAACCCACCAGTCAAGCAAATTTCAAATGATGAACTTTTTCTTTCGTTTTAATGTGGAACGTGCACATCTCACGACCAATCGACAACAATTGGCTAGTAAAGAGAAGAGTTAAGTTGTTTACAAAACTGCATACAAGAAAATGCTTCAACACATTTATTGAGGCTGTAAATGGGCTTGTTACTTTCATGACGTGTTACTTTTGTCTCCGGTCTCCCATACATGTAATTTATACTCTCAGAGCAGAAACATGCGCGTAGTTAGGGGGGGGGGGGGGGCTGCCCCCTCTTAGAAAACTTATTCCCCCCTTAGAACATCGTAAGTATTAAACTTGTATTTTGGTTCGTACTGAGATCTGGCCGAAGTTCTTCTTGATAGAGTGTTGACAGATAAGAACATTTACCACATTTTTCCCACATGTGTTTTTTTACCAGCCGGTCGTAGTATTTTCAATGATTTTTTACGTAAAAACTTCTAATAATTTAAAATAATATTTAATATCAAATTAAAAAAAATAAAATCAGAATTATTTTTTTTATAAAAATCATCTGCCGATTCCCGAAATATCGACAATTTATAAAAAAATAATTTTTAACTCCGCAATAATAAATACTAAAAATTGGCGTACCAATTTTTTTTTCTTAAAAATGTTTTCAAAATTTTATACAGTATGTATGAAAAATCTTTTTTTTAAAAGAACCATCCCAACGATTTTCAATTTTTTCTTATATCAGATGAATAGTTTTGTGAAATATTAAAACTTTAAAACCACAGTGTGATCACACATAAGAGCAAGTTCGTGTGATCCAGTCGTGCGTTTTATCAATTTAGCTTCATCGTCATTTGTTCTACTTTACTGCCAAGTTGAGTTGAGTGTGGTATCACTTCGTATGAGAGTGAATTAACTCAATTTTTATTTTCGTTGTCGACTACTTACATCCATTTAGACACAAAATATAAACTTTTGTCAAATGGGACATAGTTATTAGAGAATATTTGTTACCGAAAACTTGCTGAGTCCGCATGTCAAATTGACTAGTTTGAAAATTACTGAAAATTATCGTTTGACAAAAGCTCTATCTATCAAACCTATTGGCACATATTTATTGAAATTATAAGATACGCAGAGAAGGATATTCCGGCTTACAAATGAAAAACGTATATTCAGTTTGAATATTATATTGAGAATGAAAATAATTTTTATAAACATTGATTACTATAAATAAAAATAAATGAAATTAAATAAAAAGTTTAAGTGAATTATTTCTACAGTACAACATTCCACCTTAATTCACAATTGAACATAACTGAACAATAAAAATTACATATAAGTTGAAATTAAGAATACATAAACTATAAATTTAATATTTCATAAAAACAAATACAGTTAAGTTAATCCCATATGCTTTGAACAAAATTCGTGTTTTTCTTTGGTAACATTTTTTGTTAAATTGTCCGCAACAATATTATCAGTGTCAAGATATTGCAGTTTTATAGTCTTGTCTGTTACCTTTTCTTTAACAAAATGATGTCGAATATCTATATGTTTTGTTCTCGGGCTATAAGATTGATTCTGTGAAATATTGATTGCACTCTTGTTGTCACAATAAATTAAAACAGAATCAATATCCTCTCCAATTTCGTTAAGAAGTTGTTTAAGCCAAATAGCTTCTTGTGTTGCCGATGATAAAGCCATATATTCAGCCTCTGCACTTGATAAGGCTATAGTAGACTGACGTTTACTTGCCCATGAGATAGCAGCACCTTGAAGTTTAAATATGTAGCCAGTACATGATTTTCGGCTATCAATGTCCGATGCCCAATCTGCATCCGAAAATCCAAGTAAATTTGCATTTCCATCACGCGAAAAATTAAGTTTATAGTCTGCAGTACCCTTCAGATATTTGAAAATTCGCTTTACAGCATTCCAATGACCTTTTCCATAATCATTATTGAAACGACTTACACTTCCTACAGCATATGAATTATCTGGCCGTGTACACTGTGATAAATGAAGTATACTGCCCACTGCTTCTTGGTAAGGTATTTCTTGCATTTCCTTGATCTCATCAGGTGTTTTTTCTGACATGTCCTTGGTAAGTTTTTGGTTTGTATCGGCCGGTGTTTTGACAGGGTGACAATCATTTATTTGGAATTCCTCAATAATCGATTCTGTGAACTTCTTGTGGTCAAGTGATAGTATGCCTTGTTTTCTGTCACGAGTTATCTTCATTCCAATGCAATGACTTGCCGCTCCTTAGTCCTTCATGCTGAAGTTCTTCATTAAGTTTGATTTAATTTGGTTAGTCCATCCGTTATTATTCGAAAAAATCAAGAGATCATCAACGTAGACAGCGATAAATGTCATCTTCTTTCCTTTACGTCGGAAATAAATACATGCGTCTATTTGAGAACGTTTATAGCCACTATTTCTCATTACGTCATTCAACTTGATATTCCACTGACGACTTGATTGTTTCAGACCATATATTGCTTTCTTTAGCAGACAAACTCGACCACTTCCATCTTCAAAACCCTCTGGTTATGTCTCATATAGATGATTTCATTGACATCGCCCTGTAGGAATGCTGTGATGGCATCCATTTGCTCAATGTCTAGATCGTACTTAGCTGCTAGTGCCATAAGTAAACGAATCGATGAGTAACGTACGACTGGTGAGAACGTTTCTTCATAGTCAATACCAGCACGTTGACTACACCCCTTGGCAACTAATCTTGCCTTGTAACGTACAATGTTTCCATCCAAGTCGGTCTTGATTTTGTACACCCATTTTGAGTTGACCGGTTTTCTATCCTTCGGAAGATCAACTAATTGCCAAGTTTTGTTGTCCATTAATTATTGAAATTCTTCATTCATTGCACGATTCCAATCTTTGCTGTTTGAACTTGACATAGCTTCACTAAAAGTTGAAGGTTCATTGATGTTGTCTTTTACCAAATATTGAACGAAATCGGACATAACAATTGGTTTCTTCGGTCGTACTGATTGTCTTAATGTTGCATTTTTATCTGGGATGATGCTTAACCAAAAATACTGTACTGAATGTGGGTGCAGGAGTTACATTATTGACTGAATCAGCTTGTTTCTTAAATGAATATTTCTTCCATTTCTTTTTCTCTGGACAATCGGGTGATTTGTGACCCTTCTTATTGCATGAGTAGCAACGATTCCCAGCCTTTTTAGATTTACTCTTAGAGTTGTTGAAAAAAGCACTGTCTTTGCTTTGAGATGGCAGTTCCTGCAACTATTTTATCTTGATTGCATCACTTGAAAGTTTGAGTTCCACATTATCCATTGCCATGACCATTGCTGCAAATTTGTCAAAAGGGAGGCAACAACAAAAACAACCACTTTGGTTTTGCAGTTGAATTGTTGTCTGCCATGCCAGACAAGGTCAAACTACGTTTGTTGAACGAAATGTAATTTCAAGGGTTGTTTTTTTTACTTTGCGTCCATTCAAAGATGTTGTTGTTGTTTTCATGCAATTTGGGGTGATGACAATTATGTTTTAATTTGTTGCGTTTTTTGGTCTTTATGAGTTTGGTATGAACTTTTCTTAATCCTAATTTTAAAGTTTTGTACCTACCTACCTATCTATGAGATTTTAAAGATTCAAAATGTGTAATTCTAATTGTGTAGATAGGTAGGTACCTATACATATGTTGGTTGGTTTAGGTACCTTACCCATTGAAGAATAGGTTTAATAAATATTTTTTGTAAGCTCATCATTTTTGGAAGATCAAAGAAGAGAAACTTTTATACCTAATTTTTTTCTAAGGAAACACAATTTAGTTTTTAAAAACCGATAGGTAGATACCTCCCTATATTTTTTATTTTATTGTTTTTTCTACAATTTTGTTTCTCTATTGACCTTGATTTTATGTAGGTATACAATACATAGGGTGATTCACCTAAGGTGTGACAAAAAGCTATAAGAGCGTGCAGGTTGAGTTGAGACAAGAAAAATATCGTATGGGTGGCGGGGGTCTATTACCCCCGTTTAGGTGGGAGGGGCAATTTTCTAAAAAATCAAATTAAAATAGAACAAAATCATTAAAAAACAACGGTAACAACTACAGTATGTGTGTTTTATTCATTGCTGCATAGCCAGCGCAGCAAAATTTCGCTTGGCAAACAAAAACAATCTGATTGTTGGCGAAAAAAAAAGTCAGTAAAAAAGAAGATGGCTGTGCTGACGATAGAGCTTTCAATTATTCAAATGAACGTATAGAGTGAGTGATCTTTTTATTCAGACTTGTGCTGCGCTGGCTTTGCAGCAATGAATAAAACACACCTAGAGTAATCTTTTTATTCAGACTTGTGCTTCGCTGGCTATCCAGCAATGAATAAAATACACCTAATGCCATGCTATACACTTTTATAAAGCCAAAGATTTCTTCTTTCATTTTCTTTTTAAATTAAGTTGTTTGAGTGAACAGTTTTTTAAAAATTAATTTTTAAACTTAAATTTTTGAAAAAAAAAAAATTAAAAAATTGTGTTCAATGTCATTTTGCTCAAAATTTTATGTTATTTAGTAGTAGTTTTGTATTTTATATTCAATGCTCCAATCAGTTTTTAGTCAAACATTAAAAACCATATGTCAAAATTGAAAATTGAAAATAACAAAAGTAAGTTTTCTTAAATTCGACATCCATCCGTTATTTTGTTGCTTCAAGAATCTACTAATTAAGAAGTATAGTAGATTTCGTTATTTTCAATTTTCTTAAAAATTAAAAGACATTTAGGGTCTGTTTCACAATGTCTGAGTAAATTTCTAATTAGTTATCCGACATTTAATTGATCCTAAAATTAAATCCTCCCATTAAAAAACTTTGCGTTTCACAATGATCAATTAGCTATTCGTTTGTTATTCCAGTTTTCCAGACAAATAGAATTTGACTCATGTCAAACATTGAAGAAAAAATATTTATAATCATCAAATAGTTAGTTTTTCATGGTGGGTCATCTTATTGTATATGTTAAAAGTGTCGAGAGGATTGTTTCAAAGAGATGTGAATAATAAGAGGAAATTGTGTGTTGAATTGAAGTGTGAGTGTTAGTGAAGAAAATTTTGAATTTTTAATTGTTAGTTTAATTTTCTAATCGGCACTTCATCTTGCCAGTAAAATACTTAGAACTTTAATCGCCAATTAGACGTATTCAGACATTGTGAAACGTAAATGAGGTTGTTAACTGTCGAATAAGTTCCATGTAGCTTAATTGGCACTTTAATCAGACATTGTGAAACAGACCCTTAGGCATCCGGTTTTTAGTATTTGACTAGAAATTGATAGGAGATTCGAATATTACAAACAAAAATATTACTTAATAACGTAAAGTTTTGAAAAAAAATATTATTTTGTTAATAAATAATTATAAATATACAGTCGACTCGCCCTAAGTCGTACTCTCTCTAAGTCGAATTTCTCTCTAATTCGAACCTTTTCGCCATATTTTATCATTCCCTTCAATTTTCCATACAAATACCATTCTCTAAGTCGAACTCTCTTTAACTCGAACACATTTTCTCGATAATTGGCATCTTTTTTCACCCCTTAAGTCGAATTTTGTTTAGAACAAAACAAAATAAAAAACCATTACCCCGTCGGAATTCGTATTTGGGTATAGTATACCTAACTACGAACCATCAAAACCTTAATAGGTACATATGTATATATGTGTAGCATCGCGTGTGCCATCATCGTCAGCTCTTTGCGTTTCTTCCTATTCATAACCCTGGTACCTCTATAAAAAGATACAGTTGTTAAAAAATTACAACGCAAAAACAAAAAAGGATTATTATCCTTTTCTTTGTGTTGTTGGTTGCTTCAATATATATATGTATATTAACCTTTATTTATTAAATAAACCTTTTAAAATAAAAAAATGTTTTTTTTCTCTATAACTCGAATTTTTCCAAAACTCTCTCTAACTCGAACGAATCTTGGTATCCCGTGAAAATTCGACTTAGGGAGAGTTGACGTACATATATTTTTTCGCAAAAAAAATCAAATTTGTTCAGGAGAAAAAATTGGGGTTTCACTTGAATGAATTTTCTAAAAGATACTGTCAAGAGTTTTTCGAAGAGCAGATAGCAAATATTGGGAGTGGATGCAGGGCCTCCACACAATTCTGGGGCATAATACCAGGAGCAAAAAAATGTAATCTGATCTTACGCAAACGATTACATATGTAGGTACTGCCATTTGCATTTGAACCACAAAACGTGTTTAAATAATGCCAAAATAACATCTATAACAACTGTGGATTGAAAGTTTGCAAGTTATTTGTGATTTCTTTTAAAACACACTCACTTTTAGTTTGATTGTATGGGAACGGACAAGCCTCTCTATTTGTGCATGCACTGAAAGCTCCCAGACTTACATTTTTTTTTTTGTCAAAATGATCCGCACTATATAAATTTTTTCATTTTTTATTTTTACATTGTTATAGTCATTTTTATAATTTTAATAATACTCGTAAGTTTAATTAATAAGTAAGTAGAATTTTTTACAAATTATCGAAATTATCACTGATGCAACGAAAGCAAAGACACATTTCAGAATGGTTTTTACTCAGGTATTTTGTTCCTAAAACCATAAAAAAGCATTTTTTTTTAGCCAGACAGACTCAATTTATTGGCGACAAGATTTTCATTTCTTTCTAAAAAGTTTGCATCTATTGCCACTTACATAATTAGCCAGTTCACTCCACTGAGGAGAAGGAGAAACCTGAACAAAATTTCTCCTATAGAAGTCAAAAGCACTCTCCATCTCGTTTTTATAAATTGATCAACGTGCGACAAAAAAAAATTGAGCAAACGAATCCAAAAAATTTCAGTCTCAGCTTTTTGACAGCAAAAGTGAGGAATCTCACTGAGGAATTATGTCAGATTACTGAGAGTGCTGAGATCTCAGAGATCTCAAGAAACCTGAACTGGCTAAATGTATGTTCATTGTTCTCAGTATCCTATTTGGATATACGGTTCAACACCAACGGTTTTGCTCAATAATATTGCCTTCGTTTCCACATTTTCATGATCAATATACGTAATATACTCGTACCTATTCGTTTAAAATATTATTCATGATCATTAATAACAAAATATGTATGTTAACCATTTTTAAGAAGAACCGCAATTAAAAGTGGACATGAATTAACACGATTCGTGCGAGTTAAGTTGGCAATCTTCTGAGATTACAAAAAAATATATTTTATATTCTTCTCCAACGTGGAGGAACAAAGAAAAGACAAAGCAAAGATTACTTTATGGACCACAAGTGGACCTCTTTAATTGAGATGAGAAATAGAACTGGACTTAATGCTAAGATACAAATATTGATTATAACTATGGTGCCGGATATAATATGTATGTATATTGTATATATATGAGATGATCATACGATCATCGAATTATGTTGACATCGCATTATTTGTAGATGCCTTCCGATGATGCTGATTCTGCAATTTGGTTGCGGCGTCTTTTGATTTGTTTATTTTGGTGGTGGCATTTTATGTTTATGTCAGAGCTCTAAACTGCTGACTTAGGTATCTGGATTGATACCAACTGCTGGGTATTCGTATTGAGTATTGGATGTGTGGGTACCTTTGTAACTTGCGCGACTTCAATCTCTGGGTGCCCAAAGTTTGCCCACCGGCAGCGAGGGGCAATGGCCTGGGTTGTAAAAAACAGTATCTATTTATCTTTATACTAACAAAATTGTTATAAATTTGATTTTTTTAGGCAATTTCTTTTGAGACTATATACCTAAGTGTATTTAGGGCTTTTCACAATAGTATAGCACTGTGTCATGATTTTTTTTTTATTTCAAGTGGATTTTCTTGGAAAATTACCCTCTCGGCTTAGCAGGTTAAATTAGACCTCTCCGCACATACAATTTTTGTCTTGCCTTGATCCAACGTGCTTACTAGCCCTTGCCTTTTGTCGTATCTTAGGCAAAACAACCTGTTTAAATCTCCGTTTAAGCAAAATATTTTACCCTTCAACATTAACACATGATTCAATAATATTTAACACTTAAAACTAAGAAATTAGCTATTCTGACTATAATTAAAAACTTAAAATTTTAACAATCATTTAATAAACCTTTGAGCAACCGTGAAAGAAACGTTTAAATAGGTAACCTTAGATAGGTATGTACCTGTGCCTACCTATATGGGATTTAGATCTACAAATCTGAAAGCAAAATAGAAAATATCAAACTGAAGATAATAATAGGTGTGTTTTATTCATTGCTGCATAGCCAGCGCAGCAAAATTTCCCTTGGCAAACAAAAACAATTTGATTGCTGGCGAAAAAGAAATCAGTAAAAATAAAGATGGCTGTGCTGGCGATAGAGCTTTCAATTATTGAAATGAACGTATAGAGTGAGCTTTCGTTTTATTCAGACTTGTGCTGCGCTGGCTATACAGCAATGAATAAAACACACCTAATTACAAAAATAAAAACACACAAACGTCATTTATCGTCAAACGTCACCTTCCTTAATTGAGAGAAACCACAAAAAATGCAAAAGCAACCCTTGAAGTATCTACCTACCTACCTATACTACCGAACACTTTCAGTAATCAGTAAGACCTTCAATGGCATTCTTGTTGTTGTTTGTTGTTCATAACAAATAAAAAACACTTCCACCGTATGTATGTACATAGGTATATTGTGAATGAATTTCCCTAAAAATATCCCTATTTGAATCTGCTTAGCGCATTTCGCAACCAAACAACAATTTAATATTTTATTATGTTGCCGATAATGACCACGAAAACAACGATGGCGTTTCTAGTTTCTCAGTGTCCACTTCTATTTGTAATTATTCAATGCTTCTAGTTTTGTTCCACTCAATTGTCGTATTAAATTTATTCGACATGATCTACCCTTATCTTCAAATATCGATTCAAGCTTGCCCTAAACCTCTTTTGCCGTTTTACCTTCCTGAATGTGAATGTAATTAGTTAGATCAATACATAGGAATAGGACTATTGTAGTTCTTGGTTTCGAAATTTGTGAAGCATCTTTTTCGGTACCCTTAACAGCTGCCTAAAGATCAATATGTTCAAGATATGTTTGCATCGCAAATTTCCAGGTGCAATAGTTCTCAACCCCTTTAAGCTTCTCAATAGGGGCAAAAAAATTAAGCTTCCCATCTTTAATAATATTTGCTGCCTTTTTCAAATATAAAGGAAAAATTAATTTTACTTCTTCAAAAGACAAAATACTTATTTGTACGAAACAAATATTCGGAGCATTTTTTTTAAATTAATTATTGTCCTTCACGATCCTCTGGGCCCATAACCTATTGAAATTATAAGTTACGCAGAGAAGGATATTCCGGCTTACAAATGAAAAACGTATATTCAGTTTGAATATTATATTGAGAATTAAAATAATTTTTATAAACATTGATTACTATAAATAAAAATAAATGAAATAAAATAAAAAGTTTAAGTGAATTATTTCTACAGTACAACAATATTCATAGTTGTTTTTAGATCCCAGTTTATCTTAGCCTGGAGTTTATCCAATGTAAATTAGATGGGATAAACCCAGTATTTTTTTAGAAACAACTTAAACAGTGACTATGAATATGCCCCATTTATTTTAAGTACATATTTTTCCATTTCTGTCAACTAAGAAGTTTATACTTTGGTAATTGAAACTGATTGATGGCATGAAAAGATAATTAAGGTTAGTGGAAAAGGTGAATATTCTCCAGATACAGAAATAAAAAAATACCAGTAATTGTGTATTATATATGTAACGATGTTTTTCCAAAATAAGGTTTTCGTAATACATATGTACATTGTACAATGAACATACATGCGTACGTTTTCCCGCAAATCATTTCCCCGCAAAACATTTTCCCGCAAAACGTTTTCCCGCAGAACGATATCCCGCAACACAGTTTCCCGTATAAAGTTTGCCTGTCGATTCCTACTTTTTTACAAATCGACAGCGCATGAACAAAATTCATTTCAATATGTAGTTTTCTTGTACAAATGTCTTTTCTTGTGTTAAGGTGAGGTATATGTATGGGGGGGCATGCTGCCCCCCTGCAATCCCCCTGCTTGGCACACTATAGGATTTGGGGTAGGTGCGAGGTTGAGTGCATGAAAAGTTTCTTTTAATCATTCGGTAGTTTTTTTTATGAAAATAAAAAAAAATAAAAAAACGCTTAATATGAAAAAAAAATATTAAATATTTTAACAAACATAAAATATTTATTGCAAAATAGTATTGTCAAAAAGTACTAATTAGTATTGCCTATCCCGCCACCAATCCCGTGGAAAATTTCATAGGCAATCGTTCCGCGGGATATCGTGCTGCGGGATTGTAGCAAAAAAACTACCTTTCAAATCGGCTGGCAAACGTTACACGGGAAAACGTAGTAATCCCGATTTATTAGCATTTTAAATAATTATAATGTAAACTTCAAAGACCACCTGATTGTGTTATCGAAAATGCAGTATTGACGTGAAATAAAATTTTACTTCCAATAACATGTTCTCTGCTTACATACATATTATGTTAGTATTTTTATTACTCAATTCGCATGGATTTAATTGCAGTTTAACTATAAATACCACGTGTATTTCAAGAAACTATTCGACTACCTACGTTGTTGCATGAATTGAGCATTAAATTTCACTTTTTCTCTTATAATTTCCTTAAAACTGATTAATTAAGGTACTTTATGTATAATGTAATACACAAAAATTGTAACATAAATGATCTTTCTAAGCTTCTCTATATAAGTTCCTTATATATAGATCCTCTGGCTTTTTTACTAATTGATAATTCGAATCATGTATTAATTTATAGTAAAATCAATCGAATTTAAAACCTCTTTTTCATCAAAAATGCCATAACCAAAAGACCTTAATAATTATAACCATTGTAACCTTTTTAAGGCATTTCGACGACCGACATAATGTACAATGAAATATTAAATAATAATGAAAATGTTATTTATATTATAAAGGGTTGTTCAGTTTAAGGTGCGATCGGCTAAGAGCCATGGCGTTATCCTCCACCAGAGTGTTATAAAATTTACATATAGGTATACATACTTAGATATTATAAATCATTTTTTTTTTACTTACATATTGAAGCACAAGAGCAAGTAAGGGCAACCCAATGGCTGTATTTATACATTATAAAGGATTTGGTTCACTCCCCAATCGCACAGCAACCACAATGGCGCTACAATGGGAGTCTGTCGTACTCTTTTATCTTTTGTAAATACCCAACCAAAGGATCGAACAAATTGCTGGTGGCGGGATTATAGTCTCTTCAATGTAACTAGGAGGATAAGCAACGAAGATGAAAAACTACGAGGAGCCCCACATTCAACTCCAGCAAAAAAATAAAGTCCCATCTACATCGATTATGTCGACTTTGCAATCAGTGTCGCAAAGATTTATGATATTGGCGTAAAACTACGAACAACAAAATCGGACAAAGGAAACCAATAAATTAGCTTCAAGTGAAGTTTATTTTTGTCAAAGCAGTTCGTATTCTGATTTTTTTGTCATCTTTTCTATTTTTTCATCGCTGGACGACACTTGGGGATTGCTAAAGTTATTTGTTTTGTGTCAATAGCTCTATAGGGCCAAGAGTTTTTGGGCTTCCTTAAGGCGAACTATGAAAAGTTATTTGTGGAAAGAATTAATGTTATTTTTGTCTATTTTAAGCGATTTTATATCTGTTATCCTGAGTACAGAAAGAATAACAAAGTTTTGTTAAGAAAAAAAAAATATTATTTTGTGGAAAGGATAACGACAGAATATTTTCTTTGTTCATATACATATGTACATATGTATGTATATTGTATGTACATATTGTATGATGTCAATAAAATAGATTGTAAATAATAATTATTATAAAGATTATCTTGACTTCAAAGATTCCTTAAGTTTGGTATTCTATCAAAAATTAATTATTTATGAAAAAATAGCAAGTGAAATGACTAATGTTCCTAATTTTTAAATTTCAGTTAGTATGAATTATGACTTGGAGTTACTTAACCTACGAGCCAATATGAGATTGATTTTGTTTTCATTTGACCTTCAATAAGAGTAAACAAAAAAAAGTTCAAACACCAACAAGAAATAAATCAGCCAAGTAGACTGACAACAGAATTCTTGTTCAATGTAGGTATAGATCTCGACTGAAAAGGTAAAGGTCAGTGCGCATGTATTTTTACTAAGCTTTGAAGGAAATTGCGGTAAAAAGATATCAAAAAAAGGATTACTGATCGGTAAACAAAAATAACGGGAAACAATAAAAAGTATATATTTGTTTTAATAAATATCTTTTGTAACGATTTTAATATAAAATGTAAAATATAAATAAAAGAATTTAAAAAACCGATTAAGTATATTTATATTTTATTTATTATTATTTAATAATGTCACAACATATATAATTTTGTTTTAATTTTAAGCTACGCGTTTCGGATTTTTCTCATCCATCTTCGGGCTTATTTTGTTGAAGTCAACAAAATAAGCCCGAAGATGGATGAGAAAAATCCGAAACGCGTAGCTTAAAATTAAAACAAAATTATATATGTTGTGACATTATTAAATAATAATAAATAAAATATAAATATACTTAATCGGTTTTTTAAATTCTTTTATTTATATTTTACATTTTATATTAAAATCGTTATAAAAAACACACAACATGGAGACGACACCCCTAATAAATATCTTTTGGTTTGACAAAGGCCCTCACTATAGTCAACTGATGAGTCCAAGTGAGATCGCCGGGACGAAACGCCAATTTTTGTAGGACTTAAAGGCCGTTAAAAGCTATTTTGAATCAATAACTCAACAAAGTCTATTAAAATAGTGCTAAGTCTTCTACTTGGCTGATGTATTTCAGTAGAATAGTATATAGAATTTGTATTATTAAAAAAACCTTCTTATATCTTTTGGTTTGATTTATGTAGGAGCGGAGCAAAATTATTATCATCTGTTTTTCAATACTTCCAATAAGCGCCAAAAAAATAAAAAAGGTAAAGAGTAAAGACTGTTATTGAATCTTTATTAGATGTTTAAAGTTCTTTCCTTTGAAATAGTATAGCAATTTGTTACAAAGTATCCCGTTTAAATAAATTTTCAGAAATAATGTACATTTAGCAATTTTGCGAATGGTAAATTAAAAAAAAGAATAGAAGATCAATCCAGTTCATCGGACATTCCTGCAAAAATTACTGTTATCAATGAGCTTCAATTCCTGGCAGATAAAATGTTCGACGATGACATCTCAGATCTGAACTACTGTCCTTTTTCTGAGGACGAAAGCATCGTCTCAGACAGAAACGGTAATGGCATTGCAGACCGGAACTCTTCTTCAAACGAAAGAATAGTCTCAGAGAAGGAAAATGTTGATTTTATCAACAAATGGGTGAAGAAGTTGAGAAGCAGCTTAATTGGGAAAGATCAACTGGAAATGCGGGCATTGAATAGTGAGCAACAGACCGAAACATCAACGTCAAGAAAACTCAAGAGGAATCAAGGTAACAAATATGTAACAAAAACTGGAAATTTGAAAAAGGTAAAAATATGTAAAGAGCTTGAACGTTGCCGAAAAAATTGTAAGAGACGAGTTACACTTGTAAACCAAAGAGATATCTTTGACGCATATTGGAAGTTGGGAAGCCATAAAAAAAGAACTGTGGTCCTAAGCGGTTTGATTGAAGCAGTGCTTAAGAAAAATGAACGTGTGACTTGTGAGGCATTCAACTACCCAGCGCCAGCGTAACCGTTCTAATTCAAATCTTTACTTTCTTGAAATCAATGGAAACAAAATTAGCGTTTGTCAGAAATGTTTCTTATACATACACGTTTGATGAAACTGAACAAATTATTAAAACGATTGTAAAGAAAAAGCTTGTTCCTAATTCCGGAGTTTTTGCAGTTGATATAAGAGAGGAGCCTGGCAATAAAACAACAGCCTAAGATTCAATGAGATCCGTAATCAAATTAACAGCTTCCCATTATATTAAAGTCACTATACGCGTGCGTCTTCATCTCAAAAGTATCTATTAAGTTATTTAACAGCTACAAAAATGCATCAACTTTACTCGGAATCACATGAAAATCCAGTGTCATACACAAAGTACAGGCAAATATTTTTGACGATGGGAATTAAGATGAATAAACCCAAGACGGATTGTTGTAACAAGTGTGAAATCTTCAAAATGAAAATTGATTCGGCACAAGATGAAACTAAAAGGAACACCAAAAACTGATGCAAAAAAAACACCACAAAGAAGCAGATGATGCGTATAGAGCCAAAGATTCTGATAAAACCATTGCGAAAGATGATACAAGTTATAAGGTCCTTATGTTTGATTTACAAAAATGTTTGCCAACTCCAAATTTGGAAACATCTGTATCTTTTTATAAAAGACTTTTGTGGACCTACAATTTGACAAATGACAGTACACGACTGTGTGTCTGGACAACCTGTTTGCATGATGTGGAATTAGGGAATTGCTAAACGTGGTGGAAATGAAATTGCGTCATGTATATTGCAGTATTTAAAATCCATCCGAAATGATTGTAGACATTTAATTTTATACAGCGATTCGTGTGCGGGACAGAAAAAAAACGCACTTGTGGCAACTATATGTTTTCAACATTTTTGCAGGGCGAAACAACAATTGAAACGAACACCATAAATTTCTTGTACCGGGACACACACATGTGGAGTGTGATGCTGATCACTCTTTAATAGAGCGGAAAAAGGAGAAAACACATGCGCAGATTCATCATCCACGAGATTGGTACTTGTTTATTTCAGCCTTGGGAATCAAAAATGGACCAATCAATGTTTCTCAATTTTTCGGCGGCCTTGAAAGAAAAATGTATGTGGCGAAAAATAAATACAAATGGAGAGCCTTTCAAATGGGGTGCAGTGAGATGGGTAAGGTACACCAAAACTTTTGGAATTGTAAAGTAGAAGAAGCCGAGGAATATGGTTTCAAGGCATTAAGTTTAAAGAAAAGAGGAATTGCAAAACTAATCATAAGTTATGTTAATAAGTTATACAAAGGACCCATGCATATAAGTGCTGCAAAGAAAAAGGACCTCATTGATATGCTGGATTTGATTAATTCCAATTATCATAACTTTTACCGAAATCTGCCGTCCGATCAGTGGCGTAGCGTGGGTTTTTGCCGCCCGGGGCAGAGTAATTTTTGCCGCCCCTACCAACTAATTTTTTTTAAAGCCTCTATTTTTTTTTGTTTAAAAAAATTTAAGTGAAACATCTTACCAGGCTTAACTACATTCAACTTACTTTTGTACAAAAGTGAACAAAATGTTTTGTCTTTTTCAACGTACTACAAAATCCTATCTTCTTTCTCAAATTTTACAAAAGTAAAAGTTAAAGCGGTCCTAACTTTTACTTTTGCACAAAAGTAAAACACCAACACACATAAATAATCAGTTTAAAAATCGACTAACAGATGTCACCACTGGGTGGGACATTTTAGGGGAACAAAATTAATTTTTCATTCAGATGGTGCTAGGGTTTTTTGAACAAAATGGCAGTTTTGGTAAAAATATCTGAAAGGAGATGTCGCTAGAGTATGTGTGTATTTTTTCACATTTGTACTTTTTGCAAAAAGTTTGGAATGTAGTTAAGCCTTTATAATTTATTTTTTTTTTATTGGAAGAAGCTACAATTGAAGTACTCAACACTAGTTTTATCAAAAACGGTTCGCTTGTTTTTAAGTGTTCAATAACAGGTGATAAATTTACCACAGCTAGCTAATTTTAATTTTTGTAAAGATTCAGATATTACTGAGCAAAACTGTATCACCTATTTTAACATTTTCAGAACAATTATTGATAGATTTTTTTTGAGTTTTTAACCAGTAATAAAAATTCGTAAAATTTGCCATATTAAAAAAAATGCTAACATTAGGTTGTGCGAAAGTGCCATTTGACATTTCAGAATAATTACTAAATTTATTGAAAATTTAAATTTTTCGGTGATAAAAGTGAGCGACATAATATGAGCCAACTCATATCGAATCAGTCAAAACAAACCAAAGTTTTTTTTTTGTAGTCTCACTCTCACGACTTACGAGCAGGGTTCGAACCGAAGTACTAAAATTTCGGAGCAAACTTGTAAAAAAGGTGAACTAAATCGAAAAATTCCCGAGGAGGTTTTAAAATTAAGGAAAATTTCAAGTTTTCGAACACCATATTTTTAATAAATTTTTTTTTTAAAACACATCACATAAATTCTATTCGTTTCACAGCTGAATAGAATTCAGACTCAGACATTCAGAATTATAGACGCAAAATATAATTATACAGGGGCCTCATTTCGAACGACATTGTTTTGGTAATACCCATCTCCATCACATCAAAAGGGAAAGATATAGGGACAGCTATTGCCACGATATCGTTCGATTGTTTTTGTTTTATCGCCTGATTGAACACTTTGAAGACTCCTTTCAATTCAGTAAAGATAAATTGGCTGTCATCATTATTATCTATGCATGCGAAAATTCCTCCATAACTGTGGTAATTAGACCATGCAAAGGGCGACCTGTTTTTAATTTCCGGTGACTAGTGAAAGAAAATGAATGAAGCAATTGCTATGATATTTTGCTTTGGCTACAACCAAGTCGGCCTCGTAGATAATGTTTTTTTTTTTTAACAACCTGATCATCTTTTCCTTTTTCGACGATCTAAGGATTTTTTTGAAGTCGACTGTTGCAACGTGCAACCATAGAATAATTACAAATAGAAGTGGACACTGAGAAACTAGAAACGCCATCGTTGTTTTCGTGGTCATTATCGGTAACATAATAAAATATTAAATTGTTGTTTGGTTGCGAAATGCGCTAAGCAGATTCAAATAGGGATATTTTTAGGGAAATTTATTCACAATATACCTATGTACATACATACGGTGGAAGTGTTTTTTATTTGTCATGAACAACAAACAAAGAATGCCATTGAAGGTCAACTGATTACTGAAAGCGTTCGGTAGTATAGGTAGGTAGGTAGATACTTCAAGGGTTTCTTTTGCATTTTTTGTGGTTTCTCTCAATTAAGGAAGGTGACGTATGACGATAAATGATGTTTGTGTGTTTTTATTTTTGTAATTATTATCTTCAGTTTGATATTTTCTATTTTGCTTTCAGATTTGTAGATCTTAATCCAATATAGGTAGGCACAGGTACATACCTATCTAAGGTTACCTATTTAAACGTTTCTTTCACGGTTGCTCAAAGGTTTATTAAATGATTGTTAAAATTTTAAGTTTTTAACTATCGTCAGAATAGCTAATTTCTTAGTTTTAAGTGTTAAATATTATTGAAAAATATTTTGCTTGAACGGAGATTTAAACAGGTTGTTTTGCCTAAGATACGACAAAAGGCAAGGGCTAGTAAGCAGGTTGGATCAAGGCGAGGCAAAAATTGTATGGGCGGAGAGGTCTAATTCAACCTGCTAAGCCGAGAGGGTACCTAATCCACTTGAAATAAAAAAAAATGGTTAACATACATTTTTTATTATTAATGATCATGAATAATATTTTTAACGAATAGGTACGAGTATATTACGTATATTGATCATGAAAATGTGGAAGAAGGCAATATTATTGAGCAAACCCGTTGGTGTTGAACCGTAGATCCAAATAGGATACTGAGAACAATGAACATACATTATGTAAGTGGCAATAGATGCAAACGTTTTAGAAAGAAACGAAAATCGTGTCGCCAATAAAATGAGTCTGTCTGGCTAAAAAAAATGCTTTTTTATGGTTTTAGGAACAAAATACCTAAGTCAAAACCATTCTGAAATGTGTCTTTGCTTTCGTTGCATCAGTGATAATTTCGATAATTTGTAAAAAATTCTGCTTACTTATTAATTAAACTTACGAGTATTATTAAAATTATAAAAATGACTATAACAATGTAAAAATAAAAAAACTCTGGCGTTCCCAGATTTGTTTTACCTGACGATTATCGTTGTGAAATATGGTTACCAAATTCTGGGAAGAGTTTCTCAGAAAAACATATTTGCGACGAAAAAATTTATATATGTGCGGATCATTTTGACAAAAAAAAATTAAGTCTGGGAGCTTTCCGTGCATGCACAAATAGAGAGGCTTGTCCGTTCCCATACAATCAAAATAAAAGTGAGTGTGTTTTAAAAGAAATCACAAATAACTTGCAAAATTTCAATCCACAGTTGTACATGTTATTTTGGCATTATTTAAACACGTTTTGTGGTTCAAATGCAAATGGCAGTACCTACATATGTATTCGTTTGCGTAAGATCAGATTACATTTATTTGCTCCTGGTATTATGCCCCAGAATTGTGTGGAGGCCCTGCATCCACTCCCAAAATTTGCTATCTGCTCTTCTAAAAACTCTTGACAGTATCTTTTAGAAAATTCATTCAAGTGAAACCCCAATTTTTTCTCCTGAACAAATTTGATTTTTTTTGCGAAAAAATATATGTACAGTCAACTCTCCCTAAGTCGAATTTTCACGGGATACCAAGATTTGTTCGAGTTAGAGAGAGTTTTGGAAAAATTCGAGTTATAGAGAAAAAAAACATTTTTTTATTTTAAAAGGTTTATTTAATAAATAAAGGTTAATATACATATATATTAAAGCAATCAACAACACAAAGAAAAGGATAATAATCCTTTTTTGTTTTTGCGTTGTAACTTTTTAACAACTGTATCTTTTTATAGAGGTACCAGGGTTATGAATAGGAAGAAACGCAATGAGCTGACGATGATGGTACACGCGATGCTACACATATAAACATATGTACCTATTAAGGTTTTGATGGTTCGTAGTTATGCTATACCCAAATACGAATTCCGAAGGGGTAATGGTTTTTTATTTTGTTTTGTTCTAAACAAAATTCGACTTAAGGGGTGAAAAAAGATGCCAATTATCGAGAAAATGTGTTCGAGTTAAAGAGAGTTCGACTTAGAGGGAGTTCGACTTAGAGAATGGTATTTGTATGGAAAATTGAAGGGAATGATAAAATATGGCGAAAAGGTTCGAATTAGAGAGAAATTCGACTTAGAGAGAGTACGACTTAGGGCGAGTCGACTGTATATTTATAATTATTTATTAACAAAATATGTAATATTTTTTGAAGTAAAACTTCTTTTGCGGCATGGGGGTAAAAAATTTTTCTATGGAGCTGTCAGTGACATGTCAAACCGACATACAAATTCCCGTCACGAATTACAAAATTCAGCGTCACGATTTTGCAACGGTTCTGAGTTTCAAATCGGGTGCTCTGAGTGGTAGGACTTGAAAAATACTTGCCCTGTTGTCGTGAAAGAAGTTTTACTTCTAGCGCGTGTACATAAGTACGCACACTCTTTTTTTCAAAACTTTACGTTATTAAGTAATATTTTTACGTTATTAAGTAATATTTTTGTTTGTTATATTCGAATCTCCTATCAATTTCTAGTCAAATACTAAAAACCGACTGCCTAAGGGTCTGTTTCACAATGTCTGATTAAAGTGCCAATTAAGCTACATGGAACTTATTCGACAGTTAACAACCTCATTTACGTTTCACAATGTCTGAATACATCTAATTGGCAATTAAAGTTCTAAGTATTTTACTAGCAAGATGAAGTGCCGATTAGAAAATTAAACTAAAGGCTTAACTACATAAGCCAAAAAAGTGAAAAAGTGAAAATTTTCAAACTCATTTTAGGATAGTGTTTCTGACTGGAAAACTTATAAAAATGATGCAGAAAGCTTAAATTTTGGTTTAAAAACAAATTTGTGTATTCTTTTTCACAAAACAACGGCGCTAGCGGTAAAAAAAATATTTTTTCTTTTGTACTTCAGTACTTTTTGGCTTACGTAGTTAAGCCTTAACAATTAAAAATTCAAAATTTTCTTCACTAACACTCACACTTCAATTCAACACACAATTACCTCTTATTTTTACATCTCTTTGAAAAAATCCTCTCGACACTTTTAACATATACAATAAGATGACCCACCATTAAAAACTAACTATTTGATGATTATTAATATTTTTTCTTCAATGTTTGACATGAGTCAAATTCTATTTGTCTGGAAAACTGGAATAACGAACGAATAGCTAATTGATCATTGTGAAACGCAAAGTTTTTTAATGGGAGGATTTAATTTTAGGATCAATTAAATGTCGGATAACTAATTAGAAATTTACTCAGACATTGTGAAACAGACCCTAAATGTCTTTTAATTTTTAAGAAAATTGAAAATAACGAAATGTACTATACTTCTTAATTAGTAGATTCTTCAAGCAACAAAATAACGGATGGATGTCGAATTTAAGAAAACTTACTTTTGTTATTTTCAATTTTCAATTTTGACATATGGTTTTTAATGTTTGACTAAAAACTGATTGGAGCATTGAATATAAAATACAAAACTACTACTTAATAACATAAAATTTTGAGCAAAATGACATTGAACACAATTTTTTAATTTTTTTTTCAAAAATTTAAGTTTAAAAATTAATTTTTAAAAAACTATTCACTCAAACAACTTAATTTAAAAAGAAAATGAAAGAAGAAATCTTTGGCTTTATAAAAGTGTATAGCATGGCATTAGGTGTATTTTTTTCATTGTTGGATAGCCAGCACAGCACAAGTCTGAATAAAAAGATCACTCACTCTATACGTTCATTTGAATAATTAAATTAAATTAAATTAAATTATTCGAAAGATGAAAGTTTATTACTCACTGACTCACTCACTCATTCATTGACTCATCATTGTACAGCTTACTGTGTAATATATACAATATATATAAACATTTTTTCACATTACTTCATATTTCAAAGTGCACACTAAGAAGGGATTTTTTCAAATTCATAAAACTAATAGGATAAACTTAGGTTTAAATAGGGTAAAGTCGGATTTCTATTTTCTAAATGGGTTGAAATAAAATTATTAATTTATATAGAATTCATAGATTTTTTAATTCTATGGCGTGTCAGGGGGGTTAAAAAAATTATAAAAAATTGTTTTAACACTTACCAACGTTTAAAACGCAAAATCTCAAAAATCAGTGTTTCACAAAAAAATTATATTAAATCAGGGGGTTTATTGATTTTTATTATATTTACTATTTTGAATAGGGCATAGAAATAAAAATTAGGCGTGTAATACAAAATTTTTATTTATGTCGTATTTTTGACGCACGCAATTTTTCAAAAACATACATTTTTTTTTACCTTTTTTTCACACTCTTTATTTTTTATCTTTTTAATGGGGGTAGATAGAAATATGAAATTGTACCATCTTATAGATATTATGGATTTACATAATTTTGGTGAAAATTGGATTTCTCAAGTACCATTTAAAAAAGTTATTCAAGTATAAAAAATTTTAAAAAATTAAAAAAAACCCTTTTTTACGGTTATCTGTCAATATCGTTTTAATTAATTGTCATAGAAGGTTGAAATTTTCACAGCTAATAGAATCTATTGATTTTAATTTTATTTTAATTTTATTTTAATTTTATTTTAATTTTATTTCAATTTTTTTTTACCACTAACGGGATTATTAAAGTAGTTTTACATATAAGCTTATTACTCATCAGTGCATGCACGCATGAGTTTCTTTTTTCTTTAGTCCGCAAGGCAATATGATAACAATTAATTTGATACCTCATTTGTTAATCTACATACTATAAAACCATCACAATTTTAATTTTAATTTAATCAAAAAATCCATTAAATTTAATCGAAAAAACCCCACTTGTTCATTGCCAACCACCACCGACCAGTGGCAGATTACCCGTTATTTTAACAAAATCAGAAAATCCAAATGATATTGATGGATTAAATAATTCATAACTTCTCTTCTAATTGTCCGATCTTCAAGATTAAGATATTAAAATAATCAGTAAATGCTAAGCTTTAATTGTGTGTAAAAATAATTGCGGAGGGGGCAAGCATTCTATACGAAAAGGGATGGTAAAGAGGTAATCAATTCAATTTTCTGCATTAAAAATGCAAAAGTTGATGAAAATTTTACGAATTTGAAAAAATTATGTTTTATAATATTGTAGCCCCAACCCTTATCTATAAAAAAGTCAATGTTGTTATAGGGGTAAATTCAACAAGTGCGGCGGGAGGGGGATTTAAATTAAATTTAACGATAAAAATCGATTTTAATCAAAAAAATCATCCCACATGACATCATTAATTAATTAATAACTCCTAAAATTCTTAACGGATTCTCAAGATTAAAGTCTTTAAATACTGTCATTAAAACAAACATTAAATGTATGTAAAAAAAAATCTCAAATTTTCATGACAATTATGAAAAAAATGTAAAAACAAATTGAATTAATGTTTTTTTACACCCACTTTGATTGATTAAAAAATTTTAAATAATATGTTATATTCAAAATAGAGAAAAAAAAAATTATTACATATTATTTATTAATATATTTTCTAAATATTTATTGAACATCTTAAAGTTCTAAGTCCAACAAGAATTAAGATATTAAATATATTTTTCTATTTTTGTAGGTATATACAATATACATATACATTATTAAATATGCACGTGCGTTGGTGGTAGGTATTTCTCATTCGTAATAATACTAAAGGTACCCTCATTGTTGGTTTGGTTGGCTGATAACTTTTGTTCTAATGATCTCATCGTCTTAAAATTTAGGTAGAATGTCATTCAAGTGTACTTGACCTTTTTAATGAAACTTACTATGATGTGGATCTGTAAGATTAAGGTCTTAAAATAAAGGTAAAATGTAAGGCTAACTTCACTTTGAAGTTAATTTATAAAAAATTCAAATTGAATTAAAAAAAAATCGCTTTCGTTAATAGTTATGACCACGGGCTGGGCTGGGCATTGGGCAACAAATTTGATACTCAGATTTATAGAAAAGAGTTGATTTGGTCAAGTGATTGACTTGGCAAGTTGGTTAGATTTTTAATAATGGTCAGACTTTCAAGGTGAAGTTTTTTAAATTTTGATTAAGTATCCGGCTAAACAGTGTTCAAAAAGTTAAAAAAAAAAACAAAACAAGTTATCAAAACAATTCGTACGGTTCACCCAAAGGTACTGTTAACTTGGGCGCCTGCCTGTCGACTGAACATACCCTAAGCGGAGCAACGGAGTTGCGTGAGCGGGACAGGGGACCCGCAATCGATTTTTATCGACAAACGTCAAACTAAGTGAGTGCCTGGAATAAAAGGTAGACTAGATTTATAACTTGACGAGTAACAATGGTCAGATTTTCAAGATTAATTTCCCAAAATCAAGGTGAATTATCATGCTAAGGGTAGAAAAGTAGGTCAAGGGCTGACTGGGCAAATCGGATATAGATTTATAACTTGAGTTCTAATGGTCATATTTGTATGGTTAAAGTCTTAAAATAAAGGTAAATTATTTGTATACACTATTAATTTAAAAAAAGTATGTATGTATGTACATATAATACCATACATACATAAATACATAGGTAGTTATGTATATATACCTATACGAAGTTAGTGAATTGAGAGAGACAGAGAGGTGCAGTGAGATCTAGAGAGAGACAAAGAGATACAGGGAAGGACAGAGACATACAGGGAGCGACAGAGAGATATAGAGAGATACAGAGATAGAGAGAGAGGTACACAGAGAGACAGAAAGATATACAGAGAGACAGAGAAATGCAGGGAGATACAGAGAGAGACAGAAAGATACAGAGAGGGCCAGAAAGATATAGATAAAGAGACAGAGAAATACAGGGAGATACAGAGAGAGAGACAGACAAATATAGAGCGGGACAAAGAGATATAGACAGATAGAGACAAAGAGATACAGAGAGAAATTTTGGTTGGTTTGATTTTGATTTATAACTTATTATTATTATGTTCTAAATAGTCATATTTGTATGGTTAATTAAAGTTCTTAAAATAAAGGTAGAGTGAGATAAAGGTAGAGTGAGGTAAAAGTAGAGTGAGATAAAGGTAGAGTGAGGTAAAAGTAGAGTGATATAAAGGTAGAGTGAGATAAAGGTAGAGTGAGATAAAGGAAGAGTGAGATAAAGTTAGAGTGAGATAATGGTAGAGTGAGATAAAGGTAGAGTGAGAAAAAGGTAGAATGAGATTAAGGTAGATTCGAGATAAAGGTAGATTCGAGATAAAGGTAGATTGAGACATTGTCTTGCACATACATACATCGTGTGACAGTTAAAGGTAGATTTGAGATAAAGGTAGATTGAGACATTGTCTTGCACATACATCGTGTGACTGCAGTAAAAGGTAGATTGAGACATTGTCTTGCACATACATGGTGTGACAGTAAAAGGTAGATTGAGACATCGTGTGACAGTTAGCGTAGCCAACTGTTCGGGTAAATATACTAGTTGAAAGCTCTATCGTCAGCACAGCCATCCTCTTTTTACTGACTTTTTTTTCGCCAGCAATCAGATTGTTTTTGTTTGCCAAGCGAAATTTTGCTGCGCTGGCTATGCAGCAATGAATAAAACACTCATACTGTAGTTGTTACTGTTGTTTTTTAATGATTTTGTTCTATTTAAATTTGATTTTTTAGAAAATTGCCCCTCCCACCTAAACGGGGGGTAATAGACCCCCGCCACCCATACGATATTTTTCTTGTCTCAACTCAACCTACACGCGCTTATAGCTTTTTGTCACACCTTAGGTGAATCACCCTATGTATTGTATACCTACATAAAATCAATGTCAATATAGAAACAAAATTGTAGAAAAAACAATAAAATAAAAAATATAGGGAGGTATCTACCTATCGGTTTTTAAAAACTAAATTGTGTTTCCTTAGAAAAAAATTAGGTATAAAAGTTTCCCTTCTTTGATCTTCCAAAAATGATGAGCTTACAAAAAATATTTATTAAACTTATTTTTCAATGGGTAAGGTACCTATACCAACCAACATTATGACGTATACCTATCTACATATAGGTACCTACCTATCTACACAATTAGAATTACACATTTTGAATCTTTAAAATCTCATAGATAGGTAGGTAGGTACAAAACTTTAAAATTAGGATTACGAAAAGTTCATACCAAACTCATAAAGACCAAAAAACGCAACAAATTAAAACATAATTGTCATCACCCCAAATTGCATGAAAACAACAACAACATCTTTGAATGAACGCAAAGTAAAAAAAACAACCCTTGAAATTACATTTCGTTCAACAAACGTATAGTTTGACCTTGTCTGGCATGGCAGACAACAATTCAAGTGGTTGTTTTTGTTGTTGCCTCCCTTTCATTCGAACGAAAATTTCCCTCATAATTTAATCAGGCATATTCAATGGTTGTGGTTTTCACTATTCAGTTTTTAAAAGCGACAACGTTGACGTTGATCGGCCATCTAGCGGCGATCTAATCCGGTGTCCCTTCTATTTGTAATTATTCAATGATTCAATGCTTTTATTCTAATAGTCGGATCGTTAAGGTTGAGGTCTCAAAATTCAGGTTGAATATCAGGCTACATATTTCTTACAAAATCATTGCAGAGTAACACAAAAGTATGTTTACAATACAATATGTGTAAGATACAGTATATGATTAATTATCATTAATCATTAATTTTGTCTAAAAATTCAGGTTGAATAGGTATCAGCATTGAATGATTACAAATAGAAGTGGACACTGAGAAACTAGAAACGCCATCGTTGTTTTCGTGGTCATTATCGGCAACATAATAAAATATTAAATTGTCGTTTGGTTGCGAAATGCGCTAAGCAGATTCAAATAGGGATATTTTTAGGGAAATTCATTCACAATATACCTATGTAGTATGTACATACATACGGTGGAAGTGTTTTTTATTTGTCATGAACAACAAACTACAACAAGAATGCCATTGAAGGTCAACTGATTATTGAAAGTGTTCGGTAGTATAGGTAGGTAGGTAGATACTTCAAGGGTTGCTTTTGCATTTTTTGTGGTTTCTCTCAATTAAGGAAGGTGACGTTTGACGATAAATGACGTTTGTGTGTTTTTATTTTTATAATTATTATCTTCAGTTTGATATTTTCTATTTTGCTTTCAGATTTGTAGATCTAAATCCCAAATACCTAGGTAGGCACAGGTACATACATATCTAAGGTTACCTATTTAAACGTTTCTTTCACGGTTGCTCAAAGGTTTATTAAATGATTGTTAAAATTTTAAGTTTTTAATTATCGTCAGAATAGCTAATTTCTAAGTTTTAAGTGTTAAATATTATTGAATCATGTGTTAATGTTGAAGGGTAAAATATTTTGCTTGAACGGAGATTTAAACAGGTTTCTTTGCCTAAGATACGACAAAAGGCTAGGGCTAATAAGCAGGTTGGATCAAGGCAAGACAAAAATTGTATGGGCGGAGAGGTCTAATTCAACCTGCTAAGCCGAGAGGGTAATTTTCCAAAAAAATCCACTTGAAATAAAAAAAAAATCATGACACAGTGTCATGCTATACTATTGTGAAAAGCCCTAAATACACTTATAGGTATATAGTCTCAAAAGAAATTGACTAAAAAAATGAAATTTATAACAATTTTGTTAATATAAAGATAAATAGATACTGTTTTTTACAACCCAGCGCCGCCAGGCCATTGCCCCTCGCTGCCGGTGGGCAAACTTTGGGCACCCAGAGATTGAAGTCGCGCACGAATCGTGTTAATTCATGTCCACTTTTAATTACGTCCCTTATTAATTTGGCGGACACTTTTTGGCGGAATCAAAAAATTTTGATATCTGAATTTGTAGCTAATTAAATGCTAATTTGTTGCACAAACCAAAAATTTGTAGCTCGCATAGTTTCGTAGTTATTCAAGTTTCCGCTAAAATAAGTCTGAAGTTAGCTGACAAATTCTAAAATAATACAAATTTTTAAATTTGATTGACACCCAAATTTGTAGCTTTTTAAATGCTCTTGAGTTGCGAAAACCGCGATTTTGTAGCTCAAGTGGTTTATTTTATATTCAAGTTTCCGCTAAAATAAGTCTGAAGTTAGCGGACGAAAATACGAAAACCATAATTCTATTGGTGTCAAAAATTGTAGCTTTTTAAATGCTAATTTGTTGCGCAAAAATTTTTTAGCAAAAATTAATTTTTTAGCTTTTATGTATTATTTTATATTTGCATTTTAAGTTTAAAAAGTGCATTTCCGGTAATTTGAAATAAAACGGAAGTTGGCGGACAAAATCTAAAAAAATGAGATTTTCGAAAATTTGTTTTTGCCAGAAATTGTAGCTTTTTAAATGCTATTATTTGGCGCCAAGAAGAAATTTGTAGCTCTAACGGTTTTTTTTATATCCAAGTTTCAAGTTACCTCAAAATGGAGCTTCCAAAATCTAAAAAAATGAGAAAATCAAAATTTTTTTTTTGCCATAATTTGTAATCTCCCTAAGCTTAATTAAGCACGTAAACCCCGATTTTGTAGCTCGCATAGTTTTTTTGTTATAAAAGATTCCGCTAAAATAAGACGTCATTCCTTGCGGTCAAAATTTTTTAAAAAATTTGAATTTTTGAATTTTTTTTTTCTCAGAAATTGTAGCTTTTGAAATTATAATTTGTTGCGCAAGAATCAATTTTGTAGCTTTTATGGATCGGTTTTTATTTGCATTTTAAGTTTAAAAAACGCATTTCCGGTCCGCTAAAATAAGACTGAAGTTAGCGGACAAAATCTAAAAAAATGAGATTTTCGAAAAAAAAAATTTTGCCAGAAATTGTAGCTTTTTAAATGCTATTTTTTGGCGCCAAGAAGAAATTTGTAGCTCTAACGGTTTTTTTTATATTCAAGTTTCAAGTTACCTCAAAATGGAGCTTCCAAAATCTAAAAAAATGAGAAAATCAAAACTTTTTTTTTGCCATAATTTGTAATCTCCCTAAACTTTTATAACAAAAAAACTATACGAGCTACAAAGTCGGGGTTTACGTGCTTAATTAAGCTTAGGGAGATTACAAATTATGGCAAAAAAAAATTTTTGATTTTCTCATTTTTTTAGATTTTGGAAGCTCCATTTTGAGGTAACTTGAAACTTGAATATAAAAAAAACCGTTAGAGCTACAAATTTCTTCTTGGCGCCAAATAGTAGCATTTAAAAAGCTACAATTTCTGGCAAAAAAACATTTTCGAAAATCTCATTTTTTTAGATTTTGTCCGCCAACTTCCGTTTTATTTCAAATTACCGGAAATGCACTTTTTAAACTTAAAATGCAAATATAAAATAATACATAAAAGCTAAAAAATTAATTTTTGCGCAACAAATTAGCATTTAAAAAGCTACAATTTTTGACACCAATAGAATTATGGTTTTCGTATTTTCGTCCGCTAACTTCAGACTTATTTTAGCGGAAACTTGAATATAAAATAAACCACTTGAGCTACAAAATCGCGGTTTTCGCAACTCAAGAGCATTTAAAAAGCTACAAATTTGGGTTTCAATCAAATTTAAAAATTTGTATTATTTTAGAATTTGTCAGCTAACTTCAGACTTATTTTAGCGGAAACTTGAATAACTACGAAACTATGCGAGCTACAAATTTTTGGTTTGTGCAACAAATTAGCATTTAATTAGCTACAAATTCAGATATCAAAATTTTTTGATTCCGCCAAAAAGTGTCCGCCAAAATAAGGGACGTCTTTTAATTGCGGTTCTTCTTAAAAATGGTTAACATACATATTTTGTTATTAATGATCATGAATAATATTTTTAACGAATAGGTACGAGTATATTACGTATATTGATCATGAAATGTGGAAACGAAGGCAATATTATTGAGCAAAACCGTTGGTGTTGAACCGTAGATCCAAATAGGATACTGAGAACAATGAACATACATTATGTAAGTGGCAATAGATGCAAACGTTTTAGAAAGAAACGAAAATCTTGTCGCCAATAAATTGAGTCTGTCTGGCTATAAAAAATGCTTTTTTATGGTTTTAGGAAAAAAATACCTAAGTAAAAGCCATTCTGAAATGTGTCTTTGCTTTCGTTGCATCAGTGAAAATTTCGATAATTTGTAAAAAATTCTACTTACTTATTAATTAAACTTACGAGTATTATTAAAATTATAAAAATGACTATAGCAATGTAAAAATAAAAAAAAACTCTGGCGTTCCCAGATTTGTTTTACCTAACGATTATCGTCGTGAAATATGGTTACCAAATTCTGGGAAGAGTTTCTCAGAAAAACTTATTTGCGACGAAAAAAAATATATATGTGCGGATCATTTTGACAAAAAAAATTTAAGCCTGGGAGCTTTCCATGCATGCACAAATAGAGAGGCTTGTCCGTTCCCATACAATCAAAATAAAAGTGAGTGTGTTTTAAAAGAAATCACAAATAACTTGCAAAATTTCAATCCACAGTTGTTATACCTAGATGTTATTTTGTCATTATTTAAACACGTTTTGTGGTTCAAATGCAAATGGCAGTACCTACATATGTATTCGTTTGCGTAAGATCAGATTACATTTTTTTGCTCCTGGTATTATGCCCCAGAATTGTGTGGAGGCCCTGCATCCACTCCCAAAATTTGCTATCTGCTCTTCGAAAAACTCTTGACAGTATCTTTTTGCGTTGTAACTTTTTAAAAACTGTAGGTATCTTTTTATAGAGGTACCAGGGCTATGAATAGGAAGAAACGCAAAGAGCTGACGTTCATGGTACACGCGATGCTACACATATATACATATGTACCTATTAAGGTTTTGATGGTTCGTAGTTAGGTATACTATACCCAAATACGAATTCCGAAGGGGTAATGGTTTTTTATTTTGTTTTGTTCTAAACAAAATTCGACTTAAGGGGTGAAAAAAGATGCCAATTATCGAGAAAATGTGTTCGAGTTAAAGAGAGTTCGACTTAGAGGGAGTTCGACTTAGAGAATGGTATTTGTATGGAAAATTGAAGGGAATGATAAAATATGGCGAAAAGGTTCGAATTAGAGAGAAATTCGACTTAGAGAGAGTACGACTTAGGGCGAGTCGACTGTATATTTATAATTATTTATTAACAAAATAATATTTTTTTTCAAAACTTTACGTTATTAAGTAATATTTTTACGTTATTAAGTAATATTTTTGTTTGTAACATTCGAATCTCCTATCAATTTCTAGTCAAATACTAAAAACCGGATGCTTAAGGGTCTGTTTCACAATGTCTGATTAAAGTGCCAATTAAGCTACATGGAACTTATTCGACAGTTAACAACCTCATTTACGTTTCACAATGTCTGAATACGTCTAATTGGCGATTAAAGTTCTAAGTATTTTACTGGCAAGATGAAGTGCCGATTAGAAAATTAAACTAACAATTAAAAATTCAAAATTTTCTTCACTAACACTCACACTTCAATTCAACACACAATTTCCTCTTATTATTCACATCTCTTTGAAACAATCCTCTCGACACTTTTAACATATACAATAAGATGACCCACCATGAAAAACTAACTATTTGATGATTATAAATATTTTTTCTTCAATGTTTGACATGAGTCAAATTCTATTTGTCTGGAAAACTGGAATAACGAACGAATAGCTAATTGATCATTGTGAAACGCAAAGTTTTTTAATGGGAGGATTTAATTTTAGGATCAATTAAATGTCGGATAACTAATTAGAAATTTACTCAGACATTGTGAAACAGACCCTAAATGTCTTTTAATTTTTAAGAAAATTGAAAATAACGAAATGTACTATACTTCTTAATTAGTAGATTCTTCAAGCAACAAAATAACGGATGGATGTCGAATTTAAGAAAACTTACTTTTGTTATTTTCAATTTTCAATTTTGACATATGGTTTTTAATGTTTGACTAAAAACTGATTGGAGCATTGAATATAAAATACAAAACTACTACTTAATAACATAAAATTTTGAGCAAAATGACATTGAACACAATTTTTTAATTTTTTTTTCAAAAATTTAAGTTTAAAAATTAATTTTTAAAAAACTGTTCACTCAAACAACTTAGTTTAAAAAGAAAATGAAAGAAGAAATCTTTGGCTTTATAAAAGTGTATAGCATGGCATTAGGTGTATTTTATTCATTGCTGGATAGCCAGCGAAGCACAAGTCTGAATAAAAAGATTACTCTAGGTGTGTTTTATTCATTGCTGCACAGCCAGCGCAGCACAAGTCTGAATAAAAAGATCACTCACTCTATACGTTCATTTGAATAATTGAAAGCTCTATCGTCAGCACAGCCATCTTCTTTTTTACTGACTTTTTTTTCGCCAACAATCAGATTGTTTTTGTTTGCCAAGCGAAATTTTGCTGCGCTGGCTATGCAGCAATGAATAAAACACACATACTGTAGTTGTTACCGTTGTTTTTTAATGATTTTGTTCTATTTTAATTTGATTTTTTAGAAAATTGCCCCTCCCACCTAAACGGGGGTAATAGACCCCCGCCACCCATACTATATTTTTCTTGTCTCAACTCAACCTACACGCTCTTATAGCTTTTTGTCACACCTTAGGTGAATCACCCTATGTATTGTATACCTACATAAAATCAAGGTCAATATAGAAACAAAATTGTAGAAAAAACAATAAAATAAAAAATATAGGGAGGTATCTACCTATCGGTTTTTAAAAACTAAATTGTGTTTCCTTAGAAAAAAATTATGTATAAAAGTTTCTCTTCTTTGATCTTCCAAAAATGATGAGCTTACACAAAATATTTATTAAACTTATTTTTCAATGGGTAAGGTACCTATACCAACCAACATACGTATAGGTACCTACCTATCTACACAATTAGAATTACACATTTTGAATCTTTAAAATCTCATAGATAGGTAGGTAGGTACAAAACTTTAAAATTGGGACTAAGAAAAGTTCATACCAAACTCATAACGACCAAAAAACGCAACAAATTAAAACATAATTGTCATCACCCCAAATTGCATGGAAACAACTACAACATCTTTGAATGAACGCAAAGTAAAAAAACAACCCTTGAAATTACATTTCGTTCAACAAACGTAGTTTGACCTTGTCTGGCATGGCAGACAACAATTCAAATGCAAAACCAAAGTGGTTGTTTTTGTTGTTGCCTCCCTTTCATTCGAACGAAAATTTCCCTCATAATTTCCTCAAGCATATTCAATGGTTGTGGTTTTCACTATTCAGTTTTTAAAAGCGACAACGTTGACTTTGATTTCCGGCCATCTAGCGGCGATCTAATCCGGTGTCCCTTCTATTTGTAATTATTCAATGGTATCAGGCTACATATTTTTTACACAATCATTGCAGAGTGACATAAAAGTATGTTTACAATACACATACAGTATGTGTAAGATACAATTGATTATTTCCCAGCAAACATTTTTATTCAGAACTGTATCATTAATGATTGACATAAGTGAACAAAACCTTCGAATATGAATTCATTTCTAAATCGATTTGGGTCCAAACTCCTGGGTAACGATACCTCACATATGAATCTTTAAAATGATTCGTAAATGATTCATAAATCCTGGACATAAGTGAATGCACACAAGACGCTTATGTATTCATTTTGTACCACAATTTATGAGTCTTTCTTGAATCATTTAAATGATACGAATGTGATTCATTAAAATGAAGGTATATACACTTTTCACTTTCACTTGAAGTGAACATAAATTGAATCATTTTTAATTCATAAGAAGGATTCATTAACAATCCTTTATTATCGGGATTTATTCATCATTTATCAATCATTTAAATGATTCATAAGTGAAGTATCGCTACCCAGGAGTTTGGATTCAAATCGATTCAGAAATGAATTCAGAATCGAAGGTTTTTTTTTTTTCATTTATATCTAATCTTTTATGATACTATTCTGAAGCGAAATGTTTGCTGGGTTAATTCTTTTGAGTTGGTTATATTAATTTATTAATTATTTAATAAGTCAATATTTTTCTGAATTTGAAAATGTTTAATAATTTAAATAATGTTTTTTTTTACTTTTTTGTTTTTTTTTTTTGTTAATATTTATTTTCTTTTGACCGTAAAAAATTTCTAATTCTGAAGCTTTTTTAAAGAAGGCCTTATTAGCGTAATGACTATGTATATCGGGAAAGTCGCAGACAAAAATTATTATAGAACACTGAATTAACCTATTTATTGTTTTTAATATTATAAAGGAAGATTCATTCATTTGACTAATGAACTCAAAGCTTATACTATAAGTCCTAAAAATAATATATACTAAATTTTATTAAGTTGCAAATTTAATGTAAGTGAGCTGACTACGTATCTTACCGGCATTTCGTGGTATTTTATTCATATCAACAACTTGTTGAAATACTTTTTCAGTGGATGTTGAGGGGAATTTACCACCTGTAAAAAAAAAGGCAATCTTTTAACCCGTAGTGAATGTATTCACCTTTGTCCATTGGCACTGGGACGATATTTTTTGGTGTCTGCTTCAAAGTTCTTGCATCTTTTGGAAGCCCAGGAATCTTTGTGCGAATAATGCTAAGAAGCTCGCTCATAGCAGAAGTACTAATAAGATGCTTTGAAGCCCAACGACCTAATTGCAAAGTTATGGGTTCACCTATTGGATCGCTCTCAATATCTTCTTCACTTTCGCTTGAGATGGAAGCATCGAGGATTCTGTTTTCACATAATTCAGAGTCAAAAGAGTCGGAGAAGATATTTGGTGTAGGGTTATCTATGGTAGGGTGCTGCTCTGCCTGAATATTCTCGCCCATTAAACAATCCACAACTAACCTAGCCTCGCTATTATTTCCCCTTAATCTTTTCATTTTACAAGATTCACTTAAAATAAATTAGTTAAGATATCCACTTACCTCTTTTAATATAAAATGCAGCACTTTTAAAACAATTGCACTCTTAATTATTTTATTATTTTTTAATATAAAATGCAGCACTTTTAAAACAATTGCACTCTTAATTATTTTATTATTATTTTATTATTTCTAGCAACCAAACCGCCAAATCTGTAAACAACTGAATTGAAATGACAAATTTTGTCTTTGCGTAACTTTTTTTCTCAATTTTGGGCGCGACAAGGTCCCGTTATTGTTTTTCGAAACGAAATGAAAAGGAGATTCACTTTTCTTCATGTTGAACGAATAAAAGCGAATCCACCCAATTTACTTGTTTGAGGAATTACTTGTGTACGTTCACATTTATTCACCTGCAATGAAGGAAAATCGAATCTCAATCATTTTTATCGTGAAAAAATTTCGAACAAACCCCCTCTACCCTTCATAACGTAAAAATGATAGGCTTTTGAAAAATTTTCAGATTTCATTCACTGAAAATGAATATTTATCGGATGATATTCTTCATTTTTGCTGAATGTTAAGTGAACATTCTCTTAAATGTTTGCTGGGTTACTATAGTCAATAGCTTTAAAGATTGTAAAATAAAGAAAAAGAAATGGCTACCTTAATAGACAAAATTAATGATTAATGATAATTATTAATATATTGTACCTATCTTACACATATTGTATTGTAAACATACTTTTATGTTACTCTGCAATGATTTTAAAAATATATAGCCTGATATTCAAGCTAAATTTTAAGACCTCAACCTTAACGATCCGACTATTAGAATAAAAGTTATCAGCCAACCAAACTAAGCATATGAAGGCACCTTAACAAATAATGAATGAAAAATACCTACCACAAACGTGCATACTTACAAATGTATAGCAAATTTTTTCCCGATGCGAACCCAATTTGCCAAGGTTATGCTGTTTTGTTTCACGCAGTCCACCGTCTTTAGAATTACTATCTCCCTCCAACCAGTATATACTTAGTAGCAAACTTTTTTTATTTTTTTTCTTGTGTATTCCTCTTCTTCGTTACGTTTGCCTCGACGAAAATTATTCTCCAAAAATTAATTAAATTTTTTTAGTAAGAAATTTTTAACGGTTTTTTATAGCTGGTACTCGACTGTCATTCTGGCTTTAATTTGAATTTTAAATTTTGAAAATCCGACCATTGGATCCAAAGATATAAGCTTTTAAGTGACCGCAAATCGGGTGTTTTTTAATTTTAGCAAAAATTGGGTAATTTCCACTGAAACACGTGCGTCGCGGTCGGTTGGCAATGAACAACAACCCCATTTTTTTTTTCAATTTTTCCGAGATTTTGTTGGTTTCCTATATAACTATTGTGAAGATCGTGTAGGGTGTACAGTTATGTATCATATATCAAATTAATTATCTATTTTTCTAGATGCGAATTAAAAAACTAATCCTATGGATGCAATAACTTAAGAGTTATGAGGTGATAAATAAAACAACAGAAGTATGTCTATATCTCGGTTAAAAAAAAATTGAAAAATCTAAAAATTTTACAAAACAATTAGATAACCAATATCTATCATCTGTATGATTTTTATCTTTTTAAGCATCCTTCAAAAAGATAAAAATCAAAAAGCAAAAAATTAATTAAATTTTTATACTCCCGTGAAGTTGGCCCCCCAATTTAAAAAAAACTGATATTTTTTTAGAGTTCTGGGTAGATTTGAAAGAGTTCTAGAGTTCTTGCCCAAAAATTGCAATAGTTCCGTGTAATATTGGCCAGAAATAGAAAAAAACGATATGGGGGGCCAACTTCACGCAGCCCCGCTTTTTTCATGAAAAAGAGTTCTGATAAGAAATTTGGGCTCTTGATGAAGAGTTCTGGAGTTCTCAATGGGTTTTGGAAATAGTTCTGCAAAATTGGAATTTAGAAAAATTACCAAAGCTGGCGGGCCAACTACAAACTTAGTTTTTTTTATTTTTCCGGAATTCTGGGGAGTTCTGGGGAGTTCTGTTAAGAGTTCTGGGTAGCTTCACAAGAGTTCTAAACAGAACTCCAACAATTTTTTTTGTCCGACCTATACATAAAAAGTTATAGGCTAAAATAAAGTACCAATGCAGAGGGGGTCAATTTCAAAAATAGTTTTCTTTATTTTTCCGGAATTCTGGGGAGTTCTGTTTAGAGTTCTGGGTAGCCCCCCAAGAGTTCTAAACAGAACTCTAACAAACTTTTTTGTCTGACCTACATATACAAAGTTATAAGCTTAAACAAAAAATTATGTAGGGGCCAACTTCACACTTCTTTTTTTTATTTTTCCGGAATTCTGGGGAGTTCTGTTTAGAGTTCTGGGTAGCCCCCCAAGAGTTCTAAACAGAACTCTAACAAACTTTTTTGTCTGACCTACATATACAAAGTTATAAGCTTAAACAAAAAATTATGT
Source organism: Epistrophe grossulariae (assembly GCA_929447395.1). Lineage (NCBI taxonomy): Eukaryota > Metazoa > Arthropoda > Insecta > Diptera > Syrphidae > Epistrophe > Epistrophe grossulariae. The sequence continues at coordinate 28,352,558 of OV839567.1, forward strand.
AGGGGCCAACTTCACACTTCTTTTTTTTTATTTTTCCGGAATTCTGGGGAGTTCTGTTTAGAGTTCTGGGTAGCTTCACAAGAGTTCTAAACAGAACTCCAACAATTTTTTTTGTCCGACCTATACATAAAAAGTTATAGGCTAAACTAAAGTACCAATGCAGAGGGGGTCAATTTCAAAAATAGTTTTCTTTATTTTTTCGAAATTCTGGGGAGTTCTGTTTAGAGTTCTGGGTAGCCCCCCAAGAGTTCTAAACAGAACTCTAACAAACTTTTTTGTCTGACCTACATATACAAAGTTATAAGCTTAAACAAAAAATTATGTAGGGGCCAACTTCACACTTCTTTTTTTTTATTTTTCCGGAATTCTGGGGACTTCTGGGGAGTTCTGTTAAGAGTTCTGGGTAGCTTCACAAGAGTTCTAACCAGAACTCCAACAATTTTTTTTGTCCGACCTATACATAAAAAGTTATAGGCTAAACTAAAGTACCAATGCAGAGGGGGTCAATTTCAAAAATAGTTTTCTTTATTTTTTCGAAATTCTGGGGAGTTCTGGGGAGTTCTGTTTAGAGTTCTGGGTAGCCCCCCAAGAGTTCTAAACAGAACTCTAACAAACTTTTTTGTCTGACCTACATATACAAAGTTATAAGCTTAAACAAAAAATTATGTAGGTGCCAACTTCACACTTCTTTTTTTTATTTTTCCGGAATTCTGGGGAGTTCTGGGGAGCTCTGTTTAGAGTTCTGGGTAGCCCCCCAAGAGTTCTAAACATTTTACGGATATAAGAAACACTCATATAAGAAAAACTCGCATATAAGAAACACAATAAAAAACCCCTTGTTTTTTCTTTATATATCCTTCTGAAAGTAATCGTATATAAGAAACTCGCCTTTAAGCAAAACTCTCTTATAAGAAACTCATTTCTACGTACCAATATCAATTTTTAAAATAAAAAAGGACTGCTAAAAGAAAATTACTTCATCAAAAAACCTTTATCAAAACTTTTTGTTTACCCATCCTTGTGATAACAACCTTTATGACAGCTTTCTACTTGCCAGTGAAATGACAGCAGCAGTTTTGGGAAAGACCATGAACACTCTGCAAATATTTTGACATTCCGATTAACATTTGACTTGTTGCTATTATGTAAATAGTTTGTCACAACTTCGTTTTCAGGATTTTTTACACATGAAGAATATCTCGTTGTGTCCATTGATTTTATATAAGAAATCTTTCATATATCCGTGTTTCCATATAACAAATTTTCTTTCTTGTATCCTAAGTTTCTATATAAAAACTCGGATATAAGAAAGAAATTTCTTGGATTTTAAGTCTTTTGAAAAACACTGCCCTTTATCTCGTTCCAATAACTCCACTAACCCACCCTGGTGGAATGGTGTACTAAAGAAACGTAGAACAGAGGTTAGAAAACTTTTCAATAAAGCTAAACTGAGTAAATTAGAAGAGGACTTAAAGTCTTATAGAGCCGCACTTAACATCTACACCAAAGAGTTAAGGAAGGCCAAAAAGGATTCGTGGGCTAAACATTGTGAATCCATTGAAAAAACAAGCGAGGCGGCGAGGCTCCGTAGAACCCTGGCCCTTAATCCCACGATCCCGGGGTACATAAAACACCCTGATGGATCATGGTCGAACTCGAGCCTAGAAACGCTTGAACTCTTCATGGAAACTCATTTCCCCGGTTGTAAAAACCCAGAAAGTTCTGATTGCTCGCAATCGAACACGCTGGATTTTACTCACACGGAATCGAATTTAGAACTTAACCAGGTTATTACTGAGCAGAAGATTATCTGGGCAATAAACTCGTTCAAACCCTATAAATCAGCGGGACCAGACGAGATTTTTCCAGCTCTTCTTCAAAATGCTCTCAAAGTAATAACTTCGTGGCTTAGGGTAATCTTCATAAGTTGTATCAAACTTAGATACGTCCCTAATAGCTGGAAAAAGGTCAAGGTAGTCTTTATCCCAAAAGCAGGGAAACCGACTCACTCGACCGCTCAGGATTATAGACCAATAAGTCTCTCTTCGTTTCTCCTTAAGACACTAGAGAGGATAATTGATCTACATGTTAGAGAACTTCTCAACGAAAACAATTTGTGCAACTACCAACACGCTTACCTTAAAGGTAAATCAGTGGAGACTGCTCTGCATGAAGTAGTTTCACATATTGAGAAAAGTCTTGAACATAAAGAATATACCCTGGCAGCATTTCTTGATATCGAGGGTGCGTTTAATAACGTTAAAACGGAATCAATCAAAACTGCCTTAGTTGAGGTTGGAGTTGAATCTGTCATTGTCGATTGGATCTTCACCATGTTAAATGGCAGAATTATCAACTCTCAATTAGGAGTTAGCACTATCGAGAAAACAGTTACTAGAGGCACACCACAGGGAGGAGTCATCTCACCCCTGCTCTGGATCCTCGTAGTCAACAAAATTCTCACAAAGTTCAAAGATCAGGGCATTAAAATCGTAGCATATGCAGATGACATAGTGGTTTTGGTATCAGGCAAGTTTCTTACCATCATCGAAAACATTATGGAAAATGCATTAAAGGATTTATCTTCTTGGGCAACTAAGAACGGTCTCGGGGTCAACCCCACCAAGACAGAGCTAGTTTTGTTCACGAAGAAACGGAAACTGGAGGGCTTCAACCCTCCCAAACTAAATGGTATTCCTCTAAAACTTTCAAAGGAAGCTAAATTTCTAGGAGTAATCCTTGACTCCAAGCTCTCATGGAAGCGTAATACTGAGGAGAGGATGAAAAAAGCACTATGTGCATTCTACACATGCAAAAAGACCTTCGGTGTACGTTGGGGTATGCGACCGCAAGTCATCCAATGGATGTACACAGCGATTGTCAGACCCATTCTTACCTATGGCTCTATTGTATGGTGGAAGGCGGTGGAAAAATCAAGCTATCTCAAGAACCTGAATAAGGTTCAGAGACTAGCCTGTATAGGAATGACAGGGGCTCAAAGATCCACACCACAAGCTGGGTTGGAGGTGATCTTGGACCTCCCGGCTCTGGATGAGTTCATAAGATGCACGGCAGCCAAAACTGCAATTCGTTTAAGAGAACTGAGTTTTTGGAGGCACAGCACTTATGGACACGGGTCAATCTTACAAAGATATGACACGATTCCAGGACTGATGGAGACCACCGATTACATCCCCCCTTTACTAGATTTCGATAGGAAATTTTCTATTTTCATACCAGAAAGACAGGATTGGGATCCTAATTCACTTATAAGTAAACAGGGTATCCCTTTCTACACTGACGGTTCAAAAATGGAAACAGGAACAGGTGCGGGAGTGTTTTGCCAATCACTCAACATCAGAGTGTCATATAAACTCCCAGCTGACTGTAGTGTCTTTCAGGCCGAGATCTTTGCCATTGGAAAAGCAGCTGAATTGGCACATCACGAAAAGCTAAGCTCTTCGGAGATTACTTTTTTCGTGGACAGCCAGGCTGCTATCAAAGCCTTAGCCAGTGAGACCATAAGATCAAAAGCAGTTTTAAACTGTAGGAAGGAACTAAATAAAATCTGCCACACTAACCAGGTAAAGCTCTGCTGGGTTCCTGGACATAGTAATATAGAAGGGAATGATATAGTAGATGAACTAGCCAGGAAAGGGTCAGAAGCAGACACAAGTAGTAGCGACCATTCAGTTAGGGGACCACTCGTCCCGATTGGGGTACTCAAGAGGAAGATAGACCTTAAACTAAAAGAGGAAATTAATAACTCCTGGAAATCCAGGGACGATTGCGCAATCTCTAGAAGTTTATGGCCTAACACAAATGAAAAGGAAACTCGGTATATTCTATCGCTGAGTAAAAAGAACATTAAAACCTTGATAGGTGTACTAACAGGTCATTGCGCCATTGGCACAATGGCTAACAGGATAGGGGCATTTGCACCCGATTTTTGTAGGAGCTGTCAAGAGGAGGAGGAAATAGAAACCATTAAACACCTGCTCTGTGACTGTCCGAACCTCCAAACCAGCCGACTCCGTCATTTCGGAAACAGGTTTGTTGGAGAACTGGATGATCTAGCACAGGTCTCAATGGCAAACATGAGGAAATTTATAGATAGCACAGGCTGGTTCGTTAACGAGCCAGTCTACGCTAATCGGCAAAATTGAGGAGCATCGATGCTAACTTTTACAGGGGATCACAATGGACCAGTAGGCCCCCGTGTACGCAACAGCTTCATGCTGTGCACACCCCTTATAACCTAACCTAACCTAACCTAAGACTTTCTTATAACCGTGTTGCACTGTACCTACCTATTTCAGTGTACTAAATTGAAATTAAAACTAAAGAAACCATACATACAACACTTATGTGCAGTGTGCACACCGGTGTCACCAAAAATTAAAAATGTGTTTTTGGTGGTTCTGTTTTTTTTTTGTTCAAGCTAATACCTAACTTTTTATTGTAAATCGGTGGAAAAAAATATTGGAGTTCTGGTTAGAACTCTTGGGGGGCTACTCAGAACTCTAAACAGAACTCCCCAGAACTCCCCAGAATTCCGGAAAAATAAAGAAAACTATTTTTGAAATTGACCCCCTATGCATTGGTACTTTATTTTAGCCTATAACTTTTTATGTATAGGTCGGACAAAAAAAATTGTTGGATTTCTGTTTAGAACTCTTGTGAAGCTACCCAGAACTCTAAACAGAACTCCCCAGAATTCCGGAAAAATAAAAAAAAAGAAGTGTGAAGTTGGCCCCTACATAATTTTTTGTTTAAGCTTATAACTTTGTATATGTAGGTCAGACAAAAAAGATTGTTAGAGTTCTGTTTAGAACTCTTGGGGGGCTACCCAGAACTCTAAACAGAACTCCCCAGAATTCCGGAAAAATAAAGAAAACTATTTTTGAATTTGACCCCCTCTGCATTGGTACTTTATTTTAGCCTATAACTTTTTATGTATAGGTCGGACAAAAAAAATTGTTGGAGTTCTGTTTAGAACTCTTGTGAAGCTACCCAGAACTCTTAACAGAACTCCCCAGAACTCCCCAGAATTCCGGAAACATAAAAAAACTAAGTTTGTAGTTGGCCCGCCAGCTTTGGTAATTTTTCTAAATTCCAATTTTGCTGAACTATTTCCAAAACCCATTGAGAACTCCAGAAATTTCTTATCAGAACTCTTTTTCATGAAAAAAGCGGGGCTGCGTGAAGTTGGCCCCCCATATCGTTTTTCTATTTCTGGCCAATATTACACGGAACTATTGCAATTTTTGGGCAAGAACTCTAGAACTCTTTCAAATCTACCCAGAACTCTAAAAAAATATCAGTTTTTTTTAAATTGGGGGGCCAACTTCACGGGAGTAATTTTTATTTTTTGAATTTAACGGACTCTTATTTTGAATATCTGAGCGCATAATCCTCCATATTTCAAACTGAGCGTGTCTACTTTTGCTCAAAGAATTTTTGACATGGGCTCCCATTTAAAATGCACGGGACCACTAATACATGCTTATGAAAAAGTAGATTTCAGTGTTCTAGCAGCTTGTAGGTCGAAAGAGAACAAACCCCTTAAGTCGGTTCTCTAGATAATATAGATACTCTATGGGTCTTACTATGAGAATGCGTCTCTTGCAAAACGATTCGCTCGAAAGAGAACAGTGTACATATTTTGTAAACTTTAAAAAAGCATTTTCTCAGAGAGAAACAAACTATTTTTTTATTTGTGTGTGTATTGTGTTATGTCAGAAAACTGAAAGGCTTGTGTGAGGATATTTATTTTGTAAATCAATCAATTATTATTATGCGTTATAATGGCGATACATTATATTTATTAGTTTTTGAAGACTACGAACATCTGTTTGGAGCTGAATTTGCATAAAAAGATTCATATAAGACTGTAAGTTTGTATAATCCTATTCCAAGAAGAAGAATTTATTTAGCTATAAGATTTAAGTATTTTGAAGAGATAAAAAGAGAGAAAAGTGTCGAGCTCTTAAAATAAAAATGCTATGAGACCTATTTATTTTTCATAACAAGACAATAATATTTAAGTATAGCAATGGGATATAAAAGGGTCTTATGGAAGGTTTTTTGACAATTCAAGAGCTTAGCTCTTGAGAGTTTGTTAATTGGGCACAGGGCAGTAAGTTAAAAAGTATTGGGCTCATGGGTCACCCCTGCCTACTCCCTTTCCTGTTCAAAATCTTTCCCCTATCTCTCCTGCCGCTTTCATTCTACTCGTCGTTTCTTCGTAGACTTCCCCGACTCTTTCCGTGAGCCCTTCTCTCACTCCTCTTTCCGCCAACCCCTCCATCATAATTTGTATATCTACTGAGTCAAACGCAGCTCCATATCTCCACACCTCATTCCGTATTCTATCTATCCCCATTGCTGTTCCTTCTTTTAGTTTTCTCACCACCTCTCTGATTTCCTCCTTGATAATTTCGGTCTCGTCTCCCGCTCTTGTTCCTTCTGCTTCCATTCTCACTCTTCCTTTCACCCCTTCAATTAGGCTCATACAATATCTTTTCCATTCCTCTTCTTCAATCCCTTCCCCCATTCTCTTCCCCTTCTTTCTCTATATATTTATTTTCCCACACTTCGTTTTCAGTATTGGCTCCTCCAATTTCTCTTATTGTCTCATCCTGTTCCTCCCTTTTCTTTTTCTTACTCATTGCTTGATATTCTCTTTTTTTCTCCCTGTATTTTTCCTTCGCCCCGATACCTTTCCTTCATCTCCTTAACTCCTTTCTATAAATTCTTCTTTGTACTCCCTGCATTCTTCATCCCACCATCCTCTCATTTTAAAATAAGTTTTAGATTTTTCTAATTTTTTTTCAAAATTTAATTTTCAGAAACTATTTATTAAAACTTCTTACTTAAAAAGAAAATTAAAGAATTGATTTCTTGCTTTAAAATAATAATAAATATATATGTATTGCTTTAGTTTGTTTTTTTAATACTGTTTTTTCTATTTTTAAAAGTTAAAGTATGGTTTATTATATAGTGGAACACCTTTAACTCAACTACATACATTGCATTAAAGCACAATGCATTGAGTTTACCTACTACCCTGTACGATTGTTCCCCAACGTTTACAAACTAGTCCCATAATCCCAACTCACATGTAAGAAGGAGCACAGATGTTCCTATATAAATGAGAATAGAGAACAAAAACATCCACAAAAGTGCAACTAAAGGACAATGAAAACATCCATCAAGGAGTCACTCCTTTAGAATACCCGTTCATCTCATCCTGTCACTCATGTAAGAGAATTGCGCGTCTTCATACGAGTTTTTAGTTTTACTTTTTTTCTTTCTTTACGAATGATTATCTCCTCTTTGCCAGTCCCCCACCCAAAAACACACATGTGATTGTGTATCCCGATTTTAGAACACTGACAGTCAGTCCCAAACAAGATACACCGACGAAGATAGAAAATTCTCTCGAGACATTGTGACAACTATGTGAACAAGGATAATAATTATTCATACAAAATTCCCAGCCATCATCAGTATTCATTGTTTCACAATGCGAAGTGATCGCTTTTGTTCCTCTATCTCACTCGGCCTTATCTCTTATTTTAATGTCTCTTTGCGGGTTTGGCGATGGTGGCAATGGTGGGTGAAGGAACTCTTGTCTCGGACCAGTTTGGAATCCTTTTTTTCTATTTGTAATATTGAATTTTTAACAAAGTGACAATCATTAAACAACAGAAGCGATGCAATCAGCTTACAAATAAAAAGTATACGACTGGATCACACCTGCTTGCTCTTAAATATTAAGTTACTTTTTGTCTATACATATTTAGATATTTGCAGGGGTGATTCTCAAATCAGAAGCCTTTGTTAGCGGTTAGGTAAACAAAAACCGGCATGGAATTAAGAAAATATAAAAAAGCATTCCTCATGTCAATTTAGAATGACATTTTTGGGTGTGAGTGATAGCAAAAATTAACTGGTATTTTTAGATAGGTCTTTATACTTTACCACCTCGACGCCAGCGGGCAAAGTATCGATTTTCATAAAAATAAAAATGCTAACCGATGTATTCCTAATTGCACATTTCATTTATGTAAATAAAAAAAATTGCACACCCTCCCCTTTTTTTTAAAAAATATAAACAAATTGCACTTTGTATGCAATATTGAAATGGTCATATCTCGGTTACCAAGTCGAATTTCGAAATGCACAGGGGCTTAAATAATTGCACATTTCGAATTCTAATTTGCACACAAAAAATTTTAATTGAAACACCTCTCATTAATTTACAAATCAATAATTAAAATTTTCAAGAGAAAAGCTATATAATTAATAAAAATAATACTTATTCAATATAAAAAATTATCCAGAAAAATTTAAATGTCTTGGTGGTGCGATGGAAGAGTTGTCGCCCGGTACACGAAAGATATCAGGTTCAATACTCGTGAGGGCAACACTTTTTTTTTTTTTTTAAACATACTTTACACAATTTCATTTTATTAAAATGGTAATATTTCGTCCACCAAAGACAATTTTGAACTGTTCAAAATTTTAAAAAATATTTCAGATCAAAATGCAATTTGCACACCAAAAATTTCAATTTGCACACCTCTGGTTAAAAAATAAATCAATGATTAAGAAATCGCTAAAAACACGAAAAACTGAATTTTCATGTCTGACTAAAATCTCCAAATTTCGACAACCAAAGACAATTTTGAACAGTTCAAATTTCAAAATTGTCTTTGGTTTTCGAAATTTGGAGATTTTAGTCAGACATGAAAATTCAGTTTTTCGTGTTTTTAGCGATTTCTTAATCATTGATTTATTTTTTAACCAGAGGTGTGCAAATTGAAATTTTTGGTGTGCAAATTGCATTTTGATCTGAAATATTTTTTAAAATTTCGAACAGTTCAAAATTGTCTTTGGTTTTCGAAATTTGGAGATTTTAGTCAGACATGAAAATTCAGTTTTTCGTGTTTTTAGCGATTTCTTAATCATTGATTTATTTTTTAACCAGAGGTGTGCAAATTGAAATTTTTGGTGTGCAAATTTCATTTTGATCTGAAATATTTTTTAAAATTTCGAACAGTTCAAAATTGTCTTTGGTTTTCGAAATTTGGAGATTTTAGTCAGACATGAAAATTCAGTTTTTCGTGTTTTTAGCGATTTCTTAATCATTGATTTATTTTTTAACCAGAGGTGTGCAAATTGAAATTTTTGGTGTGCAAATTGCATTTTGATCTGAAATATTTTTTAAAATTTCGAACAGTTCAAAATTGTCTTTGGTTGTCGAAATTTGGAGATTTTAGTCAGACATGAAAATTCAGTTTTTCGTGTTTTTAGCGATTTCTTAATCATTGATTTATTTTTTAACCAGAGGTGTGCAAATTGAAATTTTTGGTGTGCAAATTGCATTTTGATCTGAAATATTTTTTAAAATTTCGAACAGTTCAAAATTGTCTTTGGTTTTCGAAATTTGGAGATTTTAGTCAGACATGAAAATTCAGTTTTTCGTGTTTTTAGCGATTTCTTAATCATTGATTTATTTTTTAACCAGAGGTGTACAAATTGAAATTTTTGGTGTGCAAATTGCATTTTGATCTGAAATATTTTTTAAAATTTCGAACAGTTCAAAATTGTCTTTGGTTGTCGAAATTTGGAGATTTTAGTCAGACATGAAAATTCAGTTTTTCGTGTTTTTAGCGATTTCTTAATCATTGATTTATTTTTTAACCAGAGGTGTGCAAATTGAAATTTTTGGTGTGCAAATTGCATTTTGATCTGAAATATTTTTTAAAATTTCGAACAGTTCAAAATTGTCTTTGGTTGTCGAAATTTGGAGATTTTAGTCAGACATGAAAATTCAGTTTTTCGTGTTTTTAGCGATTTCTTAATCATTGATTTATTATTTAACTAGAGGTGTGCAAATTGAAATTTTTGGTGTACAAATTGAATTTTGATCTGAAATATTTTTTAAAATTTTGAACAGTTCAAAATTGTCTTTGGTGGACGAAATATTACCATTTTAATAAAATGAAATTGTGTAAAGTATGTTTAAAAAAAAAAAAAAAGTGTTGCCCTCACGAGTATTGAACCTGATATCTTTCGTGTACCGGCCGACAACTCTTCCATCGCACCACCAAGACATTTAAATTTTTCTGGATAATTTTTTATATTGAATAAGTATTATTTTTATTAATTATATAGCTTTTCTCTTGAAAATTTTAATTATTGATTTGTAAATTAATGAGAGGTGTTTCAATTAAAATTTTTTGTGTGCAAATTAGAATTCGAAATGTGCAATTATTTAAGCCCCTGTGCATTTCGAAATTCGACTTGGTAACCGAGATATGACCATTTCAATATTGCATACAAAGTGCAATTTGTTTATATTTTTTAAAAAAAAGGGGAGGGTGTGCAATTTTTTTTATTTACATAAATGAAATGTGCAATTAGGAATACATCGGTTAGCATTTTTATTTTTATGAAAATCGATACTTTGCCCGCTGGCGTCGAGGTGGTTGATAAATGTCGTTGAAAATATAAGACAAGCTGTTGACAATAACAATGTTACTTTTCTTGTCTTATTAGATTTTTCTAAGGCATTTGACATGGTGAATCACCAAGTTCTATATAAGAAACTTGATAATCAATTCAATTTCTCAGTGTCCTCTTTGAATCTTGTGTCGTCTTACCTCAGCAACAGATCTCAAGCAGTCGTGTCAAGAAATTGTGTGTCGGAATTTCTTCCAATCAACAGAGGTGTTCCCCAAGGCTCAATATTGGGTCCACTTTTCTTTACAATGTTCATAAATGACCTCCCCCTTAGCATCATGAACTCTTCGGTGGACATGTATGCTGATGATGTCCAAGTGCGGAAGAGTTTTCCTTTAGGTCTGTTAGAAAATGCAGCTTACGAAGTTAATGAAGACTTGAAAAGAATTCTTTGTTGGTCGCGTTCTAATGGCTTAAGTTTGAATCCCTCGAAATCAAAATGTTTAGCAATTTCAAGAAATGGTGTTGATACATCATATTTTCCTAAGTTATACCTTAACGATTCCCCCATTGAGTTTGTAAAATCTGTAAAAAATCTTGGCATAACTTTCAACACTACACTCTCCTGGAATGACCACATACGTTTAACAGTTGGAAGAGTTTATGGTAGTTTACGTTTGTTATGGGCAACTCAAAAAATTACACCTCTTAAAACGAGAATCATTCTTGCAAAAACATTGGTTATACCAATAATGCTGTTTGGTTGCGAAATTTTTAGTAACTGCGATTATGTTCATAAAAGAAAACTAAATATTGCATATAATACTATTGCACGTTATATCTACGGATTAAAAAAATATGACCATGTCTCTCACTTCTCCAAACTTATAAATGGTGTAACATTGGAAAATCTTTTTAAATTTAAAACACTAACGTTGCTTCAAAATATAATGGAAACACACCAACCGATGTACCTTTATAATAAGATTTGTATGCCGCGCTCTTTAAGAACTTTTAATTTAGTACCAATACGGAGTGTATACTTGTTATCGAATCGACAATTTTTTGTTTTTTCAGTTCGGTTGTGGAATTCCCTCCCCCGTTCGCTTCGAGCAGTATGTTGTACGATTCAGTTTAGGAGGAGACCTAAGCAGTACTTGGAAACCTTTGGATGATGATGGGATGTCTGAAAAGATCTTGTATATTTCTTCTTTATTTATTTTTCTTTTTTTATTTTTGTATAAAAGTTTAAGACTAATATTAATATGTACTTATTATTATTTATTACTTACAAATATATCAATTTTACCATTTTAATTTAAAGGAAAATAAAATATTGTAAAAGTAACGTAATTGAATATCCTTTGTAAATACTTCTTTGTTTATCTATGTATACACTTATGCAATTTAAAATAACAAATTATTAAAATGTATTTTGATGCTAGCGCTATTTTATAAGATATTGTATCTTACAGTGTTAAGCTATTGCCTTGATAAATAAATAAATTGAATTGAAAAAAAAAATAATATTTCTTACGTTTTAAATTTAATATTTTCCATAATGACAAAGAACAACTTCATCCAAAGCATTATATCAAACTTGAAAAAACGAGTAACAGTTCAATGAAGCTCAGCTTGTAGTTTAGTGATAAAATATTACAGCTGATATTTTGACATAAATACACTTGAATTGAAATGAAGGGAGATATTTTTTGACTAGCTTTCAAGTCAACTTTCCAATAAAGTTGCGTTGATTGGAAGGCAATTTTTTAACAGCTGACCAATCAGATACTAGAAACTTGTCTTACCATCACAAGTCCCTTATGCTTCTGAACGTCAGGCTTGTAAAAGAATGCAATCATTTATGACTTCAATGCAAAGATTGCACTCATTTGACTTAACTTAAGACTTCAGACTTCAAATTATGCAATCACCATTCATTTCCATCAAAAAGATTGCAATCATTTTTTTGTTCATTCATTTGACTGCAATCAATTGAATGCAATCTTTTGTGAATTCATGCATTCTTTGCATTCATTTGCATTCTTTACATTCATTTGCATTCTTTGCATTCATTTGCATTCTTTGCATTCTTTTGCATTCTATTATAATCTCTTAAATCACATTTGTTATAGTTTGAGATGTGTAACTTTTAAGTTTAAAACATATGTAAAATCATTCAAATCACAAAATGTGGCTGAAATTAAACAATTATTATTAATGAAAAAAAATTAATATTTTCATCCAAATATAAACAGAATCCTTTATTCCAAAAAAATATCTCTTATAAAATCATGTTGTGAAATATGATGTGTTTAAACTAAGTTTAAATTTAGTCAACCATAATTTTAATAACAGAATAGACACCTTCAATTAAGTACCTTGTGATTTTTTTTTTTAATAAATTTAATAGAAACAATTCATGAACGATTTTCTTATAGCATTCTTAATTAATTAGGAACATTGCAAGTATTTTTTTTAAAGCAAGTATAAAAGTAAATTTCTACACCCTTCCACAACGAGATTTCTTGATTTTTATAAAGGTATAACCTAATATCTTGTGCCTATAATAGTTATTTATTTAGTCGTAATTCTTGTGGGGAATAGTTACACTAGTTTTCAGCCAAAAATGGACATTCAATGCCACTATTTTTTTTTTATGCATTTTAGCCTCCTAGACACGAAAATAATATTTAAAAAAAATTAGAATGGATAGGTTTTCGCGATATAAATTTTTATTATTCGATACTCTTATCAATTCAAAAATGTCAAAAAAGAAAAACTATTTCTTATTAAAGTGTAGTTAAAAAAAAAATAAAACTAAAAACCTTTGTTTTTCTTTAAAACAATATTTAGTAAATTTAAATGTTCCAGGTTTTTCTGTTTTGACCTAAAATTGATAATATTAAAAAAAATCGAAAAAAAAATTATTTGAAACTTATTATTGAATTTTTTTTATTTTAAAAATGTAGAGTTTCAAAACATATATCTTGAAAAACTATTACTCAAAATACATACCTAGAATTTAAACTGTAAATTTAAAAAATGAGTTTTGGCTTTGAAAACAAATATAGTATGATATTTTTAGTGTTGCCGTTATTCTTTTTATTTTAAAGTATTTTTTTTTAGTAAAGTGCACTTTTTTTCTGAACGGGAAAATTCCTAGAAAATGTATTTCTAGTTTTGACCAAATTTACACGCTCTAGTGTTTTGATGCATCTTGCGCAAATCACCCTGGATTTATAAGTTTAAATTTCAAAAGTAGTGCAAAAGTCAAATTTCGTAGTTTGTTAATAAACCGGCCATAACTTTGGTACTAATTACTAATCCATAAATTCTTTTCGTTTATACCTCATATTTTCGCCTTAACTATCTTTTTTACGTATACAATCCAAAACATTTTTTCTTTTTATGATTTCATTATTTTTTTGGTAAAATAATAAATTTTATTTTCTCATTTTTGTTCAAAATTATGATTTTTTTTTAGATATTTTGGCCTATATCATTAAAAATCTTCAACTTATCAGGAAAAACTAAATGTGATTTGCATTGGAAATTTAATATTTTTTCAATCAATCCCATCTATAACCACATAAGTTTTAACTAGGTCAATATATGGGCTAAATTGTTAAGCTGCTTTCGAACATAGCATACAAAAAATTCAAAAATTTATATCGCGAAAACCTATCCATTCTAATTTTTTTTAAATATTATTTTCGTGTCTAGGAGGCTAAAATGCATAAAAAAAAAATAGTGGCATTGAATGTCCATTTTTGGCTGAAAACTAGTGTAACTATTCCCCACAAGAATTACGACTAAATAAATAACTATTATAGGCACAAGATATTAGGTTATACCTTTATAAAAATCAAGAAATCTCGTTGTGGAAGGGTGTAGAAATTTACTTTTATACTTGCTTTAAAAAAAATACTTGCAATGTTCCTAATTAATTAAGAATGCTATAAGAAAATCGTTCATGAATTGTTTCTATTAAATTTATTAAAAAAAAAAATCACAAGGTACTTAATTGAAGGTGTCTATTCTGTTATTAAAATTATGGTTGACTAAATTTAAACTTAGTTTAAACACATCATATTTCACAACATGATTTTATAAGAGATATTTTTTTGGAATAAAGGATTCTGTTTATATTTGGATGAAAGTATTATTTTTTTTTCATTAATAATAATTGTTTAATTTCAGCCACATTTTGTGATTTGAATGATTTTACATATGAAAATTGTTTTTTGTATATTTGAAAGAAAATATTGTGTAAGAATTTTGTAAGTTTTTTTATTTTATTGATGTTAATTTTTGACTACCTACTAATGTATTTTGTTTTTAATGTATTTTGTGAATAAAGGCCTGATGATGAGCGCAAACATGCTCGAAACGTCGCATAAAAATAAATAAATAACATCTTTAAATTGACCTATAGCCCACTTAACATTTGAACAGCATTTGAACAGATTTTACATATATTTTAAACTTAAAAGTTACACATCTCAAACTATAACAAATGTGATTTAAGAGATTATAATAGAATGCAAAAGAATGCAAAGAATGCAAATGAATGCAAAGAATGAAAATGAATGCAAAGAATGCAAATGAATGCAAAGATTGCAAATGAATGCAAAGAATGCATGAATTCACAAAAGGTGATTGCATAATTTGAAGTCTGAAGTCTTCAGTGAAGTCAATGAATGCAATCTTTTCATTGAATTGATTTTGAAAGACTGCATTCACAAAAGAATGCATTCTGTTACAAGCCTGCTGAACGTACGTAATTTTTTAAAGTTAACCGAATTAAACTATACAACTATGCAGAAACATTATTAAAAATGCTGACCATTGAGTGTAGGGCTAATATTTATTAATTTATTTTTGTATATATTTATTCATTTATTTTTCTAGAATAAAAATAAAAAAATACGTTAAAAAAGATTACATATGACACTTAGGACCGGATTTTCCAGGAAAATTCCCGCGTTGCTACAGTTAATACTTTCATGTCTGAAGATTTAGAAATGCTGATTGAATTTCAAGCAATTAAATTTCCATTGATGGAAAGGAAAAATCTACTTTTGAATTAAGTCCAGCTAACGACTTTCAAATGCGTTTTATTTTCCACGTGATCTGATTCGGATCAGATCATGATAATAAAACAAAATGGTATTACGCGGAAGGTCTTGGGTTCGATTCCCAGCCTATGTCACCTAAAATCAGAACAGAACAGAACAGAACAGAACAGAACAGAACAGAACAGAACAGAACAGAACAGAACAGAACAGAACAGAACAGAACAGAACAGAACAGAACAGAACAGAACAGAACAGAACAGAACAGAACAGAACAGAACAGAACAGAACAGAACAGAACAGAACAGAACAGAACAGAACAGAACAGAACAGAACAGAACAGAACAGAACAGAACAGAACAGAACAGAACAGAACAGAACAGAACAGAACAGAACAGAACAGAACAGAACAGAACAGAACAGAACAGAACAGAACAGAACAGAACAGAACAGAACAGAACAGAACAGAACAGAACAGAACAGAACAGAACAGAACAGAACAGAACAGAACAGAACAGAACAGAACAGAACAGAACAGAACAGAACAGAACAGAACAGAACAGAACAGAACAGAACAGAACAGAACAGAACAGAACAGAACAGAACAGAACAGAACAGAACAGAACAGAACAGAACAGAACAGAACAGAACAGAACAGAACAGAACAGAACAGAACAGAACAGAACAGAACAGAACAGAACAGAACAGAACAGAACAGAACAGAACAGAACAGAACAGAACAGAACAGAACAGAACAGAACAGAACAGAACAGAACAGAACAGTTGAGAGTTGTAAGTCACTGGTTCTATACACGAGCTGTCGTACCTCCCAATTTATTTATTTAGTTGGTCACATTTTACTTTATAAAATTTATAGAATGAACAGTTTTGAAAATATTATTGAAATATACATCGTTCTTGTAACACATTGAACATTATGGAGCGATTTTTAACGAAGGAATTATATGAATATACATGTAGGATACCAAGTTTCAAAATACAAACTACAAAGTTCTCAAACCCAAGATGTCAGTATCACCCGGTAAGATACAATTAAGTAGAATCGAAACATCGCAACAAATCCCAAGAGATGACATAATGAAATTCAAACAGGGAGAGATCACGATTCACGAAGCAGTCGAACGACGAAGACGTTTTTTCATATTGAACACTTTATTAAACTTTTTAAATTAAATACTAATCTTTGAATTAAATTTTATATAAAACAACATTGAGCTTTTCTTTTCCCACATACTAGGTACTAGTAATAAGGATATCATATTTTTTTGTTTTATGTGAAGAAAAATCATACGAATGGTGGTCAGATTCGTCTGAAGAATTTTTTAATAATTCATCTTCATCTGATACAGATATACTGATTCAAGCATACAAAAACATGAACGAGTTAGGTATATTGAAGCTATCATATAGCTGGTTATAGCGATAAAGATTTCAAAATTCATTTTCGACTAATTGGCTAGACTGCTTTCAAAAGATGCAATTTCACCTTCAGATTTTTAATTTCAATTGATAAGAGACGTATATGGCTGCGGGGTAAAAAATATTGCTAAAATTGGAGTAATCTACTTTGTGTGCTTTTCCTTAATGTTTGACTATCTGCATTTTATTATCCACATGATCTGATCCGGATCAAATTTTAACACGTAAATTCAGAAACAACACGTAATCCTGCTTTTTATCTGGATCTATTTCATGATCCAAAAACTAGTACTTTTTTATTATTATTATGGTAAGGCAGTGTAAACTGCAGTGCAAAGAAAAAAGCCAACAAAGACATACAAATATAAAAATGTAATGAAAAAAGAGATGGTTATTGGTTATATACTACTAGCTGTCACTGTGATCCTGTTTGTTTTATTATAAAGATCTGATCTAGATCAGATTACGTGGATAATAAAATGCAGCTACTATCTATCTATCTATGTTTTAATTTCAATTCGTCGTTTGTTCAGAGAACTTCGCTTAGTCAAGTGGAGTTAAGGATTCAGGTGTTGAACGCAACCATTCGTTCAATTAATGAAGGACACCATGTAACCAACGCAAAATGACCCAGGAAAATTCCCTAGTGGAACCTAGCCTAGACGTCAATCTAAACGTCAATCAAAAATGGCAATTTCAATTCATTGTCATCCGACAGCAAAGTGTTAATTTAAAATAACAAAGTGCGTTGTTTTATTTATTTAATTTAATTTTAAAAAATTTATAAAATAAGTACAAGCCAAACGGCAGGAAATGCCTTCGACTTGAAAAAAGTTAAAAACAGGATTGCAAAAACTTAATTCACTTCGTAACTTAAGCTATGGCTTCGATTCACAAGCTAGTGGGTGACATTATTATTATGAATTAAAAAATTATAATTCACTAGCTAGTAAGGGACATAATATGAATTAAAAACAATTTAACTTATGAATTAAAAAAAATTAATTCATAAGGTAATGGGTCACCCACTAGCTTGTGAATTAAGTTTTTTGATTATGACTTAATAATGGTGCGACAGCTCTTGTAGAACCAGGGCCTAGTTTCTTACAATTCTAGTAATTGGCAGGTGGATGGGACCTACAATTTTCTGCCGTATCCAAACGGCTTAGATGAGAAACACTTTTTCATGACAATTGATAGTTTTGGAGGATTTGTCAATTTCTCGCATGAAGCAGTAGCCCATGAAAAACATTTCTGTGCGTACATCTACATCAACTTTCAGCATTCAATGAGAAGCCATCACCAACTGGAACGAGAAAAATTCTTGCTGCCAAATGGTACGAAGCTTTTAAACCACTCCCTCTGAAAAGACATGTGGTTTGTGGCTCCTGAGTCAGCAAACCAGACGTCTCGCATTTTATTAGAAGCTCCCAATGTACCAAATGTAAACAACTCTGCTTTATCGGTAAAATATGACTGATGAGGATGATTAAGCCATTACGCCAGATTCGACTATAAACCACTGAACATTGTTTCTGATCTCGTTGTTTCTTGAGACACTCTCAAGCACAATGACCTTCTTTGGAACACAAATTGAATTTACCTCTGTGCTATCCACGTTTTTGTTTTGTTGCTCCCGTTTCTGTTTGATTTCTTCCAGATACTGCTTGCCATGTATGCAGTTTCAGATGGACTATACTCTGTTTAATTTATATTTGCAGTGCAGGCCTTAAGGGAGAGCTTTTTCAGAAACACTGGTGCTTGCTGCTGCTTGCACGGCACCTTAACTTAAGAAATTGCCACTGAAATAAAAAACAGAATCACTGAGTTACATTTAAATTGTTTGTGTAATATTCTTTGAGCTCACGTACAACCTACCATGACCTATCTGCTCCCCGGGTGAAAGGAGAGGAGACTGATCGCAAATTTACAACCACCCTTATTGACATTGGCGCATATTCATAGTTGAATTTAGACCCCAGTTTATCTTAGCCTGGAGTTTATCCAATGTAAATTAGATAGGATAAACCCAGTATTTTTTCAGAAACAACTTAAACAGTGACTATGAATATGCCCCATTGTGTTTATTAAAAAAAAAACACTTTGAATCAAAATTACCAATAACCATTGCCCAGTTGATGGAAATTCATATGGCAATATGGCATATTTGAATCGGTGATTGTTAAAACAACATAAGTGACATTTTTTTTTTACAGGAGAGACAAAATACTTATATTTTTGGCGCAGCGGCCGCACACTAAATGGCGATTTCGCGCTCGAATTTCTGTGTGTTTTAGGTATAAATTTATATTAGTTTTGCTCTCAACCTATAGCTCTACCCCCAAGCAGTGCAAAACCATATTAAAAGTGATTTCGAAGAATGTGTTAATTATATGTTGTTTTAACAACCACCGATTCGTTTGTACTTTAGAGAAAAAAGATTTGACGCTTAGTGTTTTTCTGTTTTTCTGTTTTCATGTTTTAGGTTTTCCTTTTATGTATGGAAAAACAGTCAAAAATTAAAATGCAGTTATGCAAATTGTTGGCTATTGTCTTTCAGAGAGGTGTGGGAAAAGATAGATTCAATTTATTGAGGTCATCATTATTTTTAAATAAAAATGTGCACAATTATGAAAACCGCAAACCCTTACGATTTTCAATTGCCGAAATATTGCTATCCAAACAAATTTTTTAGGGTTCGATCTTTATATGGGAAAAAAATATTTTTAAATTTCTCATCGTGCGATACCTCGTTTGAAAGGTTGTGACTCCCAGATCACGAATATGCTTTTTTGAAGTTTCTAGAACTTTTAGTTTAGCCGCAAGTCGAGTTTACAGATTTCGTACTTGACACAATAATTCGGTTAAATTACAGACACAAATCGGATTTTTTTAAAGTTGTTTGTTTTGGCCGTGTGATACCTCGATGGAAAGGTGGAATTCTCGGGAATACCGTTTTTACATTTTTATTTCGCTTGGACGCTTGGTTCATCTGAAAATCGCGTTTGAAGACTGAAAAAGGCTTATTTTAAGGTGCGTTTAGAATTGTTCGATAAACACCGAGGGCGTTGGTCTGTTTTTGCCCCTAGTGTAAATTTTTTATTTTTTTCGATAAGGCCTATTTATTTTCTATTCATAAGAAAAAACCACAACCTCCTGCGAGATTTGGTTACGGAAATATCGGCATCCGAACACTTTTTTGATTTTCAAACTTAATAAACTAGAAATGAAGTAATTACAATTTGGCTGGCAATATCTCGAGAACCACGCCTCCTAGAACCTTCTGGTTTTCAGTTTCCCAAAGATCTTGAAAATATAAATCGCAATTTTTAAAACCGCAGCCCCTTACGATTTTCAATTGCCGAAATATTGCCATCCAAACAAATTTTTTAGGGTTCGATCTTTATATGGGAAAAAAATATTTTTAAATTTCTCATCGTGCGATACCTCGTTTGAAAGGTTGTGACTCCCAGATTACGAATTTGCTTTTTTGAAGTTTCTAGAACTTTTAGTTTAGCCGCAAGTCGAGTTTACAGATTTCGTACTTGACACAATAATTCGGTTAAATTACAGACACAAATCGGATTTTTTTAAAGTTGTTTGTTTTGGCCGTGTGATACCTTGATGGAAAGGCGGAATTCTCCAGCTTACCTTTTTTACATTTTTATTTCGCTTGGACGCTTGGTTCATCTGAAAATCGCATTTGAAGACTGAAAAAGCCTTATTTTAAGGTGCGTTTAGAATTGTTCGATAAACAACGAGGGTGTTGCTCTGTTTTTGCCACTAGTGCAAAACTTTTATTTTTTCGATAAGGCTTATTTATTTCCTATTCATCAGTGAAAACCGCAACCTACTGCGAGACTTGGTTACGGAAATATCGGCATCCGAACACTTTTTTGATTTTCAAACTTAATAAACTAGAAATGAAGTAATTACACTTTGGCTGGGAATATCTCGAGAATAACGCCTCTTAGAACCTTTTGGTTTTTAAATTCCCAAAGATCTTGAAAATATAAATCGCAATTTTGAAAACCGCAGCCCCTTACGATTTTCAATTGCCGAAATATTGCTATCCAAACAAATTTTTTAGGGTTCGATCTTTATATGGGAAAATATTTTTAAATTTCTCATCGTGCGATACCTCGTTTGAAAGGTTGTGACTCCCAGATCAAGAATATGCTTTTTTGAAGTTTCTAGAGCTTTTAGTTTAGCCGCAAGTCGAGTTTACAGATTTCGTACTTGACACAATAATTCGGTTAAATTACAGACACAAATCGGATTTTTTTAAAGTTGTTTGTTTTGGCCGTGTGATACCTCGATGGAAAGGTGGAATTCTCGAGATTACCGTTTTTACATTTTTATTTCGCTTGGACGCTTGGTTCATCTGAAAATCGAGTTTGAAGACTGAAAAAGCCTTATTTTAAGGTGCGTTTAGAATTGTTCGATAAACACCGAGGGCGTTGGTCTGTTTTTGCCGATAGTGAAAAATTATTATTTTTTCGATAAGGCTTATTTATTTCCTGTTCATCAGTGAAAACCGCAACCTCCTGTGAGGCTTGGTTACGGAAATATCGGCATCCGAACACTTTTTTGATTTTCAAACTCAATAAACTAGAAATGAAGTAATTACACTTTGGCTGGCAATATCTCGAGAATAACGCCTCTTAGAATATGCTTTTTTGAAGTTTCTAAAGCTTTTAGTTTAGCCGCAAGTCGAGTTTACAGATTTCGTACTTGACACAAGTACTTATTTATTTCCTATTCATCAGTGAAAACCGCAACCTCCTGCGAGGCTTGGTTACGGAAATATCGGCATCCGAACACTTTTTTGATTTTCAAACTTAATAAACTAGAAATGAAGTAATTACACTTTGGCTGGCAATATCTCGAGAATAACGCCTCTTAGAACCTTTTGGTTTTCAATTTCCCAAAGATCTTGAAAATATAAAACGCAATTTTGAAAACCGCAGCCTCTTACGATTTTCAATTGCCGAAATATTGCTATCCAAACAAATTTTTTAGGGTTCAATTTTTATATGGGAAAAAAATATTTTTAAATTTCTCATCGTGCGATACCTCGTTTGAAAGGTTGTGACTCCCAGATCACGAATATGCTTTTTTGAAGTTTCTAGAGCTTTTAGTTTAGCCGCAAGTCGAGTTTACAGATTTCGTACTTGACACAATAATTCGGTTAAATTACAGACACAAATCGGATTTTTTTAAAGTTGTGTGTTTTGGCCGTGTGATACCTCGATGGAAAGGTGGAATTCTCCAGATTACCGTTTTTACATTTTTATTTCGCTTGGACGCTTGGTTCATCTGAAAATCGCGTTTGAAGATTGAAAAAGGCTTATTTGAAACACCGAGGGCGTTGGTCTTTTTTTGCCGCTAGTGCAAAATTTTTATTTTTTTCGATAAGGCTTATTTATTTCTTATTCATCAGTGAAAACCGCAACCTACTGCGAGGCTTGGTTACGGAAATATCGGCATCCGAACACTTTTTTGATTTTCAAACTTAATAAACTAGAAATGAAGTAATTACACTTTGGCTGGCAATATCTCGAGAACCACGCCTCCTAGAACCTTCTGGTTTTCAGTTTCGCAAAGATCTTGAAAATATAAAACGGCAATTTTGAAAACCGTGGCCCCTTAGGATTTTCAATTGCCGAAATATTGCTATCCAAACAAATTTTTTAGGGTTCGATCTTTATATGGGAAAAAAATATTTTTAAATTTCTCATCGCGCGATACCTCGTTTGAAAGGTTGTGACTGCCAGATCATGAATATCCTTTTTTGAAGTTTCTAGAGCTTTTAGTTTAGCCGCAAGTCGAGTTTACAGATTTCGTACTTGACACAATAATTCGGTTAAATTACAGACACAAATCGGATTTTAACATTGAAAATGTTTATAGGGTCGTTTTGAGAAAAATATGGTGTTACCAAAATGATTAAATGAACAAATGAATATATAACAAATGAACGAAATGAACTCTAGCGTATAGGGGGCTCAGGATCGAATTTTTGGTTGGTGTTACCAAAGAAAATACCAAAATGAACTAAATACACAATCGATGAATCGTACCTACACGTTGATCGTCGCCAACCGACGAGCTTCAGTGGAGGATAGTTGAATTTGTATGAAATCTTAAAATCACTCGATTTGAGCGCACATAGAAGCCTTTTACTCAGGTTATAATTATCGGATGTTTAACGTTAAGATAGATAATTAAAGATAAAATGACAGGCTACAAATCTGCATCAAAATGTTTGCAAAAGCTTACAAAATTTCATACTAAAAACGTGAAAGATTGGCTTTTGAGAACTAATTTCATCACGGCAAATGACGTGAGGAACAAGAAAACAAAAATAAAAAGAAAAAAACGTACCCACAAAGAATATACATTGCTGTAAAGTGTAAGGGTGTGGGCAAGACGTTGGTTGGAGTGGAATGTGTGCAATAAAAAACCACCACTGCACTGTGGCTGGTGCCTGGTGGCAAACACAATTGGCTTCGCATCGGGAACAAAAATGATATACATACATAGCGACATTATTAAGTAGGTTAGGTATGTCTGTAAAATATATGTATATTGTATTATGTTGATTAAATTGTAGGTATTTTGCAAATATTATTCGTAATGGTACGATTAGGTTGGTTTGGTTGGCTTATAACTTCTGTTCTAACAATCGGATATTTAAAATAAAGGTCTTAAAATGAAGGTAAAATATCAAACTAATTTATTCAGTTAAAAAATAATTGAAATAACATAAAAGTGTAGGTGAAAAACGTTTAGGTTTAATTCATCAAAATAAATAATTGCAAAAACTGAAAAATTGAATAACAAAATTGGCTTCGCCATCAAAATTCATATACCTACGCATCTATATAGGTTAGGTAGGTACATACATTATGTATGTAGGTAGGTAGGTAGGTAGAAATGGCGATCACGAGCAACCTAGCTCGTTGACCCAATTAGCGCTAGAGTGCGCCGTTTTGTTACCATAACTCGTTGGACCTGTGGATGTAAATGGTTTGGAATGTCTCAGAATGGCTCATAGACGTAAGAGGTTTGACCCCTTAGGGCCAGTTTCACAGTGAAGTAAGTGTCACTTAAGTGCCGAATATGGAAAACTAATTCCCAATTTCACAGTATAAAATTATCGGAATAAGTGACACTTAAGTCTCCGATGTTGGCCACTTAAGTTCCACTTACTCAGGTAGTAAAACTGCGGCTTAAGTGCCAAAATGGGAAAATTAAGTGCCACTTATTTTGTTAAGTGTGCACTGTGAAACTGGCCCTTAGTATGACATTATGTATGTAAATTTATATAAATGGATTGATTTAGTTGTTCAGCGGTTGCCTTTTTACTTCTGTACTAATAATCGGATCTTAAAGATTAAGGTTTTGAAATAAGTTAAATAATAGGCTTCAAAATTTTGTGTGACAAAACTTGACTTCATTCTTAATCAATTCGATTGTTGAACCTAGAATATGCACAGAGACCTATACTTGAACCTCTATGATTATAACTTATAACTTTAGTTCTATAAGGGCCAGATGTTGAAGGTAAAGGTATTTAAATTAAGGTTAACTAGGCTAGAGGTAGGATTAACCTAGCGAAGCAACTTAAATATAATACCTAATCGAAAAGGGTTGATTTGGTATCTTCTGTTCTAATTATCGGATCTTTGAGGTTAATGTCTTAGAATTAAGGTAAAATCTCAGGCTACAAATTTATGTGACAAAACAACATCTAAACCAATGCGTTTTTTGAACATGACCAACGTCTAAACCAATGCGACTTTTGAACTTGACCTACGTCTAAGCCAATGTGATTTTTTAACTTGAACTTTACGTCTAAACCAATTCGATTTTTGAGCTTGACCAACGTCTAAGCCAATGCGATTTTTGGACTTGACTTACGTCTAAGCCAATGCGATTTTTTAACTTGACCTACGACCAAACCAAGGCGATTTTTGAACCTAAAATATGCAAAGATACCTACTTGTGAATCTCTTTAATAAACTTACAACATTAGATCTAAGGGCCAGTTGTTGAAGGTTAAGGTATTTAAGTTAACGTTAATCAGTCTAGAGGTAGGATTAACTTACCTAAGCAACTTAAATATAAATATCGAAAAGGGTTTATTTGGTAAGCTTTTATCTTCTGTTCTAATTGTCGAATCTTTGAGGTTAAGGTCTTAGAATTCAAGTAAAATCTCAGGCTATAAATTTATGTTACAAAACTTTACCTATGTCTAAGCCAATGCGATTATTGAACTTAGAATATTCATAGGTACTGCAATATAAATGAACTTCTTTAATAAACTTATAAAGATTTAGTTCTAATGTTCAGATGTTCAAGGTTAAAGGTAGAACTATAATAGTCGGATCCCGACCTAAGTGGTCGTACGAAACGAATACAAAGAATTTATATGACGTGCCCATAATTGAGTTTTGCTTGTTTTTTTTTTCCAATTTTTTACTTTTGCTTCCAGAAGTGAAGAGCGCTCACCGACCGCTCCATGCGTAAGTGAACTGAGAGAATTTTCTTCCAACATCTTCCGACTATTACAGTTCTACCTTAAGGTCCTCAAATGAAAAAAAACGATTCAATTTGGTTGTCAACTCAGCTGTCAACTTAATTGGTGCTTTGCTTTTCATATACATAGATAAAAGAATACTGCTTAGCTGTCAAAACCATTTATATTGTCTTAAGAAATTACTCGACTCGAGTTTATTAAATTTATTAAAAGATGAGTTCAAAATGCAAAATATTATAGAATACCTAAAAACAATTAGGTAAATCAGGTTTGCATTGAGTTTGAGCTACACATCAAATTATTTATACATTTGGTCTCGCGTTAAAAAGGGTACACTTTGATAGTTAATCAAATAACTTGCCTATATATAAATAGTTCAATAAGTTGAGAGACTTGTAAATCAATTTGAGCAAATTTGAGCATATATTTGAATTTCTTCAACATCAACGCCGTGATTAAATAAACTGAACTGAACAACATTAGGGGTATTCCCGATCCGATGTAACTGGTCTTGTATCATTGCAAAAATGCAAAAGTGTAGAATTGCTATACCCTAACCCCATTGTAAAAAAAATACTTTCTATTTTGCAATGATGCAAGACCAGTTTGCATCGGATCGGGAATACCCCTATTAATTTAACCACCAACTGGGATTCGACATTAAAAATATCTACATATTGTAATTTCAGACTGAAGAATGGATTCTTAGACATCTTCAGAAGTTTTGGTGCAACTATAGGATACAAATTAGAAATCACCAAGATTATTCATGTTTTTATTTTATCGAGCTAACACAAGTCATTTTCAATGTCCCCATAGTTACTCTATGAGTGAAATCTGTAAATTTTTTTAAAGTTGTTTGTTTTGGCCGTGTGATACCTCGATGGAAAGGTGGAATTCTCCAGATTACCGTTTTTACATTTTTATTTCGCTTGGACGCTTGGTTCATCTGAAAATCGCGTTTGAAGACTGAAAAAGGCTTATTTGAAGGTGCGTTTAGAATTGTTCGATAAACACCGAGGGCGTTGGTCTGTTTTTGCCGCTAGTGCAAAATTTTTATTTTTTTCGATAAGGCTTATTTATTTCTTATTCATCAGTGAAAACCGCAAACTACTGCGAGGCTTGGTTACGGAAATATCGGCATCCGAACACTTTTTTGATTTTCAAACTTAATAAACTAGAAATGAAGTAATTACACTTTGGCTGGCAATATCTCGAGAACCACGCCTCCTAGAACCTTCTGGTTTTCAGTTTCGCAAAGATCTTGAAAATATAAAACGGCAATTTTGAAAACCGCGGCCCCTTACGATTTTCAATTGCCGAAATATTGCTATCCAAACAAATTTTTTAGGGTTCAATTTTTATATGGGAAAAAAATATTTTTAAATTTCTCATCGCGCGATACCTCGTTTGAAAGGTTGTGACTCCCAGATCATGAATATCCTTTTTTGAAGTTTCTAGAGCTTTTAGTTTAGCCGCAAGTCGAGTTTACAGATTTCGTACTTGACACAATAATTCGGTTAAATTACAGACACAAATCGGATTTTTTTAAAGTTGTTTGTTTTGGCCGTGTGATACCTCGATGGAAAGGTGGAATTCTCCAGATTACCGTTTTTACATTTTTATTTCGCTTGGACGCTTGGTTCATCTGAAAATCGCGTTTGAAGACTGAAAAAGGCTTATTTGAAGGTGCGTTTAGAATTGTTCGATAAACACCGAGGGCGTTGGTCTGTTTTTGCCGCTAGTGAAAAATTTTTATTTTTTCGATAAAGCTTATTTATTTCATATTCATCAGTGAAAACCTCAACCTCCTGCGAGATTTTGTTACGGAAATATCGGCATCCGAACACTTTTCTGATTTTCAAACTTAATAAACTAGAAATGAAGTAATTACACTTTGGCTGGCAATATCTCGAGAACCACGCCTCCTAGAACCTTCTGGTTTTCAGTTTCCCAAAGATCTTGAAAATATAAAACGGCAATTTTGAAAACCGCGGCCCCTTACGATTTTCAATTGCCGAAATATTGCTATCCAAACAAATTTTTTAGGGTTCAATTTTTATATGGGAAAAAAATATTTTTAAATTTCTCATCGCGCGATACCTCGTTTGAAAGGTTGTGACTCCCAGATCACGAATATGCTTTTTTGAAGTTTCTAGAGCTTTTAGTTTAGCCGCAAGTCCAGTTTACAGATTTCGTACTTGACACAATAATTCGGTTAAATTACAGACACAAATCGGATTTTTTTAAAGTTGTTTGTTTTGGCCGTGTGATACCTCGATGGAAAGGTGGAATTCTCCAGATTACCGTTTTTATATTTTTATTTCGCTTGGACGCTTGGTTCATCTGAAAATCGCGTTTGAAGACTGAAAAAGGCTTATTTTAAGGTTCGTTTTGAATTGTTCGACAAACACCGAGGGCGTTGGTCTGTTTTTGCCGCTAGTGTAAAAGTTTTATTTTTTTTCGATAAGGCTTATTTATTTCCTATTCATCAGTGAAAACCACAACCTCTTGCAAGATTTGGTTACGGAAATATCGGCATCCGAACACTTTTTTGATTTTCAAACTTAATAAACTAAAAATGAAGTAATTACACTTTGGCTGGCAATATCTCGAAAACCACGCCTCCTTCAGTTTCAGTTTCCCAAAGATCTTGAAAATATAAAACGGCAATTTTGAAAACCGTGGCCCCTTACGATTTTCAATTGCCGAAATATTGCCATCCAAACAAATTTTTTAGGGTTCAATTTTTATATGGGAACAAAATATTTTTAAATTTCTCATCGCGCGATACCTCGTTTAAAAGGTTGTGACTCCCAGATAACGAATATGCTTTTTAACATTGAAAATGTTTATAGGGTCGTTTTGAGAAAAATATGGTGTTACCAAAATGATTAAATGAACAAATGAATATATAACAATAATGAACGAAATGAACTCTAGCGTATAGGGGGCTCAGGATCGAATTTTTGGTTGGTGTTACCAAAGAAAATGCCAAAATGAACCTAAAGACACAATCGATGAATCGTACCTACACGTTGATCGTCGCCAACCGACGAGCTTCAGTGGAGGATAGTTGAATTTGTATGAAATCTTAAAATCACTCGATTTGAGCGCACTTAGAAGCCTTTTACTCAGGTTATAATTATCGGATGCTTAATATTAAAATAAAATAAAATGACAGGGTACAAATCTGCATCAAAATGTTTGCAAAAGATTACAAAATTTCATACTAAAAACGTGAAGGATTGGCTTTTGAGAACTAATTTCATCACGGCAATTAATGACAAATGAGGAACAAGAAAACAAAAAGAAAAAGAAAAAAACGCACCCACAAAGAATATACATTGCTGTAAGGGTGTGGGCAAGACGTTGGTTGGAGTGGAATGTGTGCAATAAAAAACCACCACTGCACTGTGGCTGGTGGCAAACAAAATTGGCTTCGCATCGGGAACAAAAATGATATACATACATAGCTACATTATTAAGTAGGTTAGGTATGTCTGTAAAATGTTATGTTGATTAAATTGTTGTAGGTATTTTGCAAATATTATTCGTAAGGGTACGATTAGGTTGGTTTGGTTGGCTTATAACTTCTGTTCTAACAATCGGATATTTAAAATAAAGGTCTTAAAATGAAGGTAAAATATCAAACTAATTTATTCAGTTAAAAAATAATTGAAATAACATAAAAGTGTAGGTGAAAAACGTTTAGGTTTAATTCATCAAAATAAATAATTGCAAAAACTGAAAAATTGAATAACAAAATTGGCTTCGCCATCAAAATTCATATACCTACGCATCTATATAGGTTAGGTAGGTACATACATTATGTATGTAGGTAGGTAGGTAGGTAGAAATGGCGATCACGAGCAACCTAGCTCGTTGACCCAATTAGCGCTAGAGTGCGCCGTTTTGTTACCATAACTCGTTGGACCTGTGGATGTAAATGGTTTGGAATGTCTCAGAATGGCTCATAGACGTAAGAGGTTTGACCCCTTAGGGCCAGTTTCACAGTGAAGTAAGTGTCACTTAAGTGCCGAATATGGAAAACTAATTCCCAATTTCACAGTATAAAATTATCGGAATAAGTGACACTTAAGTCTCCGATGTTGGCCACTTAAGTTCCACTTACTCAGGTAGTAAAACTGCGGCTTAAGTGCCAAAATGGGAAAATTAAGTGCCACTTATTTTGTTAAGTGTGCACTGTGAAACTGGCCCTTAGTATGACATTATGTATGTAAATTTATATAAATGGATTGATTTAGTTGTTCAGCGGTTGCCTTTTTACTTCTGTACTAATAATCGGATCTTAAAGATTAAGGTTTTGAAATAAGTTAAATAATAGGCTTCAAAATTTTGTGTGACAAAACTTGACTTCATTCTTAATCAATTCGATTGTTGAACCTAGAATATGCACAGAGACCTATACTTGAACCTCTATGATTATAACTTATAACTTTAGTTCTATAAGGGCCAGATGTTGAAGGTAAAGGTATTTAAATTAAGGTTAACTAGGCTAGAGGTAGGATTAACCTAGCGAAGCAACTTAAATATAATACCTAATCGAAAAGGGTTGATTTGGTATCTTCTGTTCTAATTATCGGATCTTTGAGGTTAATGTCTTAGAATTAAGGTAAAATCTCAGGCTACAAATTTATGTGACAAAACAACATCTAAACCAATGCGTTTTTTGAACATGACCAACGTCTAAACCAATGCGACTTTTGAACTTGACCTACGTCTAAGCCAATGTGATTTTTTAACTTGAACTTTACGTCTAAACCAATTCGATTTTTGAGCTTGACCAACGTCTAAGCCAATGCGATTTTTGAACTTGACTTACGTCTAAGCCAATGTGATTTTTGAACTTGACTTACGTCCAAACCAATGCGATTTTTGAACCTAAAATATGCAAAGATACCTACTTGTGAATCTCTTTAATAAACTTACAACATTAGCTCTAAGGGCCAG
This sequence comes from Epistrophe grossulariae, assembly GCA_929447395.1. NCBI lineage: Eukaryota > Metazoa > Arthropoda > Insecta > Diptera > Syrphidae > Epistrophe > Epistrophe grossulariae. Next base: position 28,383,068 of record OV839567.1, read on the forward strand.
TTGTTGAAGGTTAAGGTATTTAAATTAACATTAATCAGCCTAGAGGTAGGGTTAACTTAGCGAAGCAACTTAAATATAGTAATCGAAAAGGGTTGGCTTGGTAAGCTTTTATTTTCTGTTCTAATTATCGGATCTTTGAGGTTAAGGTATTAAAATTAAGGTAAAATCTAAGGCTATAAATTTATGTCACAAAACTTTACCTAAGTCTAAGCCAATGCGATTTTTGAACTTGACCTACGTCTTAACCAATGCGACTTTTGAACTTGACCTACGTCCAAACCAATGTTATTTTTGAGCCTGAAATATGCAAAGGTACCTACTTGCGTTTCTCTTTAATAAACTTACAACATTAGTTCTAAGTTGTTGAAGGTTAAGGTATTTAAGTTAACGTTCATCAGCCTAGAAGTAGGATTAACTTACCTAAGCAACTTAAATATAATTTAAGGTCTTAGAATTCAAGTAAAATCTCAGGCTATAAATTTATGTTACAAAACTTTACCTACGTCTAAGCCAATGCGATTATTGAACTTAGAATATTCATAGGTACTGCAATATAATTGAATTTCTTTAATAAACTTATATAGATTTAGATCTAATGTTCAGATGTTCAAGGTTAAAGGTAGAACTATAATAGTCGGATGCCGACCTAAGTGGTCGTACGAAACGAAACGAATACAAAGAATTCATATGACGTGCCCATAATTGAGTTTTGCTTGTTTGGACCAATTTTTTACTTTTGCTTCCGGAAGTGAAGAGCGCTCACCGACCGCTCCATGCGTAAGTGAACTGAGAGAATTTTCTTCCAACATCTTCCGACTATTACAGTTCTACCTTAAGGTCCTCAAATGAAAAAAAAAAAACGATTCAATTTGGTTGTCAACTCAGCTGTCAACTTAATTGGTGCTTTGCTTTTCATATACATAGATAAAAGAATACTGCTTAGCTGTCAAAACCATTTATATTGTCTTAAGAAATTACTCGACTCGAGTTTATTAAATTTATTAAAAGATGAGTTCAAAATGCAAAATATTATAGAATACCTAAAAACAATTAGGTAAATCAGGTTTGCATTGAGTTTGAGCTACACATCAAATTATTTATAAATTTGGTCTCGCGTTAAAAAGGGTTCACTTTGATAGTAAATCAAATAACTTGCCTATATATAAATACATAGTTCAATAAGTTGAGAGACTTGTAAATCAATTTGAGCAAATTTGAGCAAATATTTGAATTTCTTCAACATCAACGCCGTGATTAAATAAACTAAACTGAACAACATTAGGGGTATTCCCGATCCGATGTAACTGATCTTGTATCATTGCAAAATGCAAAAGTGTAGAATTGCTATACCCTAACCCCATTGTAAAAAAAAAATAAAAAAAATACTTTTCACTTTTGCAATGATGCAAGACCAGTTTGCATCGGATCGGAAATACCCCTATTAATTTAACCGCCAACTGGGATTCGACATTAAAAATATCTACATATTGTTATTTCAGACTGAAGAATGGTTTCTTAGACATCTTCAGAAGTTTTGGTGCAACTATAGGATATAAATTAGAAATCACCAAGATTATTCATGTTTTTATTTTATCGAGCTAACACAAGTCATTTTCAATGTCCCCATAGTTACTCTATGAGTAAAATCTGTAAATTTTTGAAGTTTCTAGAGCTTTTAGTTTAGCCGCAAGTCGAGTTTACAGATTTCGTACTTGACACAATAATTCGGTTAAATTACAGACACAAATCGGATTTTTTTAAAGTTGTTTGTTTTGGCCGTGTGATACCTCGATGGAAAGGTGGAATTCTCCAGATTACCGTTTTTTATATTTTTATTTCGCTTGGACGCTTGGTTAATCTGAAAATCTCGTTTGAAGACTGAAAAAGGCTTATTTGAAGGTGCGTTTAGAATTGTTCGATAAACACCGAGGGCGTTGGTCTGTTTTTGCCGCTAGTGCAAAATTTTTATTTTTTCGATAAGGCTTATTTATTTCATATTCATCAGTGAAAACCACAACCTCCTGCGAGATTTGGTTACGGAAATATCGGCATCCGAACACTTTTTTGATTTTCAAACTTAATAAACTAGAAATGAAGTAATTACATTTTGGCTGGCAATATCTCGAGAACCACGCCTCCTAGAACCTTCTGGTTTTCAGTTTCCCAAAGATCTTGAAAATATAAAACGGCAATTTTGAAAACCGTGGCCCCTTAGGATTTTCAATTGCCGAAATATTGCTATCCAAACAAATTTTTTAGGGTTCAATTTTTATATGGGAAAAAAATATTTTTAAATTTCTCATCGCGCGATACCTCGTTTGAAAGGTTGTGACTCCCAGATCACGAATATGCTTTTTTGAAGTTTCTAGAGCTTTTAGTTTAGCCGCAAGTCGAGTTTACAGATTTCGTACTTGACACAATAATTCGGTTAAATTACAGACACAAATCGGATTTTTTTAAAGTTGTTTGTTTTGGCCGTGTGATACCTCGATGGAAAGGTGGAATTCTCCAGATTACCGTTTTTATATTTTTATTTCGCTTGGACGCTTGGTTAATCTGAAAATCTCGTTTGAAGACTGAAAAAGGCTTATTTGAAGGTGCGTTTAGAATTGTTCGATAAACACCGAGGGCGTTGGTCTGTTTTTGCCGCTAGTGCAAAATTTTTATTTTTTCGATAAGGCTTATTTATTTCATATTCATCAGTGAAAGCCACAACCTCCTGCGAGATTTGGTTACGGAAATATCGGCATCCGAACACTTTTTTGATTTTCAAACTTAATAAACTAGAAATGAAGTAATTACACTTTGGCTGGCAATATCTCGAGAACCACGCCTCCTAGAACCTTCTGGTTTTCAGTTTCCCAAAGATCTTGAAAATATAAAACGGCAATTTTGAAAACCGTGGCCCCTTAGGATTTTCAATTGCCGAAATATTGCTATCCAAACAAATTTTTTAGGGTTCAATTTTTATATGGGAAAAAAATATTTTTAAATTTCTCATCGCGCGATACCTCGTTTGAAAGGTTGTGACTCCCAGATAACGGATATGCTTTTTTGAAGTTTCTAGAGCTTTCAGTTTAGCCGCAAGTCGAGTTTACAGATTTCGTACTTGACACAATAATTCGGTTAAATTACAGACACAAATCGGATTTTTTTAAAGTTGTTTGTTTTGGCCGTGTGATACCTCGATGGAAAGGTGGAATTCTCCAGATTACCGTTTTTACATTTTTATTTCGCTTGGACGCTTGGTTCATCTGAAAATCGCGTTTGAAGACTGAAAAAGGCTTATTTGAAGGTGCGTTTAGAATTGTTCGATAAACACCGAGGGCGTTGGTCTGTTTTTGCCGCTAGTGTAAAATTATTATTTTTTCGATAAGGCTTATTTATTTCATATTCATCAGTGAAAACCACAACCTCCTGCGAGATTTGGTTACGGAAATATCGGCATCCGAACACTTTTTTGATTTTAAAACTTAATAAACTAGAAATGAAGTAATTACACTTTGGCTGACAATATCTCGAGAACCACGCCTCCTAGAACCTTCTGGTTTTCAGTTTCCCAAAGATCTTGAAAATATAAAACGGCAATTTTGAAAACCGTGGCCCCTTAGGATTTTCAATTGCCGAAATATTGCTATCCAAACAAATTTTTTAGGGTTCGATCTTTATATGGGAAAAAAATATTTTTAAATTTCTCATCGTGCGATACCTCGTTTGAAAGGTTGTCACTCCCAGATCACGAATATGCTTTTTTGAAGTTTCTAGAGCTTTAAGTTTAGCCACAAGTCAAGTTTACAGAATTCGTACTTGACACAATAATTCGGTTAAACTACAGACACAAATCGTATTTTTTTTAAAGTTGTTTGTTTTGGCCGTGTGATACCTCGATGGAAAGGTGGAATTCTCCAGATTACCGTTTTTACATTTTTATTTCGCTTGGATGCTTGGTTCATCTGAAAATCGCGTTTGAAGACTGAAAAAGGCTTATTTGAAGGTGCGTTTAGAATTGTTCGATAAACACCGAGGGCGTTGGTCTGTTTTTGCCGCTAGTGTAAAATTATTATTTTTTCGATAAGGCTTATTTATTTCATATTCATCAGTGAAAACCACAACCTCCTGCGAGATTTGGTTACGGAAATATCGGCATCCGAACACTTTTTTGATTTTCAAACTTAATAAACTAGAAATGAAGTAATTACACTTTGGCTGGCAATATCTCGAGAACCACGCCTCCTAGAACCTTCTGGTTTTCAGTTTCCCAAAGATCTTGAAAATATAAAACGGCAATTTCAAATACCGTGGCCCCTTAGGATTTTCAATTGCCGAAATATTGCTATCCAAACAAATTTTTTAGGGTTCAATTTTTATATGGGAAAAAATATTTTTAAATTTCTCATCGTGTGATACCTCGTTTGAAAGGTTGTGACTCCCAGATAACGGATATGCTTTTTTGAAGTTTCTAGAGCTTTCAGTTTAGCCGCAAGTCGAGTTTACAGATTTCGTACTTGACACAATAATTCGGTTAAATTACAGACACAAATCGGATTTTTTTAAAGTTGTTTGTTTTGGCCGTGTGATACCTCGATGGAAAGGTGGAATTCTCCAGATTACCGTTTTTATATTTTTATTTCGCTTGGACGCTTCGTTCATCTGAAAATCGCGTTTGAAGACTGAAAAAGGCTTATTTGAAGGTGCGTTTAGAATTGTTCGATAAACACCGAGGGCGTTGGTCTTTTTTTGCCGCTAGTGCAAAATTTTTATTTTTTTCGATAAGGCTTATTTATTTATTATTCATCAGTGAAAACCGCAACCTACTGCGAGGCTTGGTTACGGAAATATCGGCATCCGAACACTTTTTTGATTTTCAAACTTAATAAACTAGAAATGAAGTAATTACATTTTGGGTGGCAATATCTCGAGAACCACGCCTCCTAGAACCTTCTGGTTTTCAGTTTCCCAAAGATCTTGAAAATATAAAACGGCAATTTTGAAAACCGCGGCCCCTTACGATTTTCAATTGCCGAAATATTGCTATCCAAACAAATTTTTTAGGGTTCAATTTTTATATGTGAAAAAAATATTTTTAAATTTCTCATCGCGCGATAATTCGTTTGAAAGGTTGTGACTCCCAGATCACGAATATGCTTTTTTGAAGTTTCTAGAGCTTTTAGTTTAGCCGCAAGTCCAGTTTACAGATTTCGTACTTGACACAATAATTCGGTTAAATTACAGACACAAATCGGATTTTTTTAAAGTTGTTTGTTTTGGCCGTGTGATACCTCGATGGAAAGGTGGAATTCTCCAGATTACCGTTTTTATATTTTTATTTCGCTTGGACGCTTGGTTCATCTGAAAATCGCGTTTGAAGACTGAAAAAGGCTTATTTTAAGGTTCGTTTTGAATTGTTCGATAAACACCGAGGGCGTTGGTCTGTTTTTGCCGCTAGTGTAAAATTATTATTTTTTCGATAAGGCTTATTTATTTCATATTCATCAGTGAAAACCACAACCTCCTGCGAGATTTGGTTACGGAAATATCGGCATCCGAACACTTTTTTGATTTTCAAACTTAATAAACTAGAAATGAAGTAATTACACTTTGGCTGGCAATATCTCGAAAACCACGCCTCCTAGAACCTTCTGGTTTTCAGTTTCCCAAACATCTTGAAAATATAAAACGGCAATTTTGAAAACCGTGGCCCCTTACGATTTTCAATTGCCGAAATATTGCCATTCTCCAGATTACCGTTTTTATATTTTTATTTCGCTTGGACGCTTGGTTCATCTGAAAATCGCGTTTGAAGACTGAAAAAGGCTTATTTGAAGGTGCGTTTAGAATTGTTCGATAAACACCGAGGGCGTTGGTCTGTTTTTGCCGCTAGTGCAAAATTTTTATTTTTTTCGATAAGGCTTATTTATTTCTTATTCATCAGTGAAAACCGCAAACTACTGCGAGGCTTGGTTACGGAAATATCGGCATCCGAACACTTTTTTCATTTTCAAACTTAATAAACTAGAAATGAAGTAATTACACTTTGGCTGACAATATCTCGAGAACCACGCCTCCTAGAACCTTCTGGTTTTCAGTTTCACAAAGATCTTGAAAATATAAAAAGCAATTTTGAGAACCACAGCCCCTTACGATTTTCAATTGCCGAAATATTGCTATCGAAACAAATTTTTTAGGGTTCAATTTTTATATGGGAAAAAAATATTTTTAAATTTCTCATCGTGCGATACCTCGTTTGAAAGGTTGTGGCTCCCAGATCACGAATATGCTTTTTTTAAGTTTCTAGAGCTTTTAGTTTAGCCGCAAGTCGAGTTTACAGATTTCGTACTTGCCACAATAATTCGGTTAAATTACAGACACAAATCGGATTTTTTTAAAGTTGTTTGTTTTGGCCGAGTGATACCTCGATGGAAAGGTGGAAGTCTCCAGATTACCGTTTTTACATTTTTATTTCGCTTGGATGCTTGGTTCATCTGAAAATCGCGTTTGAAGACTGAAAAAGGCTTATTTTAATGTGCGTTTAGAATTGTTCGATAAACACCGAGGGCGTTGGTCTGTTTTTGCCGCTAGTGTAAATTTTTTATTTTTTTCGATAAGGCTTATTTATTTCCTATTCATCAGTGAAAACCACAACCTCCTGCGAGGCTTGGTTACGGAAATATCGGCATCCGAACACTTTTTTGATTTTCAAACTTAATAAACTAGAAATGAAGTAATTACACTTTGGCTGACAATATCTCGAGAACCACGCCTCCTAGAACCTTCTGGTTTTCAGTTTCACAAAGATCTTGAAAATATAAAAAGCAATTTTGAGAACCACAGCCCCTTACGATTTTCAATTGCCGAAATATTGCTATCGAAACAAATTTTTTAGGGTTCAATTTTTATATGGGAAAAAAATATTTTTAAATTTCTCATCGTGCGATACCTCGTTTGAAAGGTTGTGGCTCCCAGATCACGAATATGCTTTTTTGAAGTTTCTAGAGCTTTTAGTTTAGCCTCCAGTCGAGTTTACAGATTTCGTACTTGACACAATAATTCGGTTAAATTACAGACACAAATCGGATTAATTTTTTTTAAATGTTTGTTTTGGCCGTGTAAAACCTCGATGGAAAGGTGGAATTCTCCAGATTACCGTTTTTACATTTTTATTTCGCTTGGACGCTTGGTTCATCTGAAAATCGCGTTTGAAGACTGAAAAAGGCTTATTTTAAGGTACGTTTAGAATTGTTAGATATACACCGAGGGCGTTGGTCTGTTTTTGCCGCTAGTGCAAAATTTTTATTTTTTTCGATAAGGCTTATTTATTTCTTATTCATCAGTGAAAACCGCAACCTCCTGCGAGGCTTGGTTACGGAAATATCGGCATCCGAACACTTTTTTGATTTTCAAACTTAATAAACTAGAAATGAAGTAATTACACTTTGGCTGGCAATATCTCCAGAACCACGCCTCCTAGAACCTTCTGGTTTTCAGTTTCCCAAAGATCTTGAAAATATAAAACGGCAATTTTGAAAACCGCAGCCCCTTACAATTTACAATTGCCGAAATATTGCTATCCAAACAAATTTTTTAGGGTTCGATCTTTATATGGGAAACAAATATTTTTAAATTTCTCATCGTGCGATACCTCGTTTGAAAGGTTGTAACTCCCAGATCACGAATATGTTTTTTGAAGTTTCTAGAGCTTTTAGTTAAGCCGCAAGCCGAGTTTACAGATTTTGTACTTGACACAATAATTCGGTTAAATTACAGACACAAATCGGATTTTCTTAAAGTTGTTTGTTTTGGCCGTGTGATACCTCGATGGAAAGGTGGAATTCTCCAGATTACCGTTTTTACATTTTTATTTAGCTTGGACGCTTGGTTCATCTGAAAATCGCGTTTGAAGACTGAAAAAGGCTTATTTTAATGTGCGTTTAGAATTGTTCGATAAGCACCGAGGGCGTTGGTCTGTTTTTGCCGCTAGTGTAAATTTTTTATTTTTTTCGATAAGGCTTATTTATTTCCTATTCATCAGTGAAAACCACAACCTCCTGCGAGGCTTGGTTACGGAAATATCGGCATCCGAACACTTTTTTGATTTTCAAACTTAATAAACTAGAAATGAAGTAATTACACTTTGGCTGGCAATATCTCGAGAACCACGCCTCCTAGAACCTTCTGGTTTTCAGTTTCCCAAAGATCTTGAAAATATAAAAAGCAATTTTGAGAACCACAGCCCCTTACGATTTTCAATTGCCGAAATATTGCTATCGAAACAAATTTTTTAGGGTTCAATTTTTATATGGGAAAAAAATATTTTTAAATTTCTCATCGTGCGATACCTCGTTTGAAAGGTTGTGGCTCCCAGATCACGAATATGCTTTTTTGAAGTTTCTAGAGCTTTTAGTTTAGCCTCCAGTCGAGTTTACAGATTTCGTACTTGACACAATAATTCGGTTAAATTACAGACACAAATCGGATTAATTTTTTTTAAATGTTTGTTTTGGCCGTGTGAAACCTCGATGGAAAGGTGGAATTCTCCAGATTACCGTTTTTACATTTTTATTTCGCTTGGACGCTTGGTTCATCTGAAAATCGCGTTTGAAGACTGAAAAAGGCTTATTTTAAGGTACGTTTAGAATTGTTAGATATACACCGAGGGCGTTGGTCTGTTTTTGCCGCTAGTGCAAAATTTTTATTTTTTTCGATAAGGCTTATTTATTTCTTATTCATCAGTGAAAACCGCAACCTCCTGCGAGGCTTGGTTACGGAAATATCGGCATCCGAACACTTTTTTGATTTTCAAACTTAATAAACTAGAAATGAAGTAATTACACTTTGGCTGGCAATATCTCCAGAACCACGCCTCCTAGAACCTTCTGGTTTTCAGTTTCCCAAAGATCTTGAAAATATAAAACGGCAATTTTGAAAACCGCAGCCCATTACAATTTACAATTGCCGAAATATTGCTATCCAAACAAATTTTTTAGGGTTCGATCTTTATATGGGAAAAAATATTTTTAAATTTCTCATCGTGCGATACCTCGTTTAAAAGGTTGTGACTCCCAGATCACGAATATGTTTTTTGAAGTTTCTAGAGCTTTTAGTTTAGCCGCAAGTCGAGTTTACAGATTTTGTACTTGACACAATAATTCGGTTAAATTACAGACACAAATCGGATTTTTTTAAAGTTGTTTGTTTTGGCCGTGTGATACCTCGAAGGAAAGACGAAATTCTCCAGATTACCGTTTTTACATTTTTATTTCTCTGGGACGCTTGGTTCATCTGAAAATGGCGTTTGAAGACTGAAAAAGGCTTATTTAAAGGTGCGTTTCGAATTGTTCGATAAACACCGAGGGCGTTGGTCTGTTTTTGCCGCTAGTGTAAAATTATTATTTTTTCGATAAGGCTTATTTATTTTATATTCATCAGTGAAAACCACAACCTCCTGCGAGATTTGGTTACGGAAATATCGGCATCCGAACACTTTTTTGATTTTCAAACTTAATAAACTAGAAATGAAGTAATTACACTTTGGCTGGCAATATCTCCAGAACCACGCCTCCTAGAACCTTCTGGTTTTCAGTTTCCCAAAGATCTTGAAAATATAAAACGGCAATTTTGAAAACCGTGGCCCCTTAGGATTTTCAATTGCCGAAATATTGCTATCCAAACAAATTTTTTAGGGTTCAATTTTTATATGGGAAAAAAATATTTTTAAATTTCTCATCGTGCGATACCTCGTTTGAAAGGTTGTGGCTCCCAGATCACGAATATGCTTTTTTGAAGTTTCTAGAGCTTTTAGTTTAGCCGCAAGTCGAGTTTACAGATTTCGTACTTGACACAATAATTCGGTTAAATTACAGACACAAATCGGATTTTTTTAAAGTTGTTTGGTTTGGCCGCGTGATACCTCGATGGAAAGGTGAAATTCCCCAGATTACTGTTTTTACATTTTTATTTCGCTTGGACGCTTGGTTCATCTAAAAATCGCGTTTGAAGACTGAAAAAGGCTTATTTTAAGGTGCGTTTAGAATTGTTCGATAAACACCGAGGGCGTTGGTCTGTTTTTGCCGCTAGTGTAAAATTATTATTTTTTCGATAAGGCTTATTTATTTCATATTCATCAGTGAAAACCGCAACCTCCTGCGAGGCTTGGTTACGGAAATATCGGCATCCGAACACTTTTTTGATTTTCAAACTTAATAAACTAGAAATGAAGTAATTACAATTTGGCTGGCAATATCTCGAGAACCACGCCTCCTACAACCTTTTGGTTTTAAGTTTCCCAAAGATCTTGGAAATATAAAACGCAATTTTGAAAACCGTGGCCCCTTAAGATTTTCACTTGTCGAAATATTGCTATCCAAACAAATTTTTTAGGGTTCAATCTTTATATGGGAAACAAATATTTTTAAATTTCTCATCGTGCGATACCTCGTTTGAAAGGTTGTGGCTCCCAGATCACGAATATACTTTTTTGAAGTTTCTAGAGCTTTTAGTTTAGCCGCAAGTCGAGTTTACAGATTTCGTACTTGACACAATAATTCGGTTAAATTACAGACACAAATCGGATTTTTTTAAAGTTGTTTGTTTTGGCCGTGTGATACCTCGATGGAAAGGTGGAATTCTCCAGATTACCGTTTTTACATTTTTATTTCGCTGGGACGCTTGGTTCATCTGAAAATCGCGTTTGAAGACTGAAAAAGGCTTTTTTGAAGGTGCGTTTAGAATTGTTCGATAAACACCGAGGGCGTTGGTCTGTTTTTTCCGCTAGTATAAAATTATTATTTTTTCGATAAGGCTTATTTATTTCCTATTCATCAGTGAAAACCGCAACCTCCTGCGAGGCTTGGTTACGGAAATATCGGCATCCGAACACTTTTTTGATTTTCAAACTTAATAAACTAGAAATGAAGTAATTACAATTTGGCTGGCAATATCTCGAGAACCACGACTCCTAGAACCTTTTGGTTTTCAGTTTCCCAAAGATCTTGGAAATATAAAACGCAATTTTGAAAACCGCAGCCCCTACGATTTTCAAGTGCCGAAATATTGCTATCCAAACAAATTTTTTAGGGTTCAATCTTTATATGGGAAAAAAATATTTTTAAATTTCTCATCGTGCGATACCTCGTTTGAAAGGTTGTGGTTCCCAGATAACGAATATGCTTTTTTGAAGTTTCTACAGCTTTTAGTTTAGCCGCAAGTCGAGTTTACAGATTTCGTACTTGACACAATAATTCGGTTAAATTACAGACACAAATCGGATTTTTTTAAAGTTGTTTGTTTTGGCCGTGTGATACCTCGATGGAAAGGTGGAATTCTCCAGATTACCGTTTTTACATTTACATTTTTATTTGAAGGTGCGTTTAGAATTGTCCGATAAACACCGAGGGCGTTGGTCTGTTTTTGCCGCTAGTGTAAAATTATTATTTTTTCGATAAGGCTTATTTATTTTATATTCATCAGTGAAAACCACAACCTCCTGCGAGATTTGGTTACGGAAATATCGGCATCCGAACACTTTTTTGATTTTCAAACTTAATAAACTAGAAATGAAGTAATTACACTTTGGCTGGCAATATCTCCAGAACCACGCCTCCTAGAACCTTCTGGTTTTCAGTTTCCCAAAGATCTTGAAAATATAAAACGGCAATTTTGAAAACCGTGGCCCCTTAGGATTTTCAATGGCCGAAATATTGCTATCCAAACAAATTTTTTAGGGTTCGATCTTTATATGGGAAAAAAATATTTTTAAATTTCTCATCGTGCGATACCTCGTTTGAAAGGTTGTGACTCCCAGATCACGAATATGCTTTTTTGAAGTTTCTAGAGCTTTTAGTTTAGCCACAAGTCAAGTTTATAGATTTCGTACTTGACACAATAATTCGGTTAAATTACAGACACAAATCGGATTTTTTTAAAGTTGTTTGTTTTGGCCGTGTGATACCTCGATGGAAAGGTGGAATTCTCCAGATTACCGTTTTTACATTTTTATTTCGCTTGGACGCTTGTTTCATCTGAAAATCGTGTTTGAAGACTGAAAAAGGCTTATTTGAAGGTGCGTTTAGAATTGTTCGATGAACACCGAGGGCGTTGGTCTGTTTTTGCCGCTAGTGCAAAATTTTAATTTTTTTCGATAAGGCTTATTATTTCTTATTCATCAGTGAAAACCGCAACCTCCTGCGAGGCTTGGTTACGGAAATATCGGCATCCGAACACTTTTTTGATTTTCAAACTTAATAAACTAGAAATGAAGTAATTACACTTTGGCTGGCAATATCTCCAGAACCACGCCTCCTAGAACCTTCTGGTTTTCAGTTTCCCAAAGATCTTGAAAATATAAAACGGCAATTTTGAAAACCGCAGCCCCTTACAATTTACAATTGCCGAAATATTGCTATCCAAACAAATTTTTTAGGGTTCGATCTTTATATGGGAAAAAATATTTTTAAATTTCTCATCGTGCGATACCTCGTTTAAAAGGTTGTGACTCCCAGATCACGAATATGTTTTTTGAAGTTTCTAGAGCTTTTAGTTTAGCCGCAAGTCGAGTTTACAGATTTTGTACTTGACACAATAATTCGGTTAAATTACAGACACAAATCGGATTTTTTTAAAGTTGTTTGTTTTGGCCGTGTGATACCTCGATGGAAAGCTGGAATTCTCCAGATTACCGTTTTTACATTTTTATTTAGCTTGGACGCTTGGTTCATCTAAAAATCGCGTTTGAAGACTGAAAAAGGCTTATTTTAAGGTGCGTTTAGAATTGTTCGATAAACACCGAGGGCGTTGGTCTGTTTTTGCCGCTAGTGTAAAATTATTATTTTTTCGATAAGGCTTATTTATTTCATATTCATCAGTGAAAACCGCAACCTCCTGCGAGGCTTGGTTACGGAAATATCGGCATCCGAACACTTTTTTGATTTTCAAACTTAATAAACTAGAAATGAAGTAATTACAATTTGGCTGGCAATATCTCGAGAACCACGCCTCCTACAACCTTTTGGTTTTAAGTTTCCCAAAGATCTTGGAAATATAAAACGCAATTTTGAAAACCGTGGCCCCTTAAGATTTTCACTTGTCGAAATATTGCTATCCAAACAAATTTTTTAGGGTTCAATCTTTATATGGGAAACAAATATTTTTAAATTTCTCATCGTGCGATACCTCGTTTGAAAGGTTGTGGCTCCCAGATCACGAATATACTTTTTTGAAGTTTCTAGAGCTTTTAGTTTAGCCGCAAGTCGAGTTTACAGATTTCGTACTTGACACAATAATTCGGTTAAATTACAGACACAAATCGGATTTTTTTAAAGTTGTTTGTTTTGGCCGTGTGATACCTCGATGGAAAGGTGGAATTCTCCAGATTACCGTTTTTACATTTTTATTTCGCTGGGACGCTTGGTTCATCTGAAAATCGCGTTTGAAGACTGAAAAAGGCTTTTTTGAAGGTGCGTTTAGAATTGTTCGATAAACACCGAGGGCGTTGGTCTGTTTTTTCCGCTAGTATACAATTATTATTTTTTCGATAAGGCTTATTTATTTCCTATTCATCAGTGAAAACCGCAACCTCCTGCGAGGCTTGGTTACGGAAATATCGGCATCCGAACACTTTTTTGATTTTCAAACTTAATAAACTAGAAATGAAGTAATTACAATTTGGCTGGCAATATCTCGAGAACCACGACTCCTAGAACCTTTTGGTTTTCAGTTTCCCAAAGATCTTGGGAATATAAAACGCAATTTTGAAAACCGCAGCCCCTACGATTTTCAAGTGCCGAAATATTGCTATCCAAACAAATTTTTTAGGGTTCAATCTTTATATGGGAAAAAAATATTTTTAAATTTCTCATCGTGCGATACCTCGTTTGAAAGGTTGTGGTTCCCAGATAACGAATATGCTTTTTTGAAGTTTCTACAGCTTTTAGTTTAGCCGCAAGTCGAGTTTACAGATTTCGTACTTGACACAATAATTCGGTTAAATTACAGACACAAATCGGATTTTTTTAAAGTTGTTTGTTTTGGCCGTGTGATACCTCGATGGAAAGGTGGAATTCTCCAGATTACCGTTTTTACATTTACATTTTTATTTGAAGGTGCGTTTAGAATTGTCCGATAAACACCGAGGGCGTTGGTCTGTTTTTGCCGCTAGTGCAAAATTTTTATTTTTTTCGATAAGGCTTATTTATTTCTTATTCATCAGTGAAAACCGCAACCTACTGCGAGGCTTGGTTACGGAAATATCGGCATCCGAACACTTTTTTGATTTTCAAACTTAATAAACTAGAAATGAAGTAATTACATTTTGGCTGGCAATATCTCGAGAATAACGCCTCTTAGAACCTTTTAGTTTTCAATTTCTTAAAGATCTTGAAAATATAAAACGCAATTTTGAAAACCGCAGCCCTTTACGATTTTCAATTGCCGAAATATTGCTATCCAAACAAATTTTTTAGGGTTCAATTTTTATATGGGAAAAAATATTTTTAAATTTCTCATCGTGCGATACCTCGTTTAAAAGGTTGTGACTCCCAGATCACGAATATGCTTTTTTGAAGTTTCTAGAGCTTTTAGTTTAGCCGCAAGTCCAGTTTACAGATTTCGTACTTGACACAATAATTCGGTTAAATTACAGACACAAATCGGATTTTTTTAAAGTTGTTTGTTTTGGCCGTATGATACCTCGATGGAAAGGTGGAATTCTCCAGATTACCGTTTTTACATTTTTATTTCGCTGGGACGCTTGGTTCATCTGAAAATCGCGTTTGAAGACTGAAAAAGGCTTTTTTGAAGGTGCGTTTAGAATTGTTCGATAAACACCGAGGGCGTTGGTCTGTTTTTTCCGCTAGTGTAAAATTATTATTTTTTCGATAAGGCTTATTTATTTCCTATTCATCAGTGAAAACCGCAACCTCCTGCGAGGCTTGGTTACGGAAATATCGGCATCCGAACACTTTTTTGATTTTCAAACTTAATAAACTAGAAATGAAGTAATTACAATTTGGCAGGCAATATCTCGAGAACCACGCCTCCTAGAACCTTTTGGTTTTCAGTTTCCCAAAGATCTTGGAAATATAAAACGCAATTTTGAAAACCGTGGCCCCTTACGATTTGCAATTGTCGAAATATTGCTATCCAAACAAATTTTTTAGGGTTCAATCTTTATATGGGAAAAAAATATTTTTAAATTTCTCATCGTGCGATACCTCGTTTGAAAGGTTGTGGCTCCCAGATCACGAATATGCTTTTTTGAAGTTTCTAGAGCTTTTAGTTTAGCCGCAAGTCGAGTTTACAGATTTCGTACTTGACACAATAATTCGGTTAAATTACAGACACAAATCGGATTTTTTTAAAGTCGTTTGTTTTGGCCGTGTGATACCTCGATGGAAAGGTGGAATTCTCTAGATTACCGTTTTTACAGTTTTATTTCGCTGGGACGCTTGGTTCATCTGAAAATGGCGTTTGAAGACTGAAAAAGGCTTATTTAAAGGTGCGTTTAGAATTGTTCGATAAACACCGAGGGCATTGGTCTGTTTTTGCCACTTGTGCAAAACTTTTATTTTTTTCGATAAGGCTTATTTATTTCCTATTCATCAGTGAAAACCGCAACCTCCTGCGAGGCTTGGTTACAGAAATATCGGCATCCGAACACTTTTTTGATTTTCAAACTTAATAAACTAGAAATGAAGTAATTACACTTTGGCTGGAAATATCTCGAGAACCACGCCTCCTAGAACCTTTTAGTATTCAATTTCCCAAAGATCTTGAAAATATAAAACGCAATTTTGAAAACCGCAGCCCTTTACGATTTCCAATTGCCGAAATATTGCTATCCAAACAAATTTTTTAGGGTTCAATTTTTATATGGGAACAAAATATTTTTAAATTTCTCATCGTGCGATACCTCGTTTGAAAGGTTGTGACTCCCAGATCACGAATATGCTTTTTTGAAGTTTCTAGAGCTTTTAGTTTAGCCGCAATTTGAGTTTACAGATTTCGTACTTGACACAATAATTCGGTTAAATTACAGACACTAATCGGAATTTTTTAAAGTTGTTTGTTTTGGCCGTGTGATACCTCGATGGAAAGGTGGAATTCTCCAGATTACCGTTTTTACATTTTTATTTCGCTTGGACGCTTGGTTCATCTGAAAATTGCGTTTGAAGACTGAAAAAGGCTTATTTGAAGGTGCGTTTAGAATTGTTCGATAAACACCGAGGGCGTTGGTCTGTTTTTGCCACTAGTTGAAAACTTTTATTTTTTTCGATAAGGCTTATTTATTTCCTATTCATCAGTGAAAACCACAACCTCCTGCGAGGCTTGGTTACGGAAATATCGGCATCCGAACACTTTTTTGATTTTCAAACTTAATAAACTAGAAATGAAGTAATTACACTTTGGCTGGCAATATCTCGAGAATAACGCCTCTTAGAACCTTTTAGTTTTCAATTTCCTAAAGATCTTGAAAATATAAAACGGCAATTTTGAAAACCGCGGCCCCTTACGATTTTCAATTGCCGAAATATTGCTATCCAAACAAATTTTTTAGGGTTCAATCTTTATATGGGAAAAAAATATTTTTAAATTTCTCATCGTGCGATACCTCGTTTGAAAGGTTGTGGCTCCCAGATCACGAATATGCTTTTTTGAAGTTTCTAGAGCTTTTAGTTTAGCCGCAAGTCGAGTTTTCAGATTTCGTACTTGACACAATAATTCGGTTAAATTACAGACACAAATCGGATTTTTTTAAAGTTGTTTGTTTTGGCAGTGTGATACCTCGATGGAAAGGTGGAATTCTCGAGATTACCGTTTTTACATTTTTATTTCGCTTGGACGCTTGGTTCATCTGAAAATCGCGTTTGAAGACTGAAAAAGGCTTATATGAAGGTGCGTTTAGAATTGTTCGATAAACACCGAGGGCGTTGGTCTGTTTTTGCCGCTAGTGCAAAAATTTTATTTTTTTCGATAAGGCTTATTTATTTCCTATTCAACAATGAAAGCCGCAACCAACTGCGAGGCTTGGTTACGGAAATATCGGCATCCGAACACTTTTTTGATTTTCAAACTTAATAAACTAGAAATGAAGTAATTACACTTTGGCTGGCAATATCTCGAGAACCACGCCTCCTAGCACCTTCTGGTTTTTAGTTTCCCAAAGATCTTAAAAATATAAAACGCAATTTTGAAAACCACCTTGTGTGATACCTCGATGGAAAGGTGGAATTCTCCAGATTACCGTTTTTACATTTTTATTTCGCTTGGACGCTTGGTTCATATGAAAATCGCGTTTGAAGACTGAAAAAGGCTTATTTTAAGGTGCGTTTAGAATTGTTCGATAAACACCGAGGGCGTTGGTCTGTTTTTGCCGCTAGTGTAAATTTTTTATTTTTTTCGATAAAGCTTATTTATTTCCTATTCATCAGTGAAAACCACAACCTCCTGCAAGACTTGGTTACGGAAATATCGGCATCCGAACACTTTTTTGATTTTCAAACTTAATAAACTAGAAATGAAGTAATTACACCTTGGCTGACAATATCTGGAGAACCACGCCTCCTAGAAAATTTGTTTGGATAGCAATATTTCGGCAACTGAAAATCGTAAGGGGCTGTGGTTTTCAAAATTGCGTTTTATGTTTTCAAGGTCTTTGGGAAACTGAAAACCAGAAGGTTCTAGGAGGCGTGGTTCTCGAGATATTGGCAGCCAAAGTGTAATTACTTCATTTCTAGTTTATTAAGTTTGAAAATGAAAAAAGTGTTCGGATGCCGATATTTCCGTAACCAAGCCTCGCAGTAGGTTGCGGTTTTCACTGATGAATAGGAAATAAATAAGCCTTATCGAAAAAAATAAAAATTTTGCACTAGCGGCAAAAACAGACCAACGGCCTCGGTGTATATCTAACAATTCTAAACGTACCTTAAAATAAGCCTTTTTCAGTCTTCAAACGCGATTTTCAGATGAACCAAGCGTCCAAGCGAAATAAAAATGTAAAAACGGTAATCTGGAGAATTCCACCTTCCCATCGAGGTATCACACGGCCAAAACAAACAACATTAAAAAAATCCGATTTGTGTCTGTTATTTAACCGAATTATTGTGTCAAGTACGAAATCTGTAAACTCGACTTGCGGCTAAACTAAAAGCTCTAGAAACTTCAAAAAAGCATATTCGTGATCTGGGAGCCACAACCTTTCAAACGAGGTATCACACGATGAGAAATTTAAAAATATTTTTTTCCCATATAAAAATTAAACCCTAAAAAATTTGTTTGGATAGCAATATTTCGGCAACTGAAAATCGTAAGGGGCTGTGGTTTTCAAAATTGCGTTTTATATTTTCAAGATCTTTGGGAAACTGAAAACCAGAAGGTTCTAGGAGGCGTGGTTCTCGAGATATTGTCAGCCAAAGTGTAATTATTTCATTTCTAGTTTATTAAGTTTGAAAATGAAAAAAGTGTTCGGATGCCGATATTTCCGTAACCAAGCCTCGCAGTAGGTTGCGGTTTTCACTGATGAATAGGAAATAAATAAGCCTTATCGAAAAAAATAAAAATTTTGCACTAGCGGCAAAAACAGACCAACGCCCTCGGTGTATATCTAACAATTCTAAACGTACCTTAAAATAAGCCTTTTTCAGTCTTCAAACGCGATTTTCAGATGAACCAAGCGTCCAAGCGAAATAAAAATGTAAAAACGGTAATCTGGAGAATTCCACCTTCCCATCGAGGTATCACACGGCCAAAACAAACAACTTTAAAAAAATCCGATTTGTGTCTGTAATTTAACCGAATTATTGTGTCAAGTACGAAATCTGTAAACTCGACTTGCGGCTAAACTAAAAGCTCTAGAAACTTCAAAAGAGCATATTCGTGATCTGGGAGCCACAACCTTTCAAACGAGGTATCGCACGATGAGAAATTTAAAAATATTTTTTTCCCATATAAAAATTGAACCCTAAAAAATTTGTTTGGATAGCAATATTTCGGCAATTGAAAATCGTAAGGGGCTGTGGTTTTCAAAATTGCGTTTTATGTTTTCAAGGTCTTTGGGAAACTGAAAACCAGAAGGTTCTAGGAGGCGTGGTTCTCGAGATATTGTCAGCCAAAGTGTAATTACTTCATTTCTAGTTTATTAAGTTTGAAAATCAAAAAAGTGTTCGGATGCCGATATTTCCGTAACCAAGCCTCGCAGTAGGTTGCGGTTTTCACTGATGAATAGGAAATAAATAAGCCTTATCGAAAAAAATAAAAATTTTGCACTAGCGGCAAAAACAGACCAACGCCCTCGGTGTATATCTAACAATTCTAAACGTACCTTAAAATAAGCCTTTTTCAGTCTTCAAACGCGATTTTCAGATGAACCAAGCGTCCAAGCGAAATAAAAATGTAAAAACGGTAATCTGGAGAATTCCACCTTCCCATCGAGGTATCACACGGCCAAAACAAACAACTTTAAAAAAATCCGATTTGTGTCTGTAATTTAACCGAATTATTGTGTCAAGTACGAAATCTGTAAACTCGACTTGCGGCTAAACTAAAAGCTCTAGAAACTTCAGAAGAGCATATTCGTGATCTGGGAGCCACAACCTTTCAAACGAGGTATGGCACGATGAGAAATTTAAAAATATTTTTTTCCCATATAAAAATTGAACCCTAAAAAATTTGTTTGGATAGCAATATTTCGGCAATTGAAAATCGTAAGGGGCTGTGGTTTTCAAAATTGCGTTTTATATTTTCAAGATCTTTGGGAAACTGAAAACCAGAAGGTTCTAGGAAGCGTGGTTCTCGAGATATTGTCAGCCAAAGTGTAATTATTTCATTTCTAGTTTATTAAGTTTGAAAATGAAAAAAGTGTTCGGATGCCGATATTTCCGTAACCAAGCCTCGCAGTAGGTTGCGGTTTTCACTGATGAATAGGAAATAAATAAGCCTTATCGAAAAAAATAAAAATTTTGCACTAGCGGCAAAAACAGACCAACGCCCTCGGTGTATATCTAACAATTCTAAACGTACCTTAAAATAAGCCTTTTTCAGTCTTCAAACGCGATTTTCAGATGAACCAAGCGTCCAAGCGAAATAAAAATGTAAAAACGGTAATCTGGAGAATTCCACCTTCCCATCGAGGTATCACACGGCCAAAACAAACAACTTTAAAAAAATCCGATTTGTGTCTGTCAAGTACGAAATCTGTAAACTCGAATTGCGGCTAAACTAAAAGCTCTAGAAACTTCAAAAAAGCATATTCGTGATCTGGGAGCCACAACCTTTCAAACGAGGTATCGCACGATGAGAAATTTAAAAATATTTTTTTCCCATATAAAAATTGAACCCTAAAAAATTTGTTTGGATAGCAATATTTCGGCAATTGAAAATCGTAAGGGGCTGTGGTTTTCAAAATTGCGTTTTATGTTTTCAAGGTCTTTGGGAAACTGAAAACCAGAAGGTTCTAGGAGGCGTGGTTCTCGAGATATTGTCAGCCAAAGTGTAATTACTTCATTTCTAGTTTATTAAGTTTGAAAATGAAAAAAGTGTTCGGATGCCGATATTTCCGTAACCAAGCCTCGCAGTAGGTTGCGGTTTTCACTGATGAATAGGAAATAAATAAGCCTTATCGAAAAAAATAAAAATTTTGCACTAGCGGCAAAAACAGACCAACGCCCTCGGTGTATATCTAACAATTCTAAACGTACCTTAAAATAAGCCTTTTTCAGTCTTCAAACGCGATTTTCAGATGAACCAAGCGTCCAAGCGAAATAAAAATGTAAAAACGGTAATCTGGAGAATTCCACCTTCCCATCGAGGTATCACACGGCCAAAACAAACAACTTTAAAAAAATCCGATTTGTGTCTGTAATTTAACCGAATTATTGTGTCAAGTACGAAATCAGTAAACTCGACTTGCGGCTAAACTAAAAGCTCTAGAAACTTCAAAAAAGCATATTCGTGATCTGGAAGCCACAACCTTTCAAACGAGGTATCACACGATGAGAAATTTAAAAATATTTTTTTCCCATATAAAAATTAAACCCTAAAAAATTTGTTTGGATAGCAATATTTCGGCAACTGAAAATCGTAAGGGGCTGTGGTTTTCAAAATTGCGTTTTATATTTTCAAGATCTTTGGGAAACTGAAAACCAGAAGGTTCTAGGAAGCGTGGTTCTCGAGATATTGTCAGCCAAAGTGTAATTATTTCATTTCTAGTTTATTAAGTTTGAAAATGAAAAAAGTGTTCGGATGCCGATATTTCCGTAACCAAGCCTCGCAGTAGGTTGCGGTTTTCACTGATGAATAGGAAATAAATAAGCCTTATCGAAAAAAATAAAAATTTTGCACTAGCGGCAAAAACAGACCAACGCCCTCGGTGTATATCTAACAATTCTAAACGTACCTTAAAATAAGCCTTTTTCAGTCTTCAAACGCGATTTTCAGATGAACCAAGCGTCCAAGCGAAATAAAAATGTAAAAACGGTAATCTGGAGAATTCCACCTTCCCATCGAGGTTTCACACGGCCAAAACAAACAACTTTAAAAAAATCCGATTTGTGTCTGTAATTTAACCGAATTATTGTGTCAAGTACGAAATCTGTAAACTCGAATTGCGGCTAAACTAAAAGCTCTAGAAACTTCAAAAAAGCATATTCGTGATCTGGGAGCCACAACCTTTCAAACGAGGTATCGCACGATGAGAAATTTAAAAATATTTTTTTCCCATATAAAAATTGAACCCTACAAAATTTGTTTGGATAGCAATATTTCGGCAATTGAAAATCGTAAGGGGCTGTGGTTTTCAAAATTGCGTTTTATGTTTTCAAGGTCTTTGGGAAACTGAAAACCAGAAGGTTCTAGGAGGCGTGGTTCTCGAGATATTGTCAGCCAAAGTGTAATTACTTCATTTCTAGTTTATTAAGTTTGAAAATGAAAAAAGTGTTCGGATGCCGATATTTCCGTAACCAAGCCTCGCAGTAGGTTGCAGTTTTCACTGATGAATAGGAAATAAATAAGCCTTATCGAAAAAAATAAAAATTTTGCACTAGCGGCAAAAACATATCTAACAATTCTAAACGTACCTTAAAATAAGCCTTTTTCAGTCTTCAAACGCGATTTTCAGATGAACCAAGCGTCCAAGCGAAATAAAAATGTAAAAAACGGTAATCTGGAGAATTCCACCTTCCCATCGAGGTATCACACGGCCAAAACAAACAACTTTAAAAAAATCCGATTTGTGTCTGTAATTTAACCGAATTATTGTGTCAAGTACGAAATCTGTAAACTCGACTTGCGGCTAAACTAAAAGCTCTAGAAACTTCAAAAAAGCATATTCGTGATCTGGGAGCCACAACCTTTCAAACGAGGTATCGCACGATGAGAAATTTAAAAATATTTTTTTCCCATATAAAAATTGAACCCTAAAAAATTTGTTTGGATAGCAATATTTCGGCAATTGAAAATCGTAAGGGGCTGTGGTTTTCAAAATTGCGTTTTATGTTTTCAAGGTCTTTGGGAAACTGAAAACCAGAAGGTTCTAGGAGGCGTGGTTCTCGAGATATTGTCAGCCAAAGTGTAATTACTTCATTTCTAGTTTATTAAGTTTGAAAATGAAAAAAGTGTTCGGATGCCGATATTTCCGTAACCAAGCCTCGCAGTAGGTTGCGGTTTTCACTGATGAATAGAAAATAAATAAGCCTTATCGAAAAAAATAAAAATTTTGCACTAGCGGCAAAAACAGACCAACGCCCTCGGTGTATATCTAACAATTCTAAACGTACCTTAAAATAAGCCTTTTTCAGTCTTCAAACGCGATTTTCAGATGAACCAAGCGTCCAAGCGAAATAAAAATGTAAAAACGGTAATCTGGAGAATTCCACCTTCCCATCGAGGTATCACACGGCCAAAACAAACAACTTTAAAAAAATCCGATTTGTGTCTGTAATTTAACCGAATTATTGTGTCAAGTACGAAATCTGTAAACTCGACTTGCGGCTAAACTAAAAGCTCTATAAACTTCAAAAAAGAATATTCGTGATCTGGGAGCCACAACCTTTCAAACGAGGTATCGCACGATGAGAAATTTAAAAATATTTTTTTCCCATATAAAAATTGAACCCTAAAAAATTTGTTTGGATAGCAATATTTCGGCAATTGAAAATCGTAAGGGGCTGTGGTTTTCAAAATTGCGTTTTATGTTTTCAAGGTCTTTGGGAAACTGAAAACCAGAAGGTTCTAGGAGGCGTGGTTCTCGAGATATTGTCAGCCAAAGTGTAATTACTTCATTTCTAGTTTATTAAGTTTGAAAATGAAAAAAGTGTTCGGATGCCGATATTTCCGTAACCAAGCCTCGCAGTAGGTTGCGGTTTTCACTGATGAATAGGAAATAAATAAGCCTTATCGAAAAAAATAAAAATTTTGCACTAGCGGCAAAAACAGACCAACGCCCTCGGTGTATATCTAACAATTCTAAACGTACCTTAAAATAAGCCTTTTTCAGTCTTCAAACGCGATTTTCAGATGAACCAAGCGTCCAAGCGAAATAAAAATGTAAAAACGGTAATCTGGAGAATTCCACCTTCCCATCGAGGTATCACACGGCCAAAACAAACAACTTTAAAAAAATCCGATTTGTGTCTGTAATTTAACCGAATTATTGTGTCAAGTACGAAATCTGTAAACTCGACTTGCGGCTAAACTAAAAGCTCTAGAAACTTCAAAAAAGCATATTCGTGAGCCACAACCTTTCAAACGAGGTATCGCACGATGAGAAATTTAAAAATATTTTTTTCCCATATAAAAATTGAACCCTAAAAAATTTGTTTGGATAGCAATATTTCGGCAATTGAAAATCGTAAGGGGCTGTGGTTTTCAAAATTGCGTTTTATGTTTTCAAGGTCTTTGGGAAACTGAAAACCAGAAGGTTCTAGGAGGCGTGGTTCTCGAGATATTGTCAGCCAAAGTGTAATTACTTCATTTCTAGTTTATTAAGTTTGAAAATGAAAAAAGTGTTCGGATGCCGATATTTCCGTAACCAAGCCTCGCAGTAGGTTGCGGTTTTCACTGATGAATAGAAAATAAATAAGCCTTATCGAAAAAAATAAAAATTTTGCACTAGCGGCAAAAACAGACCAACGCCCTCGGTGTATATCTAACAATTCTAAACGTACCTTAAAATAAGCCTTTTTCAGTCTTCAAACGCGATTTTCAGATGAACCAAGCGTCCAAGCGAAATAAAAATGTAAAAACGGTAATCTGGAGAATTCCACCTTTCTATCGAGGTATCACACGGCCAAAACAAACAACTTTAAAAATATCCGATTTGTGTCTGTAATTTAACCGAATTATTGTGTCAAGTACGAAATCTGTAAACTCGACTTGCGGCTAAAAGCATATTCGTGATCTGGGAGCCACAACCTTTCAAACGAGGTATCGCACGATGAGAAATTTAAAAATATTTTTTTCCCATATAAAAATTGAACCCTAAAAAATTTGTTTGGATAGCAATATTTTGGCAACTGAAAATCGTAAAGGGCTGTGGTTTTCAAAATTGCGTTTTATATTTTCAAGATCTTTGGGAAACTGGAAACCAGAAGGTTCTAGGAAGCGTGGTTCTCGAGATATTGTCAGCCAAAGTGTAATTACTTCATTTCTAGTTTATTAAGTTTGAAAATGAAAAAAGTGTTCGGATGCCGATATTTCCGTAACCAAGCCTCGCAGTAGGTTGCGGTTTTCACTGATGAATAGGAAATAAATAAGCCTTATCGAAAAAAATAAAAATTTTGCACTAGCGGCAAAAACAGACCAACGCCCTCGGTGTATATCTAACAATTCTAAACGTACCTTAAAATAAGCCTTTTTCAGTCTTCAAACGCGATTTTCAGATGAACCAAGCGTCCAAGCGAAATAAAAATGTAAAAACGGTAATCTGGAGAATTCCACCTTCCCATCGAGGTATCACACGGCCAAAACAAACAACTTCAAAAAAATCCGATTTGTGTCTGTAATTTAACCGAATTATTGTGTCAAGTACGAAATCTGTAAACTCGACTTGCGGCTAAACTAAAAGCTCTAGAAACTTCAAAAAAGCATATTCGTGATCTGGGAGCCACAACCTTTCAAACGAGGTATCGCACGATGAGAAATTTAAAAATATTTTTTTCCCATATAAAAATTGAACCCTAAAAAATTTGTTTGGATAGCAATATTTCGGCAATTGAAAATCGTAAGGGGCTGTGGTTTTCAAAATTGCGTTTTATGTTTTCAAGGTCTTTGGGAAACTGAAAACCAGAAGGTTCTAGGAGGGCGTGGTTCTCGAGATATTGTCAGCCAAAGTGTAATTACTTCATTTCTAGTTTATTAAGTTTGAAAATGAAAAAAGTGTTCGGATGCCGATATTTCCGTAACCAAGCCTCGCAGTAGGTTGCGGTTTTCACTGATGAATAGAAAATAAATAAGCCTTATCGAAAAAAATAAAAATTTTGCACTAGCGGCAAAAACAGACCAACGCCCTCGGTGTATATCTAACAATTCTAAACGTACCTTAAAATAAGCCTTTTTCAGTCTTCAAACGCGATTTTCAGATGAACCAAGCGTCCAAGCGAAATAAAAATGTAAAAAACGGTAATCTGGAGAATTCCACCTTCCCATCGAGGTATCACACGGCCAAAACAAACAACTTTAAAAAAATCCGATTTGTGTCTGTAATTTAACCGAATTATTGTGTCAAGTACGAAATCTGTAAACTCGACTTGCGGCTAAACTAAAAGCTCTAGAAACTTCAAAAAAGAATATTCGTGATCTGGGAGCCACAACCTTTCAAACGAGGTATCGCACGATGAGAAATTTAAAAATATTTTTTTCCCATATAAAAATTGAACCCTAAAAAATTTGTTTGGATAGCAATATTTCGGCAATTGAAAATCGTAAGGGGCTGTGGTTTTCAAAATTGCGTTTTATGTTTTCAAGGTCTTTGGGAAACTGAAAACCAGAAGGTTCTAGGAGGCGTGGTTCTCGAGATATTGTCAGCCAAAGTGTAATTACTTCATTTCTAGTTTATTAAGTTTGAAAATCAAAAAAGTGTTCGGATGCCGATATTTCCGTAACCAAGCCTCGCAATAGGTTGCGGTTTTCACTGATGAATAGGAAATAAATAAGCCTTATCGAAAAAAATAAAAATTTTGCACTAGCGGCAAAAACAGACCAACGCCCTCGGTGTATATCTAACAATTCTAAACGTACCTTAAAATAAGCCTTTTTCAGTCTTCAAACGCGATTTTCAGATGAACCAAGCGTCCAAGCGAAATAAAAATGTAAAAACGGTAATCTGGAGAATTCCACCTTCCCCATCGAGGTATCACACGGGCCAAAACAAACAACTTTAAAAAAATCCGATTTGTGTCTGTAATTTAACCGAATTATTGTGTCAAGTACGAAATCTGTAAACTCGACTTGCGGCTAAACTAAAAGCTCTAGAAACTTCAAAAAAGCATATTCGTGATCTGGGAACCACAACCTTTCAAACGAGGTATCGCACGATGAGAAATTTAAAAATATTTTTTTCCCATATAAAAACTGAACCCTAAAAAATTTGTTTGGATAGCAATATTTCGGCAATTGAAAATCGTAAGGGGCTGTGGTTTTCAAAATTGCGTTTTATGTTTTCAAGGTCTTGAGGGAAACTGAAAACCAGAAGGTTCTAGGAGGCGTGGTTCTCGAGATATTGTCAGCCAAAGTGTAATTACTTCATTTCTAGTTTATTAAGTTTGAAAATCAAAAAAGTGTTCGGATGCCGATATTTCCGTAACCAAGCCTCGCAGTAGGTTGCGGTTTTCACTGATGAATAGGAAATAAATAAGCCTTATCGAAAAAAATAAAAATTTTACACTAGCGGCAAAAACTGACCAACGCCCTTGGTGTTTATCGAACAATTCTAAACGCACATTGAAATAAGCCTTTTTCAGTCTTCAAACGCGATTTTCAGATGAACCAAGCGTCCAAGCGAAATAAAAATGTAAAAACGGTAATCTGGAGAATTCCACCTTTCTATCGAGGTATCACACGGCCAAAACAAACAACTTTAAAAATATCCGATTTGTGTCTGTAATTTAACCGAATTATTGTGTCAAGTACGAAATCTGTAAACTCGACTTGCGGCTAAAAGCATATTCGTGATCTGGGAGCCACAACCTTTCAAACGAGGTATCGCACGATGAGAAATTTAAAAATATTTTTTTCCCATATAAAAATTGAACCCTAAAAAATTTGTTTGGATAGCAATATTTTGGCAACTGAAAATCGTAAGGGGCTGTGGTTTTCAAAATTGCGTTTTATATTTTCAAGATCTTTGGGAAACTGAAAACCAGAAGGTTCTAGGAAGCGTGGTTCTCGAGATATTGTCAGCCAAAGTGTAATTACTTCATTTCTAGTTTATTAAGTTTGAAAATGAAAAAAGTGTTCGGATGCCGATATTTCCGTAACCAAGCCTCGCAGTAGGTTGCGGTTTTCACTGATGAATAGGAAATAAATAAGCCTTATCGAAAAAAATAAAAATTTTGCACTAGCGGCAAAAACAGACCAACGCCCTCGGTGTATATCTAACAATTCTAAACGTACCTTAAAATAAGCCTTTTTCAGTCTTCAAACGCGATTTTCAGATGAACCAAGCGTCCAAGCGAAATAAAAATGTAAAAACGGTAATCTAGAGAATTACACCTTCCCATCGAGGTATCACACGGCCAAAACAAACAACTTTAAAAAAATCCGATTTGTGTCTGTAATTTAACCGAATTATTGTGTCAAGTACGAAATCTGTAAACTCGACTTGCGGCTAAACTAAAAGCTCTAGAAACTTCAAAAAAGAATATTCGTGATCTGGGAGCCACAACCTTTCAAACGAGGTATCGCACGATGAGAAATTTAAAAATATTTTTTTCCCATATAAAAATTGAACCCTAAAAAATTTGTTTGGATAGCAATATTTCGGCAATTGAAAATCGTAAGGGGCTGTGGTTTTCAAAATTGCATTTTATGTTTTCAAGTTCTTTGGGAAACTGAAAACCAGAAGGTTCTAGGAGGCGTGGTTCTCGAGATATTGTCAGCCAAAGTGTAATTACTTCATTTCTAGTTTATTAAGTTTGAAAATCAAAAAAGTGTTCGGATGCCGATATTTCCGTAACCAAGCCTCGCAATAGGTTGCGGTTTTCACTGATGAATAGGAAATAAATAAGCCTTATCGAAAAAAATAAAAATTTTGCACTAGCGGCAAAAACAGACCAACGCCCTCGGTGTATATCTAACAATTCTAAACGTACCTTAAAATAAGCCTTTTTCAGTCTTCAAACGCGATTTTCAGATGAACCAAGCGTCCAAGCGAAATAAAAATGTAAAAACGGTAATCTGGAGAATTCCACCTTCCCATCGAGGTATCACACGGCCAAAACAAACAACTTTAAAAAAATCCGATTTGTGTCTGTAATTTAACCGAATTATTGTGTCAAGTACGAAATCTGTAAACT
The DNA here is from genome assembly GCA_929447395.1 of Epistrophe grossulariae. Lineage (NCBI taxonomy): Eukaryota > Metazoa > Arthropoda > Insecta > Diptera > Syrphidae > Epistrophe > Epistrophe grossulariae. The sequence goes on from OV839567.1 coordinate 28,411,567, forward strand.
CGACTTGCGGCTAAACTAAAAGCTCTAGAAACTTCAAAAAAGCATATTCGTGATCTGGGAACCACAACCTTTCAAACGAGGTATCGCACGATGAGAAATTTAAAAATATTTTTTTCCCATATAAAAATTGAACCCTAAAAAATTTGTTTGGATAGCAATATTTCGGCAATTGAAAATCGTAAGGGGCTGTGGTTTTCAAAATTGCGTTTTATGTTTTCAAGGTCTTTGGGAAACTGAAAACCAGAAGGTTCTAGGAGGCGTGGTTCTCGAGATATTGTCAGCCAAAGTGTAATTACTTCATTTCTAGTTTATTAAGTTTGAAAATCAAAAAAGTGTTCGGATGCCGATATTTCCGTAACCAAGCCTCGCAGTAGGTTGCGGTTTTCACTGATGAATAGGAAATAAATAAGCCTTATCGAAAAAAATAAAAATTTTGCACTAGCGGCAAAAACAGACCAACGCCCTCGGTGTATATCTAACAATTCTAAACGTACCTTAAAATAAGCCTTTTTCAGTCTTCAAACGCGATTTTCAGATGAACCAAGCGTCCAAGCGAAATAAAAATGTAAAAATTTACAGATTTCACTCATAGAGTAACTATGGGGACATTGAAAATGACTTGTGTTAGCTCGATAAAATAAAAACATGAATAATCTTGGTAATTTCTAATTTTTATCCTATAGTTGCACCAAAACTTCTGAAGATGTCTAAGAAACCATTCTTCAGTCTGAAATTACAATATGTAGATATTTTTAATGTTGAATCCCAGTTGGCGGTTAAATTAATGTTGTTCAGTTCAGTTTATTTAATCACGGCGTTGATGTTGAAGAAAATCAAATATTTGCTCAAATTGATTTACAAGTCTCTCAACTTATTGAACTATTTATATATAGGCAAGTTATTTGATTTACTATCAAAGTGAACTCATCTTTTAATAAATTCAATAAACTCGAGTCGTGTAATTTCTTAAGACAATATAAATGGTTTTGACAGTTAAGCAGTATTCTTTTATCTATGTATATGAAAAGCAAAGCACCAATTAAGTTGACAGCTGAGTTGACAACCAAATTGAATCGTTTTTTTTTTTTTCATTTGAGGACCTTAAGGTAGAACTGTAATAGTCGGAAGAAGTTGGAAGAAAATTCTATCAGTTCACTTACGCATAGAGCGGTCGGTGAGCGCTCTTCACTTCCGGAAGCAAAAGTAAAAAATTGGTCGAAACAAGCAAAACTCAATTATGGGCACGTCATATGAATTGTTTTTATTCGTTTCGTTTCGTACGACCACTTAGGTCGGCATCCGACTATTATAGTTCTACCTTTAACCTTGAACATCTGAACATTAGATCTAAATCTATATAAGTTTATTAAAGAAATTCAATTATATTGCAGTACCTATGAATATTCTAAGTTCAATAATCGCATTGGCTTAGACGTAGGTAAAGTTTTGTAAAATAAATTTATAGCAGGAAATTTTACTTGAATTCTAAGACCTTAAATTATATTTAAGTTGCTTAGGTAAGTTAATCCTACCTCTAGACTGATTAACGTTAACTTAAATACCTTAACCTTTAATAACTTAGAACTAATGTTGTAAGTTTATTAAAGAGAAACGCAAGTATGTACCTTTGCATATTTCAGGCTCAAAAATAACATTGGTTTGGACGTAGGTCAAGTTCAAAAATCGCATTGGTTAAGACATATGTCAAGTTCAAAAATCGCATTGACTTGGACTTAGGTAAAGTTTTGTGACATAAATTTATAGCCTTAGATTTTACCTTTATTTTAAGACCTTAACCTCAAAGATCCGATAATTAGAACAGAAAATAAAAGCTTACCAAGTCAACCCTCTTCGATTACTACATTTAAGTTGCTTCGCTAAGTTAATCCTACCTCTAGGCTGATTAATGTTAATTTAAATACCTTAACCTTCAACAACTGGCCCTTAGATCTAATGTTGTAAGTTTATTAAAGAGATTCACAAGTAGGTATCTTTGCATATTTTAGGTTCAAAAATCGCCTTGGTTTGGTCGTAGGTCAAGTTAAAAAATCGCATTGGCTTAGACGTAAGTCAAGTCCAAAAATCGCATTGGCTTAGACGTTGGTCAATCTCAAAAATCGAATTGGTTTAGACGTATAGTTCAAGTTAAAAAATCACATTGGCTTAGACGTAGGTCAAGTTCAAAAGTCGCATTGGTTTAGACGTTGGTCAAGTTCAAAAAACGCATTGGTTTAGATGTTGTTTTGTCACATAAATTTGTAGCCTGAGATTTTACCTTAATTCTAAGACATTAACCTCAAAGATCCGATAATTAGAACAGAAGATACCAAATCAACCCTTTTCGATTAGGTATTATATTTAAGTTGCTTCGCTAGGTTAATCCTACCTCTAGCCTAGTTTACCTTAATTAAAATACTTTTACCTTCAACATCTGGCCCTTATAGAACTAAAGTTATAAGTTATAATCATAGAGGTTCAAGTATAGGTCTCTGTGCATATTCTAGGTTCAACAATCGAATTGATTAAGAATGAAGTCAAGTTTTGTCACACAAAATTTTGAAGCCTATTATTTAACTTATTTCAAAACCTTAATCTTTAAGATCCGATTATTAGTACAGAAGTAAAAAGGCAACCGCAGAACAACTAAACCAATCCTTTTATATAAATGTACATACATAATGTCATACTAAGGGGTCAAACCTCTTACATCTCTGAGCCATTCTGAGACATTCCAAACCATTTACATACATCCACAGGTCCAACGAGTTATGGTAACAAAACGGCGCACTCTAGCGCTAATTGGGTCAACGAGCTAGGTTGCTCGTGATCGCCATTTCTATCTTCCTACCTACATACATACATAATGTATGTACCTATATAGATACGTAGGTATATGAATTTTGTTGGCGAGGCAAATTTTGTTATTCAATTTTTCAATTTTTGCAATTATTTATTTTGATGAATTAAACCTAAACGTTTTTCACCTACACTTTTATGTTATTTCAATTATTTTTTAACTGAATAAATTAGTTTGATATTTTACCTTCATTTTAAGACCTTTATTTTAAATATCCGATTGTTAGAACAGAAGTTATAAGCCAACCAAACCAACCTAATCGTACCCTTACGAATAATATTTGCAAAATACCTACAACAATTTAATCAACATAACATTTTACAGACATACCTAACCTACTTAATAATGTAGCTATTTATGTATATCATTTTTGTTCCCGATGCGAAGCCAATTTTGTTTGCCACCAGCCACAGTGCAGTGGTGGTTTTTTATTGCACACATTCCACTCCAACCAACGTCTTGCCCACACCCTTACAGCAATGTATATTCTTTGTGGGTGCGTTTTTTTCTTTTTCTTTTTGTTTTCTTGTTCCTCATTTGTCATTAATTGCCGTGATGAAATTAGTTCTCAAAAGCCAATCCTTCACGTTTTTAGTATGAAATTTTGTAAGCTTTTGCAAACATTTTGATGCAGATTTGTACCCTGTCATTTTATCTTTAATTATTTATTTTAATATTAAGCATCCGATAATTATAACCTGAGTAAAAGGCTTCTAAGTGCGCTCAAATCGAGTGATTTTAAGATTTCATACAAATTCAACTATCCTCCACTGAAGCTCGTCGGTTGGCGACGATCAACGTGTAGGTACGATTCATCGATTGTGTCTTTAGGTTCATTTTGGCATTTTCTTTGGTAACAACAACCAAAAATTCGATCCTGAGCCCCCTATACGCTAGAGTTCATTTCGTTCATTTGTTATATATTCATTTGTTCATTTAATCATTTTGGTAACACCATATTTTTCTCAAAACGACCCTATAAACATTTTCAATGTTAAAACGGTAATCTGGATAATTCCACCTTTCTATCGAGGTATCACACGGCCAAAACAAACAACTTTAAAAGTATCCGATTTGTGTCTGTAATTTAACCGAATTATTGTGTCAAGTACGAAATCTGTAAACTCGACTTTGGCTGACAATATCTCGAGAACCACGCCTCCAAGAACCTTCTGGTTTTCAGTTTCCCAAAGATCTTGAAAATATAAAACGGCAATTTTGAAAACCGTGGCCCCTTAGGATTTTCAATTGCCGAAATATTGCTATCCAAACAAATTTTTTAGGGTTCGATCTTTATATGGGAAAAAAATATTTTTAAATTTCTCATCGTGCGATACCTCGTTTGAAAGGTTGTGACTCCCAGATCACGAATATGCTTTTTTGAAGTTTCTAGAGCTTTAAGTTTAGCCACAAGTCGAGTTTACAGATTTCGTACTTGACACAATAATTCGGTTAAATTACAGACACAAATCGGATTTTTTTAAAGTTGTTTGTTTTGGCCGTGTTATAACTCGATGGAAAGGTGGAATTCTCCAGATTACCGTTTTTACATTTTTATTTCGCTTGGACGCTTGGTTCATCTGAAAATCGCATTTGAAGGCTGAAAAAGCCTTATTTTAAGGTGCGTTTAGAATTGTTCGATAAACACCGAGGGCGTTGGTCTGTTTTTTCCGCTAGTGTAAAATTATTATTTTTTCGATAAGGCTTATTTATTTCCTATTCATCAGTGAAAACCGCAACCTCCTGCGAGGCTTGGTTACGGAAATATCGGTATCCGAACTCTTTTTTGATTTTCAAACTCAATAAACTAGAAATGAAGTAATTACAATTTGGCTGGCAATATCTCGAGAACCACGCCTCCTACGCGGCAAAAACAGACCAACGCCCTCGGTGTATATTTAACAATTCTAAACGTACCTTAAAATAAGCCTTTTTCAGTCTTCAAACGCGATTTTCAGATGAACCAAGCGTCCAAGCGAAATAAAAATGTAAAAACGGTAATCTGGAGAATTCCACCTTTCCATCGAGGTATCACACGGCCAAAACACACAACTTTAAAAAAATCCGATTTGTGTCTGTAATTTAACCGAATTATTGTGTCAAGTACGAAATCTGTGAACTCGACTTGCGGCTAAACTAAAAGTTCTAGAAACTTCAAAAAAGCAAATTCGTAATCTGGGAGTCACAACCTTTCAAACGAGGTATCGCACGATGAGAAATTTAAAAATATTTTTTTCCCATATAAAGATCGAACCCTAAAAAATTTGTTTGGATAGCAATATTTCGGCAATTGAAAATCCTAAGGGGCCACGGTTTTCAAAATTGCCGTTTTATATTTTCAAGATCTTTGGGAAACTGAAAACCAGAAGGTTCTTGGAGGCGTGGTTCTCGAGATATTGTCAGCCAAAGTCGAGTTTACAGATTTCGTACTTGACACAATAATTCGGTTAAATTACAGACACAAATCGGATTTTTTTTAAGTTGTTTGTTTTGGCCGTGTGATACCTCGATGGGAAGGTGGAATTCTCCAGATTACCGTTTTTACATTTTTATTTCGCTTGGACGCTTGGTTCATCTGAAAATCGCGTTTGAAGACTGAAAAAGGCTTATTTTAAGGTACGTTTAGAATTGTTAAATATACACCGAGGGCGTTGGTCTGTTTTTGCCGCTAGTGCCAAATTTTTTTTTTTCGATAAGGCTTATTTATTTTCTATTCATCAGTGAAAACCGCAACCTACTGCGAGGCTTGGTTACGGAAATATCGGCATCCGAACACTTTTTTGATTTTCAAACTTAATAAACTAGAAATGAAGTAATTACACTTTGGCTGACAATATCTCGAGAACCACGCCTCCTAGAACCTTCTGGTTTTCAGTTTCCCAAAGACCTTGAAAATATAAAAAGCAATTTTGAGAACCACAGCCCCTTACGATTTTCAATTGCCGAAATATTGCTATTTGCGGATTTTTTTAAAGTTGTTTGTTTTGGCCGTGTGATACCTCGATGGAAAGGTGGAATTCTCCAGATTACCGTTTTTACATTTTTATTTCGCTTGGACGCTTGGTTCATCTGAAAATCGCGTTTGAAGACTGAAAAAGGCTTATTTTAATGTGCGTTTAGAATTGTTCGATAAACACCGAGGGCGTTGGTCCACAGCCCCTTACGATTTTCAATTGCCGAAATATTGCTATCCAAACAAATTTTTTAGGGTTCAATCTATATATGGGAAAAAAATATTTTTAAATTTCTCATCGTGCGATACCTCGTTTGAAAGGTTGTGGCTCCCAGATCACGAATATGCTTTTTTGAAGTTTCTAGAGCTTTTAGTTTAGCCGCAAGTCGAGTTTACAGATTTCGTACTTGACACAATAATTCGGTTAAATTACAGACACAAATCGGATTTTTTTAAAGTTGTTTGTTTTGGCCGAGTGATACCTCGATGGAAAAATGGAAGTCTCCAGATTACCGTTTTTACATTTTTATTTCGCTTGGATGCTTGGTTCATCTGAAAATCGCGTTTGAAGACTGAAAAAGGCTTATTTTAATGTGCGTTTAGAATTGTTCGATAAACACCGAGGGCGTTGGTCTGTTTTTGCCGCTAGTGTAAATTTTTTATTTTTTTCGATAAGGCTTATTTATTTCCTATTCATCAGTGAAAACCACAACCTCCTGCGAGGCTTGGTTACGGAAATATCGGCATCCGAACACTTTTTTCATTTTCAAACTTAATAAACTAGAAATGAAGTAATTACACTTTGGCTGACAATATCTCAAGAACCACGCCTCCTAGAACCTTCTGGTTTTCAGTTTCCCAAAGATCTTGAAAATATAAAAAGCAATTTTGAGAACCACAGCCCCTTACGATTTTCAATTGCCGAAATATTGCTATCGAAACAAATTTTTTAGGGTTCAATTTTTATATGGGAAAAAAATATTTTTAAATTTCTCATCGTGCGATACCTCGTTTGAAAGGTTGTGGCTCCCAGATCACGAATATGCTTTTTTGAAGTTTCTAGAGCTTTTAGTTTAGCCGCAAGTCGAGTTTCCAGATTTCGTACTTGCCACAATAATTTGGTTAAATTACAGACACAAATCGGATTTTTTTAAAGTTGTTTGTTTTGGCCGAGTGATACCTCGATGGAAAGGTGGAAGTCTCCAGATTACCGTTTTTACATTTTTATTTCGCTTGGATGCTTGGTTCATCTGAAAATCGCGTTTGAAGACTGAAAAAGGCTTATTTTAATGTGCGTTTAGAATTGTTCGATAAACACCGAGGGCGTTGGTCTGTTTTTGCCGCTAGTGTAAATTTTTTATTTTTTTCGATAAGGCTTATTTATTTCCTATTCATCAGTGAAAACCACAACCTCCTGCAAAGCTTGGTTACGGAAATATTCGGTTAAATTACAGACACAAATCGGATTTTTTTAAAGTTGTTTGTTTTGGCCGAGTGATACCTCGATGGAAAGGTGGAAGTCTCCAGATTACCGTTTTTACATTTTTATTTCGCTTGGATGCTTGGTTCATCTGAAAATCGCGTTTGAAGACTGAAAAAGGCTTATTTTAATGTGCGTTTAGAATTGTTCGATAAACACCGAGGGCGTTGGTCTGTTTTTGCCGCTAGTGTAAATTTTTTATTTTTTTCGATAAGGCTTATTTATTTCCTATTCATCAGTGAAAACCACAACCTCCTGCGAGGCTTGGTTACGGAAATATCGGCATCCGAACACTTTTTTGATTTTCAAACTTAATAAACTAGAAATGAAGTAATTACACTTTGGCTGACAATATCTCGAGAACCACGCCTCCTAGAACCTTCTGGTTTTCAGTTTCCCAAAGATCTTGAAAATATAAAAAGCAATTTTGAGAACCACAGCCCCTTACGATTTTCAATTGCCGAAATATTGCTATCGAAACAAATTTTTTAGGATTCAATTTTTATATGGGAAAAAAAAATTTTTAAATTTCTCATCGTGCGATACCTCGTTTGAAAGGTTGTGGCTCCCAGATCACGAATATGCTTTTTTGAAGTTTCTAGAGCTTTTAGTTTAGCCGCAAGTCGAGTTTACAGATTTCGTACTTGCCACAATAATTCGGTTAAATTACAGACACAAATCGGATTTTTTTAAAGTTGTTTGTTTTGGCCGTGTGATACCTCGATGGAAAGGTGGAAGTCTCCAGATTACCGTTTTTACATTTTTATTTCGCTTGGATGCTTGGTTCATCTGAAAATCGCGTTTGAAGACTGAAAAAGGCTTATTTTAATGTGCGTTTAGAATTGTTCGATAAACACCGAGGGCGTTGGTCTGTTTTTGCCGCTAGTGTAAATTATTTATTTTTTTCGATAAGGCTTATTTATTTCCTATTCATCAGTGAAAACCACAACCTCCTGCGAGGCTTGGTTACGGAAATATCGGCATCCGAACACTTTTTTGATTTTCAAACTTAATAAACTAGAAATGAAGTAATTACACTTTGGCTGACAATATCTCGAGAACCACGCCTCCTAGAACCTTCTGGTTTTCAGTTTCCCAAAGATCTTGAAAATATAAAAAGCAATTTTGAGAACCACAGCCCCTTACGATTTTCAATTGCCGAAATATTGCTATCGAAACAAATTTTTTAGGGTTCAATTTTTATATGGGAAAAAAAAATTTTTAAATTTCTCATCGTGCGATACCTCGTTTGAAAGGTTGTGGCTCCCAGATCACGAATATGCTTTTTTGAAGTTTCTAGAGCTTTTAGTTTAGCCGCAAGTCGAGTTTACAGATTTCGTACTTGCCACAATAATTCGGTTAAATTACAGACACAAATCGGATTTTTTTAAAGTTGTTTGTTTTGGCCGTGTGATACCTCGATGGAAAGGTGGAAGTCTCCAGATTACCGTTTTTACATTTTTATTTCGCTTGGATGCTTGGTTCATCTGAAAATCGCGTTTGAAGACTGAAAAAGGCTTATTTTAATGTGCGTTTAGAATTGTTCGATAAACACCGAGGGCGTTGGTCTGTTTTTGCCGCTAGTGTAAATTTTTTATTTTTTTCGATAAGGCTTATTTATTTCCTATTCATCAGTGAAAACCACAACCTCCTGCGAGGCTTGGTTACGGAAATATCGGCATCCGAACACTTTTTTGATTTTCAAACTTAATAAACTAGAAATGAAGTAATTACACTTTGGCTGACAATATCTCGAGAACCACGCCTCCTAGAACCTTCTGGTTTTCAGTTTCCCAAAGATCTTGAAAATATAAAAAGCAATTTTGAGAACCACAGCCCCTTACGATTTTCAATTGCCGAAATATTGCTATCGAAACAAATTTTTTAGGGTTCAATTTTTATATGGGAAAAAAAAATTTTTAAATTTCTCATCGTGCGATACCTCGTTTGAAAGGTTGTGGCTCCCAGATCACGAATATGCTTTTTTGAAGTTTCTAGAGCTTTTAGTTTAGCCGCAAGTCGAGTTTACAGATTTCGTACTTGCCACAATAATTCGGTTAAATTACAGACACAAATCGGATTTTTTTAAAGTTGTTTGTTTTGGCCGTGTGATACCTCGATGGAAAGGTGGAAGTCTCCAGATTACCGTTTTTACATTTTTATTTCGCTTGGATGCTTGGTTCATCTGAAAATCGCGTTTGAAGACTGAAAAAGGCTTATTTTAATGTGCGTTTAGAATTGTTCGATAAACACCGAGGGCGTTGGTCTGTTTTTGCCGCTAGTGTAAATTTTTTATTTTTTTCGATAAGGCTTATTTATTTCCTATTCATCAGTGAAAACCACAACCTCCTGCGAGGCTTGGTTACGGAAATATCGGCATCCGAACACTTTTTTGATTTTCAAACTTAATAAACTAGAAATGAAGTAATTACACTTTGGCTGACAATATCTCGAGAACCACGCCTCCTAGAACCTTCTGGTTTTCAGTTTCCCAAAGATCTTGAAAATATAAAAAGCAATTTTGAGAACCACAGCCCCTTACGATTTTCAATTGCCGAAATATTGCTATCGAAACAAATTTTTTAGGGTTCAATTTTTATATGGGAAAAAAATATTTTTAAATTTCTCATCGTGCGATACCTCGTTTGAAAGGTTGTGGCTCCCAGATCACGAATATGCTTTTTTGAAGTTTCTAGAGCTTTTAGTTTAGCCGCAAGTCGAGTTTACAGATTTCGTACTTGCCACAATAATTCGGTTAAATTACAGACACAAATCGGATTTTTTTAAAGTTGTTTGTTTTAGCCGTGTGATACCTCGATGGAAAGGTGGAATTCTTCAGATTACCGTTTTTACATTTTTATTTAGCTTGGACGCTTGGTTCATCTGAAAATCGCGTTTGAAGACTGAAAAAGGCTTATTTTAATGTGCGTTTAGAATTGTTCGATAAACACCGAGGGCGTTGGTCTGTTTTTGCCGCTAGTGTAAAATTTTTATTTTTTTCGATAAGGCTTATTTATTTCCTATTCATCAGTGAAAACCGCAACCTACTGCGAGGCTTGGTTACGGAAATATCGGCATCCGAACACTTTTTTGATTTTCAAACTTAATAAACTAGAAATGAAGTAATTACACTTTGGCTGACAATATCTCAAGAATCACGCCTCCTAGAACCTTCTGGTTTTCAGTTTCCCAAAGATCTTGAAAATATAAAAAGCAATTTTGAGAACCACAGCCCCTTATTTTTTAGGGTTCAATTTTTATATGGGAAAAAAATATTTTTAAATTTCTCATCGTGCGATACCTCGTTTGAAAGGTTGTGGCTCCCAGATCACGAATATGCTTTTTTGAAGTTTCTAGAGCTTTTAGTTTAGCCGCAAGTCGAGTTTACAGATTTCGTACTTGCCACAATAATTCGGTTAAATTACAGACACAAATCGGATTTTTTTTAAAGTTGTTTGTTTTGGCCGAGTGATACCTCGATGGAAAGGTGGAAGTCTCCAGATTACCGTTTTTACATTTTTATTTCGCTTGGATGCTTGGTTCATCTGAAAATCGCGTTTGAAGACTGAAAAAGGCTTATTTTAATGTGCGTTTAGAATTGTTCGATAAACACCGAGGGCGTTGGTCTGTTTTTGCCGCTAGTGTAAATTTTTTATTTTTTTCGATAAGGCTTATTTATTTCCTATTCATCAGTGAAAACCACAACCTCCTGCGAGGCTTGGTTACGGAAATATTCGGTTAAATTACAGACACAAATCGGATTTTTTTAAAGTTGTTTGTTTTGGCCGTGTGATACCTCGATGGAAAGATGGAATTCTCCAGATTACCGTTTTTACATTTTTATTTAGCTTGGACGCTTGGTTCATCTGAAAATCGCGTTTGAAGACTGAAAAAGGCTTATTTAATGTGCGTTTAGAATTGTTCGATAAACACCGAGGGCGTTGGTCTGTTTTTGCCGCTAGTGTAAATTTTTTATTTTTTTCGATAAGGCTTATTTATTTCCTATTCATCAGTGAAAACCACAACCTCCTGCGAGGCTTGGTTACGGAAATATTCGGTTAAATTACAGACACAAATCGGATTTTTTTAAAGTTGTTTGTTTTGGCCGTGTGATACCTCGATGGAAAGATGGAATTCTCCAGATTACCGTTTTTACATTTTTATTTAGCTTGGACGCTTGGTTCATCTGAAAATCGCGTTTGAAGACTGAAAAAGGCTTATTTTAATGTGCGTTTAGAATTGTTCGATAAAAACCGAGGGCGTTGGTCTGTTTTTGCCGCTAGTGTAAATTTTTTATTTTTTCGATAAGGCTTATTTATTTCCTATTCATCAGTGAAAACCACAACCTCCTGCGAGGCTTGGTTACGGAAATATCGGCATCCGAACACTTTTTTGATTTTCAAACTTAATAAACTAGAAATGAAGTAATTACACTTTGGCTGACAATATCTCGAGAACCACGCCTCCTAGAACCTTCTGGTTTTCAGTTTCCCAAAGATCTTGAAAATATAAAAAGCAATTTTGAGAACCACAGCCCCTTACGATTTTCAATTGCCGAAATATTGCTATCGAAACAAATTTTTTAGGGTTCAATTTTTATATGGGAAAAAAATATTTTTAAATTTCTCATCGTGCGATACCTCGTTTGAAAGGTTGTGGCTCCCAGATCACGAATATGCTTTTTTGAAGTTTCTAGAGCTTTTAGTTTAGCCGCAAGTCGAGTTTACAGATTTCGTACTTGCCACAATAATTCGGTTAAATTACAGACACAAATCGGATTTTTTTAAAGTTGTTTGTTTTGGCCGTGTGATACCTCGATGGAAAGGTGGAATTCTCCAGATTACCGTTTTTACATTTTTATTTAGCTTGGACGCTTGGTTCATCTGAAAATCGCGTTTGAAGACTGAAAAAGGCTTATTTTAATGTGCGTTTAGAATTGTTCGATAAACACCGAGGGCGTTGGTCTGTTTTTGCCGCTAGTGTAAAATTTTTATTTTTTTCGATAAGGCTTATTTATTTCCTATTCATCAGTGAAAACCGCAACCTACTGCGAGGCTTGGTTACGGAAATATCGGCATCCGAACACTTTTTTGATTTTCAAACTTAATAAACTAGAAATGAAGTAATTACACTTTGGCTGACAATATCTCAAGAACCACGCCTCCTAGAACCTTCTGGTTTTCAGTTTCCCAAAGATCTTGAAAATATAAAAAGCAATTTTGAGAACCACAGCCCCTTACGATTTTCAATTGCCGAAATATTGCTATCGAAACAAATTTTTTAGGGTTCAATTTTTATATGGGAAAAAAATATTTTTAAATTTCTCATCGTGCGATACCTCGTTTGAAAGGTTGTGGCTCCCAGATCACGAATATGCTTTTTTGAAGTTTCTAGAGCTTTTAGTTTAGCCGCAAGTCGAGTTTACAGATTTCGTACTTGCCACAATAATTCGGTTAAATTACAGACACAAATCGGATTTTTTTAAAGTTGTTTGTTTTGGCCGAGTGATACCTCGATGGAAAGGTGGAAGTCTCCAGATTACCGTTTTTACATTTTTATTTCGCTTGGATGCTTGGTTCATCTGAAAATCGCGTTTGAAGACTGAAAAAGGCTTATTTTAATGTGCGTTTAGAATTGTTCGATAAACACCGAGGGCGTTGGTCTGTTTTTGCCGCTAGTGTAAATTTTTTATTTTTTTCGATAAGGCTTATTTATTTCCTATTCATCAGTGAAAACCACAACCTCCTGCGAGGCTTGGTTACGGAAATATTCGGTTAAATTACAGACACAAATCGGATTTTTTTAAAGTTGTTTGTTTTGGCCGTGTGATACCTCGATGGAAAGATGGAATTCTCCAGATTACCGTTTTTACATTTTTATTTAGCTTGGACGCTTGGTTCATCTGAAAATCGCGTTTGAAGACTGAAAAAGGCTTATTTTAATGTGCGTTTAGAATTGTTCGATAAAAACCGAGGGCGTTGGTCTGTTTTTGCCGCTAGTGTAAATTTTTTATTTTTTCGATAAGGCTTATTTATTTCCTATTCATCAGTGAAAACCACAACCTCCTGCGAGGCTTGGTTACGGAAATATCGGCATCCGAACACTTTTTTGATTTTCAAACTTAATAAACTAGAAATGAAGTAATTACACTTTGGCTGACAATATCTCGAGAACCACGCCTCCTAGAACCTTCTGGTTTTCAGTTTCCCAAAGATCTTGAAAATATAAAAAGCAATTTTGAGAACCACAGCCCCTTACGATTTTCAATTGCCGAAATATTGCTATCGAAACAAATTTTTTAGGGTTCAATTTTTATATGGGAAAAAAAAATTTTTTAATTTCTCATCGTGCGATACCTCGTTTGAAAGGTTGTGGCTCCCAGATCACGAATATCCTTTTTTGAAGTTTCTAGAGCTTTTAGTTTAGCCGCAAGTCGAGTTTACAGATTTCGTACTTGCCACAATAATTCGGTTAAATTACAGACACAAATCGGATTTTTTTAAAGTTGTTTGTTTTGGCCGTGTGATACCTCGATGGAAAGGTGGAAGTCTCCAGATTACCGTTTTTACATTTTTATTTCGCTTGGATGCTTGGTTCATCTGAAAATCGCGTTTGAAGACTGAAAAAGGCTTATTTTAATGTGCGTTTAGAATTGTTCGATAAACACCGAGGGCGTTGGTCTGTTTTTGCCGCTAGTGTAAATTATTTATTTTTTTCGATAAGGCTTATTTATTTCCTATTCATCAGTGAAAACCACAACCTCCTGCGAGGCTTGGTTACGGAAATATCGGCATCCGAACACTTTTTTGATTTTCAAACTTAATAAACTAGAAATGAAGTAATTACACTTTGGCTGACAATATCTCGAGAACCACGCCTCCTAGAACCTTCTGGTTTTCAGTTTCCCAAAGATCTTGAAAATATAAAAAGCAATTTTGAGAACCACACCTTACGATTTTCAATTGCCGAAATATTGCTATCGAAACAAATTTTTTAGGGTTCAATTTTTATATGGGAAAAAAAAATTTTTAAATTTCTCATCGTGCGATACCTCGTTTGAAAGGTTGTGGCTCCCAGATCACGAATATGCTTTTTTGAAGTTTCAAGAGCTTTTAGTTTAGCCGCAAGTCGAGTTTACAGATTTCGTACTTGCCACAATAATTCGGTTAAATTACAGACACAAATCGGATTTTTTTAAAGTTGTTTGTTTTGGCCGTGTGATACCTCGATGGAAAGGTGGAAGTCTCCAGATTACCGTTTTTACATTTTTATTTCGCTTGGATGCTTGGTTCATCTGAAAATCGCGTTTGAAGACTGAAAAAGGCTTATTTTAATGTGCGTTTAGAATTGTTCGATAAACACCGAGGGCGTTGGTCTGTTTTTGCCGCTAGTGTAAATTTTTTATTTTTTTCGATAAGGCTTATTTATTTCCTATTCATCAGTGAAAACCACAACCTCCTGCGAGGCTTGGTTACGGAAATATCGGCATCCGAACACTTTTTTGATTTTCAAACTTAATAAACTAGAAATGAAGTAATTACACTTTGGCTGACAATATCTCGAGAACCACGCCTCCTAGAACCTTCTGGTTTTCAGTTTCCCAAAGATCTTGAAAATATAAAAAGCAATTTTGAGAACCACAGCCCCTTACGATTTTCAATTGCCGAAATATTGCTATCGAAACAAATTTTTTAGGGTTCAATTTTTATATGGGAAAAAAAAATTTTTAAATTTCTCATCGTGCGATACCTCGTTTGAAAGGTTGTGGCTCCCAGATCACGAATATGCTTTTTTGAAGTTTCTAGAGCTTTTAGTTTAGCCGCAAGTCGAGTTTACAGATTTCGTACTTGCCACAATAATTCGGTTAAATTACAGACACAAATCGGATTTTTTTAAAGTTGTTTGTTTTGGCCGTGTGATACCTCGATGGAAAGGTGGAAGTCTCCAGATTACCGTTTTTACATTTTTATTTCGCTTGGATGCTTGGTTCATCTGAAAATCGCGTTTGAAGACTGAAAAAGGCTTATTTTAATGTGCGTTTAGAATTGTTCGATAAACACCGAGGGCGTTGGTCTGTTTTTGCCGCTAGTGTAAATTTTTTATTTTTTTCGATAAGGCTTATTTATTTCCTATTCATCAGTGAAAACCACAACCTCCTGCGAGGCTTGGTTACGGAAATATCGGCATCCGAACACTTTTTTGATTTTCAAACTTAATAAACTAGAAATGAAGTAATTACACTTTGGCTGACAATATCTCGAGAACCACGCCTCCTAGAACCTTCTGGTTTTCAGTTTCCCAAAGATCTTGAAAATATAAAAAGCAATTTTGAGAACCACAGCCCCTTACGATTTTCAATTGCCGAAATATTGCTATCGAAACAAATTTTTTAGGGTTCAATTTTTATATGGGAAAAAAATATTTTTAAATTTCTCATCGTGCGATACCTCGTTTGAAAGGTTGTGGCTCCCAGATCACGAATATGCTTTTTTGAAGTTTCTAGAGCTTTTAGTTTAGCCGCAAGTCGAGTTTACAGATTTCGTACTTGCCACAATAATTCGGTTAAATTACAGACACAAATCGGATTTTTTTAAAGTTGTTTGTTTTAGCCGTGTGATACCTCGATGGAAAGGTGGAATTCTCCAGATTACCGTTTTTACAGTTTTATTTAGCTTGGACGCTTGGTTCATCTGAAAATCGCGTTTGAAGACTGAAAAAGGCTTATTTTAATGTGCGTTTAGAATTGTTCGATAAACACCGAGGGCGTTGGTCTGTTTTTGCCGCTAGTGTAAAATTTTTATTTTTTTCGATAAGGCTTATTTATTTCCTATTCATCAGTGAAAACCGCAACCTACTGCGAGGCTTGGTTACGGAAATATCGGCATCCGAACACTTTTTTGATTTTCAAACTTAATAAACTAGAAATGAAGTAATTACACTTTGGCTGACAATATCTCAAGAACCACGCCTCCTAGAACCTTCTGGTTTTCAGTTTCCCAAAGATCTTGAAAATATAAAAAGCAATTTTGAGAACCACAGCCCCTTACGATTTTCAATTGCCGAAATATTGCTATCGAAACAAATTTTTTAGGGTTCAATTTTTATATGGGAAAAAAATATTTTTAAATTTCTCATCGTGCGATACCTTGTTTGAAAGGTTGTGGCTCCCAGATCACGAATATGCTTTTTTGAAGTTTCTAGAGCTTTTAGTTTAGCCGCAAGTCGAGTTTACAGATTTCGTACTTGCCACAATAATTCGGTTAAATTACAGACACAAATCGGATTTTTTTAAAGTTGTTTGTTTTGGCCGAGTGATACCTCGATGGAAAGGTGGAAGTCTCCAGATTACCGTTTTTACATTTTTATTTCGCTTGGATGCTTGGTTCATCTGAAAATCGCGTTTGAAGACTGAAAAAGGCTTATTTTAATGTGCGTTTAGAATTGTTCGATAAACACCGAGGGCGTTGGTCTGTTTTTGCCGCTAGTGTAAATTTTTTATTTTTTTCGATAAGGCTTATTTATTTCCTATTCATCAGTGAAAACCACAACCTCCTGCGAGGCTTGGTTACGGAAATATTCGGTTAAATTACAGACACAAATCGGATTTTTTTAAAGTTGTTTGTTTTGGCCGTGTGATACCTCGATGGAAAGATGGAATTCTCCAGATTACCGTTTTTACATTTTTATTTAGCTTGGACGCTTGGTTCATCTGAAAATCGCGTTTGAAGACTGAAAAAGGCTTATTTTAATGTGCGTTTAGAATTGTTCGATAAACACCGAGGGCGTTGGTCTGTTTTTGCCGCTAGTGTAAATTTTTTATTTTTTTCGATAAGGCTTATTTATTTCCTATTCATCAGTGAAAACCACAACCTCCTGCGAGGCTTGGTTACGGAAATATTCGGTTAAATTACAGACACAAATCGGATTTTTTTAAAGTTGTTTGTTTTGGCCGTGTGATACCTCGATGGAAAGATGGAATTCTCCAGATTACCGTTTTTACATTTTTATTTAGCTTGGACGCTTGGTTCATCTGAAAATCGCGTTTGAAGACTGAAAAAGGCTTATTTTAATGTGCGTTTAGAATTGTTCGATAAAAACCGAGGGCGTTGGTCTGTTTTTGCCGCTAGTGTAAATTTTTTATTTTTTCGATAAGGCTTATTTATTTCCTATTCATCAGTGAAAACCACAACCTCCTGCGAGGCTTGGTTACGGAAATATCGGCATCCGAACACTTTTTTGATTTTCAAACTTAATAAACTAGAAATGAAGTAATTACACTTTGGCTGACAATATCTCGAGAACCACGCCTCCTAGAACCTTCTGGTTTTCAGTTTCCCAAAGATCTTGAAAATATAAAAAGCAATTTTGAGAACCACAGCCCCTTACGATTTTCAATTGCCGAAATATTGCTATCGAAACAAATTTTTTAGGGTTCAATTTTTATATGGGAAAAAAATATTTTTAAATTTCTCATCGTGCGATACCTCGTTTGAAAGGTTGTGGCTCCCAGATCACGAATATGCTTTTTTGAAGTTTCTAGAGCTTTTAGTTTAGCCGCAAGTCGAGTTTACAGATTTCGTACTTGCCACAATAATTCGGTTAAATTACAGACACAAATCGGATTTTTTTAAAGTTGTTTGTTTTAGCCGTGTGATACCTCGATGGAAAGGTGGAATTCTCCAGATTACCGTTTTTACATTTTTATTTAGCTTGGACGCTTGGTTCATCTGAAAATCGCGTTTGAAGACTGAAAAAGGCTTATTTTAATGTGCGTTTAGAATTGTTCGATAAACACCGAGGGCGTTGGTCTGTTTTTGCCGCTAGTGTAAAATTTTTATTTTTTTCGATAAGGCTTATTTATTTCCTATTCATCAGTGAAAACCGCAACCTACTGCGAGGCTTGGTTACGGAAATATCGGCATCCGAACACTTTTTTGATTTTCAAACTTAATAAACTAGAAATGAAGTAATTACACTTTGGCTGACAATATCTCAAGAACCACGCCTCCTAGAACCTTCTGGTTTTCAGTTTCCCAAAGATCTTGAAAATATAAAAAGCAATTTTGAGAACCACAGCCCCTTACGATTTTCAATTGCCGAAATATTGCTATCGAAACAAATTTTTTAGGGTTCAATTTTTATATGGGAAAAAAATATTTTTAAATTTCTCATCGTGCGATACCTCGTTTGAAAGGTTGTGGCTCCCAGATCACGAATATGCTTTTTTGAAGTTTCTAGAGCTTTTAGTTTAGCCGCAAGTCGAGTTTACAGATTTCGTACTTGCCACAATAATTCGGTTAAATTACAGACACAAATCGGATTTTTTTAAAGTTGTTTGTTTTGGCCGAGTGATACCTCGATGGAAAGGTGGAAGTCTCCAGATTACCGTTTTTACATTTTTATTTCGCTTGGATGCTTGGTTCATCTGAAAATCGCGTTTGAAGACTGAAAAAGGCTTATTTTAATGTGCGTTTAGAATTGTTCGATAAACACCGAGGGCGTTGGTCTGTTTTTGCCGCTAGTGTAAATTTTTTATTTTTTTCGATAAGGCTTATTTATTTCCTATTCATCAGTGAAAACCACAACCTCCTGCGAGGGGCTTGGTTACGGAAATATCGGCATCCGAACACTTTTTTGATTTTCAAACTTAATAAACTAGAAATGAAGTAATTACACTTTGGCTGACAATATCTCGAGAACCACGCCTCCTAGAACCTTCTGGTTTTCAGTTTCCCAAAGATCTTGAAAATATAAAAAGCAATTTTGAGAACCACAGCCCCTTACGATTTTCAATTGCCGAAATATTGCTATCGAAACAAATTTTTTAGGGTTCAATTTTTATATGGGAAAAAAAAATTTTAAATTTCTCATCGTGCGATACCTCGTTTGAAAGGTTGTGGCTCCCAGATCACGAATATGCTTTTTTGAAGTTTCTAGAGCTTTTAGTTTAGCCGCAAGTCGAGTTTACAGATTTCGTACTTGCCACCATAATTCGGTTAAATTACAGACACAAATCGGTTTTTTTAAGTTGTTTGTTTTGGCCGTGTGATACCTCGATGGAAAGGTGGAAGTCTCCAGATTACCGTTTTTTACATTTTTATTTCGCTTGGATGCTTGGTTCATCTGAAAATCGCGTTTGAAGACTGAAAAAAGGCTTATTTTAATGTGCGTTTAGAATTGTTCGATAAACACCGAGGCGTTGGTCTGTTTTTGCCGCTAGTGTAAATTTTTTATTTTTTTTCGATAAGGCTTATTTATTCCTATTCATCAGTGAAAACCACAACCTCCTGCGAGGCTTGGTTACGGAAATATCGGCATCCGAACACTTTATTGATTTTCAAACTTAATAAACTAGAAATGAAGTAATTACACTTTGGCTGACAATATCTCGAGAACCACGCCTCCTAGAACCTTCTGGTTTTCAGTTTCCCAAAGATCTTGAAAATATAAAAAGCAATTTGAGAACCACAGCCCCTTACGATTTTCAATTGCCGAAATATTGCTATCGAAACAAATTTTTTAGGGTTCAATTTTTATATGGGAAAAAAATATTTTTTAAATTTCTCATCGTGCGATACCTCGTTTGAAAGGTTGTGGCTCCCAGATCACGAATATGCTTTTTTGAAGTTTCTAGAGCTTTTAGTTTAGCCGCAAGTCGAGTTTACAGATTTCGTACTTGCCACAATAATTCGGTTAAATTACAGACACAAATCGGATTTTTTTAAAGTTGTTTGTTTTAGCCGTGTGATACCTCGATGGGAAAGGTGGAATTCTCCAGATTACCGTTTTTTACATTTTTATTTAGCTTGGACGCTTGGTTCATCTGAAAATCGCGTTTGAAGACTGAAAAAGGCTTATTTTAATGTGCGTTTAGAATTGTTCGATAAACACCGAGGGCGTTGGTCTGTTTTTGCCGCTAGTGTAAAATTTTTATTTTTTTCGATAAGGCTTATTTATTTCCTATTCATCAGTGAAAACCGCAACCTACTGCGAGGCTTGGTTACGGAAATATCGGCATCCGAACACTTTTTTGATTTTCAAACTTAATAAACTAGAAATGAAGTAATTACACTTTGGCTGACAATATCTCAAGAACCACGCCTCCTAGAACCTTCTGGTTTTCAGTTTCCCAAAGATCTTGAAAATATAAAAAGCAATTTTGAGAACCACAGCCCCTTACGATTTTCAATTGCCGAAATATTGCTATCGAAACAAATTTTTTAGGGTTCAATTTTTATATGGGAAAAAAATATTTTTAATTTCTCATCGTGCGATACCTCGTTTGAAAGGTTGTGCTCCCAGATCACGAATATGCTTTTTTGAAGTTTCTAGAGCTTTTAGTTTAGCCGCAAGTCGAGTTTACAGATTTCGTACTTGCCACAATAATTCGGTTAAATTACAGACACAAATCGGATTTTTTTTAAAGTTGTTTGTTTTGGCCGAGTGATACCCTCGATGGAAAGGTGGAAGTCTCCAGATTACCGTTTTTACATTTTTATTTCGCTTGGATGCTTGGTTCATCTGAAAATCGCGTTTGAAGACTGAAAAAAGGCTTATTTTAATGTGCGTTTAGAATTGTTCGATAAACACCGAGGGCGTTGGTCTGTTTTTGCCGCTAGTGTAAATTTTTTATTTTTTCGATAAGGCTTATTTATTTCCTATTCATCAGTGAAAACCACAACCCCTCCTGCGAGGCTTGGTTACGGAAATATTCGGTTAAATTACAGACACAAATCGGATTTTTTTAAAGTTGTTTGTTTTGGCCGTGTGATACCTCGATGGAAAGATGGAATTCTCCAGATTACCGTTTTTACATTTTTATTTAGCTTGGAACGCTTGGTTCATCTGAAAATCGCGTTTGAAGACTGAAAAAGGCTTATTTTAATGTGCGTTTAGAATTGTTCGATAAACACCGAGGGCGTTGGTCTGTTTTTGGCCGCTAGTGTAAATTTTTTATTTTTTTCGATAAGGCTTATTTATTTCCTATTCATCAGTGAAAACCACAACCTCCTGCGAGGCTTGGTTACGGAAATATTCGGTTAAATTACAGACACAAATCGGATTTTTTTAAAGTTGTTTGTTTTGGCCGTGTGATACCTCGATGGAAAGATGGAATTCTCCAGATTACCGTTTTTTACATTTTTATTTAGCTTGGACGCTTGGTTCATCTGAAATCGCGTTTGAAGACTGAAAAAGGCTTATTTTAATGTGCGTTTAGAATTGTTCGATAAAAACCGAGGGCGTTGGTCTGTTTTTGCCGCTAGTGTAAATTTTTTATTTTTCGATAAGGCTTATATATTTCCTATTCATCAGTGAAAACCCACAACCTCCTGCGAGGCTTGGTTACGGAAATATCGGCATCCGAACACTTTTTTGATTTTCAAACTTAATAAACTAGAAATGAAGTAATTACACTTTGGCTGACAATATCTCGAGAACCACGCCCTCCTAGAACCTTCTGGTTTTCAGTTTCCCAAAGATCTTGAAAATATAAAAAGCAATTTTGAGAACCACAGCCCCTTACGATTTTCAATTGCCGAAATATTGCTATCGAAACAAATTTTTTAGGGTTCAATTTTTATATGGGAAAAAAAATATTTTTAAATTTCTCATCGTGCGATACCTCGTTTGAAAGGTTGTGGCTCCCAGATCACGAATATGCTTTTTTGAAGTTTCTAGAGCTTTTAGTTTAGCCGCAAGTCGAGTTTACAGATTTCGTACTTGCCACAATAATTCGGTTAAATTACAGACACAAATCGGATTTTTTTAAAGTTGTTTGTTTTGGCCGTGTGATACCTCGATGGAAAGGTGGAATTCTCCAGATTACCGTTTTTACATTTTTATTTAGCTTGGACGCTTGGTTCATCTGAAAAAATCGCGTTTGAAGACTGAAAAAGGCTTATTTTAATGTGCGTTTAGAATTGTTCGATAAACACCGAGGGCGTTTGGTCTGTTTTTGCCGCTAGTGTAAAATTTTTATTTTTTTCGATAAGGCTTATTTATTTCCCTATTCATCAGTGAAAACCGCAACCTACTGCGAGGCTTGGTTACGGAAATATCGGCATTCCGAACACTTTTTTTGATTTTCAAAACTTAATAAACTAGAAATGAAGTAATTACACTTTGGCTGACAATATCTCAAGAACCACGCCTCCTAGAACCTTCTGGTTTTCAGTTTCCCAAAGATCTTGAAAATATAAAAAGCAATTTTGAGAACCACA